>CAWUFW010014278.1:2500-422709 GCA_963921515.1 Calotriton arnoldi | reverse complement strand
CTATAACTCGCGCCTCGCAATGCACTGCTGATGACGTCACATATTACATCACACATGACATGGTCAGTGACATCACTGATGACATCACTGATGACATCATCCATGTGATAATTTCATGCATCTTCTCACACCCTAATATAAATTTTGATACACCCACTCTAAATTACAGACTGCCTTTCTCAAAACCATAGACACTCCAACACCAATAACTACATACCCACTCACTGATTCTTAGGTCTACACACACACATCCACTCACTCACCCGTACAATCACTCATACTTACGGTCACTCAGTACAGGACTATCATATGCACTCATACACCTATATAGACACTCACACACCGCCACTCATCCATAGAGGTACTCACACACCTAGTCAGTCATGCAAAAAATTAAGCACACACCCATTTACTCACCTATACAGTTATACACACACCAGCTCACTTACTCATGCAAATACTAGCACATTCTTACGCTCTTATATAATCTCTGATACAAGCACACACTCATCCATACAGTCACTCTCACAATCACACACTCTCGCTTATAGCTATTTATATACTCCAACACACATATATACTGCCTTTCACATATGTAGTTACTCACACATGTACCACTGGGACATACATTCACTCACTAACACACCCATACACACACTCACCCACCCATACAGCCCTTCACAGATGCACTCTTGAAACCATCCACCCAGTGAATCACCCACTCACACATCTATGCACAGAGTCGCACACACCCCACCCACACAAACACTCAGGCACCCATACAGATACTCAGACAACCAATCAATAACTCATATAGACACTCATGTAGCTATTCACAAACCCATGCAGCCACTTACACATCAACAGACAGATGGATACAGACATTCACCCAGTTTAGTCACTAACCCATGCATTCAGTAAGATACGTTTAATCACTCCTTATAGAGTTAGTCACGCACCTTCTAAATCATCCATTCAGACACTTATACACCCACTCATTCTTCAATACGCCTTTCCCTATATATATTAAACATATTTAAACTTTACAGAAACACACAGTCACTGGATGATGTCATCTGTGATGTCATTTGAGATGTCATCAGTGATGTCATCAGTGATGTCCCTGACCATGTCATGAGTGATGTAATATGTGACGTCATCAGCAGTGCATTGTGGGGCGCGAGTTATAGTTAGCTGAACTAACTATAACGGGGAATTTCTCTGGTTTTGTACGAGTGAAATGTCCAATTAACTATAACTGTCCCTAAAACCTATGGTTTTTTCAGTGAATATATATATATATATTCCAAAAACAAGGTTACCCCTGGGGTGGAGGCACACTCAGGATCGCACAGGTCCAGCAAACATAACCCCTCAAATCTGCTGCCGACGCGTTTCGGGCAAACCGCCCTTCTTCATGGGCAGCCTCCGATTCAAAATTGATGATGTGCAGACGACCAGCGTTTTCCCTCTTTTATTGCCATGACTCTAAAATAGATAATTACTAAGCATTATGGGGCTGGTAGTTCTATATTAAATCAACCCCAAATAGGGTGCCGTCATCAATCACCAGTCGTAGAATTTAAAAACAATTGCCGAATCCCCCCCAAACTTTTAGGATAGCAGCTGACCTGAAAAGAGGAACTTTTTGAAAATTTTGTAAAGATTCGTCAAACGACGCCAAAGTTATAAGCACATCAAAAATGCTTTTCCTATGGAAACGTGGTCCTAACTATAACTACCTACTGGCGACCGCCAGTAGGTAATATATATATATATATATATTATCTACTGGCGGTCGCCAGTAGATAGTTATAGTTAGGACCTATTTTCCATAGGAAATCCGCAACATTCTATTTGAAATAACTTTGGCGCCAGTTGACGAATCTTTGCAAACTTTTCAAAACTCGTGGGGCGCTCCGGTCCGCTCCTATCCTGAAAGTCTCGGGGTGATTCGTCAAGTGGGGGCCGAGAAACAAGGGGGGTCCCAAAATGTGTTTTCCCCATGCAATTTTCCATAGGAACCTTTCATCGCAGCTACAGCCCGAACTGCTGAACGGAATTACACCAAATTTGGCAAAAGGTAGCCCTTGGTTCCGAGTCGTGCCTTTTGGTTAAATGGTGTAAATCCGTTCAGTAGTTCCTGAGAAATTTGAAAAAGAAAACACATATATATCTGGGCGGAGCCTAACCACACATGTCATCGTGAGATCTGATTGGCTGTCAGCACTTCATCCTGGAATTGCTGGCAGCCATCTTGGAACCAATATAAATGATAGTACCCCATTGAAATGCATTGTAGTGAATCGAAGATTTTGAGGGTTACCAAAAGGAGAACTATAAAGGGTGATAACAGAATTTAGTTACATTAGAATTCATTTGTTGATGGTACCATACTAATTTCAGAAATTGTGGTGTGTTCTAAGGTGATTTTACCCTGTGAAAAACCTTCTGCTGGGATATCATGAATCATGTTTGAGAGAAAACTATTTTCACATGCTTGTCCCATACAGTTTTGGAAGGTGCTCCAGAAGCTAAAATGAGAGCATATTTTCTGTAAATTCACATTATCTTTCTCAGTCATGTGAGAATGAAGTCTGACATTCTCAGTAAAACATGTACATCCAACAAGGGCAGAGACTGTCAGTTGATTCCTTTGTGTTCTACTGCAGCTTCCCAGAGTGTTCTAAAGAACAACTAGAGTGCTAACAGCCTTACTTATGACAAAAGTATGGCACCCCTGAAGCCATCTTGATTGGAATAAACTGGTAACACTTAAAACATTTAATTTAAAAGGAACAAAATGATGGGGTTCATTTTGTCATAGAAATTATGGTTAGTGCTGTAGAAAGAAAAATTAGGACATGTTTCAAGTGTGATCGCAAATATCTTCCTGTTATATTTCAACAGGAGCAGCCTGTCAGTTGATGCCTTTGTGTTCTACTGCAGCTTCCCAGAGTGTTCTAAAGAACAACTAGAGCGCTAACAGTCTTACTTATGACAAAATTATGGCACACCCGAAGCCATCTTGATTGGAATAAACTGGTAACTCTTAAAACATTTAATTTAAAAAGGAACAAAATGAGGGGTTCATTTTGTCATAGAAATTATGGTTAGTGCTGGAGAAAGAAAAATTAGGACATGTTTTAAGTGAGATCTCAAATATCTTCCTGTTATATTTCAACAGGAGCAGCCTGTCAGTTGATGCCTTTGTGTTCTACTGCAGCTTCCCAGAGTGTTCTAAAGAACAACTAGAGCACTAACAGTCTTACTTATGACAAAAGTATGGCACACCTGAAGCCATCTTGATTGGAATAAACTGGTAACACTTAAAACATTTAATTTAAAAAGGAACAAAATGAGGGGGTTCATTTTGCCATAGAAATTATGGTTAGTGCTGCAGAAAGAAAATTTAGGGCATGTTTTAAGTGAGATCTCAAATCCTCTTCTATTTCATTAGAAAATTCTGACATGCAGACTGAAACAATCACTTTCAATACCAGCAGTAGACTTCCAGTTATCTCCCTGGTGAGCAGTAGCTTTACTACAGTGATCTAATGAACAACTAGAGTGCTAACATTCTGAATTTATGGCAAATGTGTGACACATCTGAATACCTTCTTGATGGAATCAAAGTAAAAAACTGAAAGTATTTCCTACTGAGGAGACTGCAGTAAATGACGAAATTAGAAAACTTCATAACAAATAAGTCTCCCAAGATGGCCACCAGAGAAAAAAGAGCCCAAATGTAGCACAAATATCACCCAGATGTAGCCCACATATAGCCCAATGACAGAAGTGTGCAAAACACTTTTTATTTTTAGTTTTTCTGCAGTTTTATATAGTGCAAACTGGTCAGGTATTGGAGCGTTACATCTTACTTGGACCCCTTATTGCGTATTTTGCACGAAGTACATGAGATTGATCTTGCGAAACATTGAACTTTACGATTCTGTTAACCTGAAGTTGCTCTGAACCGGGCTTTGTAACACCCGCTTTTACCTACTGGTTTTAATTAATTCTCACTGTATTGTATTAGGAAAGAGGATTTACTGTTTTTATGTACACTTTTATGATCTATGTTTCTAAATCAGATCAAATAAAGTTTAATTAATTCTATGGCAGGACGGAGGCGAGGATTATGCATATCTTTCCTCACTTTATTTGCATAGCAGTTCAAAGAAAACGTAACACAACAATCATTAAACAAAAGACTACACAACCCATGAACCATTAGGTGGTTAGTCTCCAAGGCAACTATAGTCCAATCATATCACAGTCCATCGCATATAATATCGTGACGTCCCTTTCGCTTCCTCTTTCTTCACTGCTCATCAGTTAAGTGCATTCCTTACATTCTTGGCTTAATCTGACATTGTTGCTGTTTGTATAGCGGTTTCTTGTGCACGTTATTAGCATTATTGCCTTGGTATTGTTTCATATTCCCTGCGCAGCAGGCTCTTGCCCGAGCGCGTTCTCCCCCTCGCAGTTTCTCCCGCTGTGTGCTCTGCGCGCGGTGAGATCCTGTCAGGCGCGTCTGGTCCGAGCGAGGCAGCTCCGTCGATCGCTCCCGCTGGTCTTTACGCGCGTTTGGGAATCCGGTAACTCATTTAGTGTCCGCTTGATTCCCGACCAACCCTCGCCTAATTTTGACACCGCTATGCAGTGATTTCCCCACACGGCCACGTTAGTGACCAGTGCCACCTGGTGGTGGTAATTGGTATTGCGCCTCAGTCTATTCTTATAACAGCTTCGGCTAAAGCCCAGCTGTTGCAGCACCTGGGAGGGGGCTGTCTTAAGGATTTTAAGGGCATTTGTTCTGTGCTCACACCCTCTGCTATCATGTCTTCTCCAGAAGACCATTTTTACTCCTCCTACCAGGAAGTGGAGGAGGAATGGCCCCCCAACTTCTCCCTCCAGCAGTGGACCAAGCCCTCTCTCTGGCTATTTCTAGGGCACTGGCTCCTCTTAGAGATCAGGTTGATAAGCTGGCGAAAAGCATCCCTGGGGTGTTCAGTGACCCAGATCTGGTGGTGGAGGGTCCAAGTAGCTCCCAGATGGGGAATAAAAGGGCCGTTAAGCATAACGCGGGGCACTTGGAAGGATTTGATAAACTTATGGAGACCTTCCTCAAGAGTGCGCGAACGCTAAAGCATGCACCCTGCCGGGAGGAGGAGGGGCCCGGAGAAAATTGCGACACTGTCACCACTATTGTAGACCCCGACGGTGGGTTTCCCTTAGAGGGAGAGGGTGTATCGGAGGATGATTTCTCCTCCGATGAGGATAAGGACTCGGGGCGTCCCTGGCATCCAGAGTCCCACTCCTCTCAGTCCCCGGTTGGGGACGGGGTCCACTCGGACATGTTCGAGCCTACCCAAATTTACCATCCTAGGTCGGCAGAGTGGACACCTGACGCCAAAGTGGCAGAGTATGTGGTGGGGAAAATCCATCAACCCCTTGAAAGGGAGGTCAGGAATAGGATGAGGGAGAATGCCCCAGGCCCTCACTGAAGGGGAAGGTGGCAAACACGCCTGAAATTGATGAGAAACTATGTACCTTTTTCTCCAAGTATATGAGGGATCCCAAGAAAGGAATTGATAGGTCTTGGACGTGGTAGGGCCCTTGACCCAAATTATTCAATTGACGGAGCGTTCCAAAGAGTCAGGATCCCTTTGTCCACGGATATTGTGGCTGGTTGGGCGCACTACCCTAAACCCTAAAACACTACCCCCTCAACTACCCAAACACCACTGCACTACCCTAAACCCTAAAACACTACCGCCAGCACAACACCCTACACTACCCAAACATAACTGCACTACACTAAACCCTAAAACACTACCCCCAGCACGACTCCCTACACTACCCAAACACCACTGCACTACACTAAACCCTAAATATACCCCCAGCATGACCTCCCACACTACACAAACACCACTGCACTACCCTAAACCCTAAAACACTACCCCCCGCACGACCCCCTACCCTACCCAAACACCACTGCACTACCCTAAACCCTAAAACACTAACCCCAGCATGACCCCCTACACTACCCAAACACCACTGAACTACCCTATACCCTAAAACACGATCCCCTACACTACACAAACATGACTGCACTACCCTAGACCCTAAAACACTACCCACAGCATGACCCCCTTCACTACACAAACACCACTGCACTGCCCTAAACCCTAAAACACTACCCCAGCACTACCCCTACACTACCCAAACACCACTGCACTAACATAAACCCTAAAACACTACCCCCAGCACAACCCCTACACTACCCAAACACCACTGCACTACCCTAAACCCTAAATCTACCTCCAGCACGACCCCCTACACTACCCAAACACCACTGCACTACCCTAAACCATAAAACACTACCCCCAGCATGACCCCCAACACTACACAAACACCACTGCACTACCCTAAACCCTAAAACACTACCACCAGCATGACCCCCTACACTACTCAAACACCACTGCACTACCCTAAACCCTAAAACACTACCCCAGCACGACCCCCTACACTACCCATACACAACTGCACTATCCTAAACCCAAAAACATTACCCCCAGCACGACCCCCTACACTACTGCACTACCCTAAACCCTAAATCACTACCCCCAGCACGACCCCTACAATACCCAAACCCCACTGCACTACCATAAACCCTAAAACACTACCCCCAGCACGACCCCCTACACCACCCAAATACCACTGCACTACCCTAAACCCTAGAAAAGAAACCCCCACCCCATGCCCAATCCCCTTACCTCTCACTCCTCATGGTTCCTCTCTCCTCGTGGTTCCTGCTTCACGTCATCTCTGAGGGGCGGTGCACGTCGTTTTGAGGAAACGGAACAGCCTCTGTTTCCTTACAACGACATGGATCGTCTACATGTTTTTAGAATGCATGGTCATTTACCATACATACCTTTACAACAAAATTCGTTGTAAAGGCATGCGTGGTAAATGACCATGCGTTCTAAAAAATGCGTAGTAATGACTTTGTGATGTACAACGCATGCGTGGTAATGCATGCGTTGTAATGGTATCGCAAAGTAAAAAGTCGTTGTAACGGCTGTTTACCGATCGAAGCTGGCCCCTGTTCTTCAGTGAAACGTTTATTTGATTAATTAGGAGGAAGGAATGTGTTTTTTACTGAAAAGTGCATTCCCGGCTGTTGTATTGTGAAAGTGTCCGCGTGGCCTGGTTTCACTTCCGGTGAGAGAGTGGAAGAGTCTGTTTGGATCTAAAGGAGTTCTGTTGTTGGACGGGGCCGGCGCGACATGTCATCAGAAAACATAGCTAATGGAAAGCGTCCTCCCTGAAGTGTGTAGCAGTGCCATGAGAGGTAAACGAGTGTGCGTCCCACCGCAGTATGACCGTACCGCGTGACCCATGTGCCGCCTCCAAGGTACGGGAGGCAGAAGTAGCATCGCAGGTCCTCTTGAAGACCGTTGTAGCACTAATTCTACATTTTGGTACTAGGGCATTTTAACTTCGTTGTTCCTGCCAGATACAAAGAGAAGATCCTATGTTATTCAGTGGCCTCGTTACCTTTTTTGTGGGTTGTGGTGCTTGTCACTTCGCTGCCCCGCCGGTGCACACGACTGGGCACCCCACCTCGTGTGCCATCTGCAGGGCCTCTGCCCTCGGATCACTGGTTTCGGTTTCTGGAGTGGCAACATAAACATTTGCTCCCAAAGGACTAGCCTGAACACTTAGGTGAATATCCCCTGCACCAGCATTCCACGGAAATTCTTTCCTAGCTCTCCCATGTCAACGAGCACGGCTCTGCTCGCAACACCGTATGACGTCATCGGAGCCATAAGAGTACCTCGTCGGCGTGCTGACGTCAGTTCCACCCATTTTTTCCGTGCCACCGAGGCAAACAGGGGACCGAGACATTTTCACATGTATACATAGTATAATAAATATATATATATTCACTGAAAAAACCATAGGTTTCAGGCACGTTATAGTTAGAAATTAGCATTTAAAAAACCTTAGAAATTCACTGAAAAAACCATAGGTTTCAGGCACGTTATAGTTAGAAATTAGCATTTAAAAACCTTAGAAATTCACTGAAAAAACCATAGGTTTCAGGGGCGTTATAGTTAGTTGGACATTTCACTCGTACAAAACCATAGAAATTCCCCGTTATAGTTAGTTCAGCTAACTATAACTCGTCGCGCTCCGCAATGCACTGCTGATGACGTCACATATTACATCACTCATGACATGGTCAGTGACATCACTCATGACATCACTGATGACATCTCAAATGACATCACTGATGACATCATCCAGTGAATGTGTGTTTTTCTGAAAATTAAATATGTTTTATATATGTATATCTCAAGGTCGATGGAAGAATAAATGGGTATATAAGTGTCTAAATGGATGATTTTTTTGTAAAATTGATTGTATAACTGACTAAGTGTATCTTAGTGAATACATGGGTTAGTGAGTAATGTTTAAATATGAAAATATCTGTATCAGTCTCTCACTTTGTGTATAAGTGGCTGCATGGGTTGGTGAGTAGCTACATGAGTGTCTATATGGGTTATTAGTTGGTTTTTGAGTATCAGTATGAGTGCCTGAGTGTCTGTATGGTTCGGTGGGGGTATTACTTAGTGCATAGATGCATGAATGAGTGACTCACTGTTTGTATGTGTTGAAGACAGCATGTGTGCAGGACTGTATAGGTGGATGAGTATGTGTATGGGTGTGTTAGTGAGTGAATGACTGTCTCAATAGTGTCTTTATGAGTAACTACATATGTTTTAAACTAGTATATGTGAGTATTGGTGTATATAAGTGAGTATATGTGAGAGTGAGAGATTGGAAGAGTTCCTGTACAAATAAGTAGGTGTTTCTATAAGTGATTGTTTAAGAGAGTAAGTATGTGTAAGTTTCTGTAGAAGTAAGTGTGGTAGTGTGTGTATAACTGTATATGCAAGTAAATGGATGTTTGATACTTTGTTTGCATGTGTGACTATGTGTGTGAGTAACTCTATGGATGAGTGGCGGTGTGTAACAGGATGTATATGTGTATGAGTACATATGATGTGTGAGTACATGTATGAGTGACTGTATAGGGACTGTTGGTGAATGAGTGGATGTGTGTGTAGATCTTGGAATTACTGAATAGGTGTGTTGTAACTGGTATTGGTATGTCCATTGTTTTGAAAATGTTAGTTTGTATTTTTGAGTGTGTGTATCAAAGGTTATATTAGGGTGAGAGGAGATCTGCCACTCTATCACAAGAATGATGTCATCAGTGATGTCATCAGTGATGTCATTTGAGATGTCATCAGTGATGTCATGAGTGATGTCACTGACCATGTCATGAGTGATGTAATATGTGACGTCATCAGCAGTGCATTGCGGGCGCGCGAGTTATAGTTAGCTGAACTAACTATAACGGGGGAATTTCTATGGTTTTGTACGAGTGAAATGTCCAACTAACTATAACGCCCCTGAAATCTATGGTTTTTTCAGTGAATTTCTAAGGTTTTTTAAATGCTAATTTCTAACTATAACGTGCCTGAAACCTATGGTTTTTTCAGTGAATATATATATATATATATATATATTATCTACTGGCGGTCGCCAGTAGATAGTTATAGTTAGGACCTATTTTCCATAGGAAATCCGCAACATTCTATTTGAAATAACGTTGGCGCCGGTTGACGAATCTTCGCGAAAGTTTCCAACTTGTTGGGGCGCTCCGGTCCGCTCCTATCCTGAAAGTCTCGGGGTGATTCGTCAAGTGGGGGCCGAGAAAAAAGGGAGGTCCCAAAACGCGTTTTCCCCATGCAATTTTCCATAGGAACATTTAGTCGCAGCTACAGCCCGAACTGCTGAACGGAATTACACCAAATTTGGCAAATAGGTAGCCCTTTGTTCAGTGTCGTGCCTTTTGCTTAAATGGTGTAAATCCGTTCAGTAGTTCCTGAGAAAATCAAAAGTAAAGTCACATATATATCTATGGCCGAGTAGGGTCCGCGTACCCTCCCGATCACGAGCTGCATGCTAATTGGCTGTCAAGTGGCTGTCAACACTCCAAATCAGGAAGTGTTGGCAGCCATTTTGTCCCTTGGTAGAACCGAGGGACAGAAACAAGTGCGCAAAGCGCAATAAGTGGGCAGGGTAGAAACACCCTTACCCCCTAGGTCTGCTCAGGGGGTCCCACAAGGACCCCCTGGGCAGAAAAAAGCAATTTAAAAAAAAAAAAAAGCGGCGGGATGCGCTTAGGGTGCGCGGATCCCGCCGTGATTAGAGGCACAGAAACACATCGCCAAACGCAACAAGGGGGCAGGGTAGAAACACCCTGACCCCCTAGGTCTGCTCAGGGGGTCCCACAAGGACCCCCTGGGCAGAAAAAAGCATTTTTTTTTTTTTAAATCGGCGGGATGCGCTTAGGGTGCGCGGATCCCGCCGTAAAAAAAAAAATCGAAGCGCGGTCTCTTGCGCTTCGAGGCTATTTTGCCCCCGGGTGGGCCAAGTCCCAGGGGCATGCGGGGTTTAATTTATATTTTATAGGGGGGCCTCTAAGGCCCCCCAAGCCCCAGGAACTGCCACCCCCCGGGGCTTTAAATAAAAAATGGTGCGGGAGGGCTCTCCGCCCTCCCGCAGCCCCCGGGACCGCCACCCCCGGGGCTTCTTTTTTTAAATTTAAATAACCTGTGTGGGGGGCTCTAGCCCACCCACACACCCCGGGGACCGCCACCTCCCCGGGGCACTTAGAAAAAGAAATGTGGGGGTCCGTTTCAGACCCCCGAAGCCCCGGGGACCACCACCTCCCCTGGGCTGTGCAATTGAAGGGAGGGGGGCTGCGTGGCCCCCCTCCTGGAGCCTGTGGTGGCCCTGGGGACCGCCACCCTCCAGGGCCGGCTCCTGCAGTGTCCCGGGGTGCCTACCCCCGGGACACTGCTGTTTGCAATGGCAGGACGGGAGCCTCGCGGCTCCCGTCCTGTCATTGCAAACTTTCTTTGCTTCATTGAAGCGAGAGCAGGAAACCTGCTCTCGCTTCAATGAAGCAAAGCAGAATTGCTTTTCCATAAGGGGAGCTGCATGTCAGCAGCTCCCCTTATGGAAAAGCAATGCCGGCTCCCGCAGGACACGGGGAGCCGGCGGGACCGTGCGGGGATTGGGGACCCCCCCACGGTCCCCAACGAGTGGCCAGGCCCCGGGGATGGGGTCCCCGGGGCCATTAGTGGCCCGGGAGGGGGGCCACGCAGCCCCCCTCCCCAAAAATAAAAAAATTTGGAAAAAAAAGGTTAAGGCCGGCCCCGGGGGATGGGGTCCCCGGCGCCTTAAATGGCCTGAGGAGGGGGGCCACGCAGACCCCCTCCAAATATATATATTTTTTTAAAAAGAGGGCATGCCCGGGGGATGGGGTCCCCGGGGCCAATAGAGGCCCAGGGAAGGGGGGCCACGCGGGCCCCTTCCCGTTTAAAAAAAAAAAATCATCAGGCCCCGGGGGATGGGGTCCCCGGGGCCAAAAGTGGCCAAGGGAAGGGGGGCCACGCAGCCCCCCTCCCATACAAAAAAATAAATACAAATAAAATAAAAAAGACCGGCATCGTGCCGGAGGCCCCGCCCCCTCTCTGCAGCAGTCTGCAAACGCGCCCCTGGCGCGTTTGCAGATGGGGAACAATTCCCCTTGAATACTGGGGGTCCCTGGGGCCAACTAGCCCACCAGGAACCTCCAGTATGCGCCAGGGGCTGCGTTGCAGAGAGGTGTACAGAGGCCACGCCCCTTTTACACCTCTCTGCAACGCAGCTCTGTGGCGCTTTTGGAGGTACATGGTGGGCTAGTTGGACTCCAGGGACCCTCAGGATTCAAGGGGACTTAATCCCCCAACTTAAAACGCGCCATGGGCGCGTTTGCACAGTGGTGAAGGGAGGGGGCGGGTCTTCAGGTGACATGTGTGCAAACAGGCCCCGTGGCGCGTTTTAAGATGGGGAATTAAATCCTCTTCAATCCTGAGGGTCCCTGGGGGCCAACTAGCCCACCAGGTACCTCCAGTAAGTGCCACGGAGCTGCGTTGCAGAGTGTTGTAAAAAGGGGCGTGGCCTCTGTACACCTCTCTGCAACGCAGCCCCCTGGTGCATACTGGAGGTTCCTGGTGGGCTAGTTGGCCCCTAGGGACCCTCTGGATTGAGGAGGAATTAATTCTCCAACTTAAAACGCACCACAGGGCGTGTTTGCACACATGTCACCTCAGGCCCCACCCCCTTACTTCACCATTGTGCAAATATTCCTCTAAAATCAGCTGAACCACGAATTCCAATTTACTCACCTGTTATCAGGAGAGACCTCAGTGCTGCATCTTTGAGCCCAGTACTGATCCTGAAAAGTAATTTTAACCGTACTTACCAGTAACTTGAATTTCCTTCCATAGGCTAACATTGACTGGTTTCACTTGAAAATTCTTCAAAGTGTGGAGTTTTGGAACTTTATAATATTCCTCTAAAATCAACCGAACTATGAATTCCGATTTACTCACCTGTTATCAGGAGAGACCACAGTGCTGCATCTTTGAGCCCAGTACTAATCCTGAAAAGTAATTTTAACCGTACTTACCAGTAACTTGTATTTCCTTCCATAGGAATCCATTGTCTGGTTTTCAGCAGAAAAGTTTCAAAGTGTCGATTTTCACAAACTTCAAATATTCCTTAAAAATCGCCTGTATGACTTAAACGCATTCTTTCAACTGTTTACAGGAGATGCACCAGTGCTGGATCCAGGATCCACCACTGAGTAAGAAAAAGTAACGGTAACACTACTTACCTGCTAAGTGAATTTCCTCCCATAGGATAACATTGGTGATTCTATGTGAAAAAGTTTCTCTGTGTCAACTTTTAAAATACAATAATATTCCTTAAAAATCACTACTGTACCAAAACGCTTTTACTCAACTGTTTACAGGAGATGTCCCAGGACTGAATCTAGGATCCAGTCCTGTGGTTAGAAAAGTAATCCATAAAGTAACTAATTGCATTTAACTAGAAATTCACATTGAGCTCAATGTTGTATCGTGTTTGAAATTGTGTTGCCCATTGCAACAATTGTAACTACTGTACTTAAAAGTCTATTGCCTATTTGCAAAGTATTTAAACTAAAGTAAATCCTTCTGAGAAAGTATATTTTGTAATGTAATGTAATTACAATGTAATTTAAAAAATAAAATATCTAAAAATAAATAGTTTAAAAAAATGTAGTAAATCAGTATCAAAAAAATAAATATAACAATTAATACATTTAAAAATTGACATTTACAAAACCTTTGAAATTCACTGAAAAAAACTAACCCTGGGCGGCAAATTCCGTTCCGCTCGCGGAACTTGCGAAATTTCAGCATTTCCGCGTTCCGCGCGGAACGCGGAAATGTCGAAACTTCCGCGATCCGCGGCGGAACGGAATTCGGGTATAAATAAAGCAGGTGCCCGAGTTGAAGCTCAAATTCTGTAACGTATTATTCAGCCCAAAAGTTCGTGAACGAGGTTGTGGCTAAGCAGATGTGCCTTCTCTCCATTTCTACCCTGAAAAGTTAGCTGTAATCCTTGATGGAGGTCTTTGCATCCTTGATTTTCTCGAGCGCAATCCTCGTGTAGTTCCTGTGTTACCAGGAGGTTCCTTCTCCTCGTCTGCTGCTGAGATCCTGCTCTGACCCTTTATAAACAAGAGGCATGTGAACGGGCCTAGAAGCCCGCCCCACATACACTAGCAGTATGCAACATCTACCCGCCCTTTGCCCAGAATGAAGGACAGCTTAATCGAAGGACCCCAGTGATTTTCTCGAGCGCAATCCTCGTGTAGAATTCGTGAGCGTGGTTAAGCAGATGTGCCTTCTCTCCATTTCCACCCTGTAAAGTTAGCTGTAATCCTTGATGGAGGTCTTTGCATCCTTGATTTTCTCGAGCGCAATCCTCGTGTAGTTCCCGTGACCAGGAGGTTCCTTCTCCTCGTCTGCCACTGAGATCCTGCTCTGACCCTTTATAAACAAGAGGCATGTGAACGGGCCTAGAAGCCCTGCCCGTTTGGCCCCGCCCCTTATACACTAGCGGTATGCAACGTCTTCCCTCCCTTTCCCCACTATGATGGACAGCTCAATCAAAGGACCCCGGTGCTTTCGGCGCAGTGGCAAAGTTACAGACACAAAGGTCACTGAGGAAAATTCTTCAGGTCCTTTACGCAGCTGTATTGTAGGAAAGGCACTATACATTTACCCAACGAGGTAGCACTTACTGATTAGCCAGTAGAAAGTACTCCAGCAGAGTAGAGGTATTGCACAAAACGGAGGCATCTTCTTGGATAAATATGCAGGGTAGGTGTGCAGAATTCGTGAGCTTGGTTAAGCAGATGTGCCTTCTCTCCATTTCCAACGTGAAAAGTTAGCTGTAATCCTTGATGGAGGTCTTTGCATCCTTGATTTTCTTGAGCGCAATCCTCGTGTAGAATTCGTGAGCGTGATTAAGCAGATGTGCCTTCTCTCCATTTCCAATGTGAAAAGTTAGCTGTAATCCTTGATGGAGGTCTTTGCATCCTTGATTTTCTCGAGCGCAATCCTCGTGTAGAATTCGTGAGCGTGATTATGCAGATGTGCCTTCTCTCCATTGCCACCCTGAAAAGCTAGCTGTAATCCTTGATGGAGGTCTTTGCATCCTTGATTTTCTCGAGCGCAATCCTCGTGTAGTTCCTGTGACCAGGAGGTTCCTTCTCCTCGTCTGCCGCTGAGATCCTGCTCTGACCCTTTATAAACAAGAGGCATGAGAACAGGCTAGTAGCCCCGCCCCACATACACTCGCGGTATGCAACGTCTTCCCGCCCTTTCCCCACTATGATGGACAGCTTAATCAAAGGACCCCGGCGCTTTCGGCGCGGTGGCAAAGTTAGACACACAGGTCACTGGAGACAATTCTTCTGGTCCTTTGCAGCTGTAGTGTAGGAAAG
This sequence comes from Calotriton arnoldi, assembly GCA_963921515.1. Classification (NCBI taxonomy): domain Eukaryota; kingdom Metazoa; phylum Chordata; class Amphibia; order Caudata; family Salamandridae; genus Calotriton; species Calotriton arnoldi. The sequence continues at coordinate 407,732 of CAWUFW010014278.1, read as the reverse complement.
GCACTATACATTTTCCCAACGAGGTAGCACTTACTGATTAGCCAGTAGAAAGTACTCCAGTTGAGTAGAGGTATTGCACAAAACGGACTCATCTTCTTGGGTAAATATGCAGGGCAGGATTCATTCTGGGCTGGCACGATGCTCCTGTCACAAAAATTAAACCTCAACAGGAAGCACTTACAGATATAAAGGGGCGCAGCAAAATCTCTGCAAGCACGCGAAATTCCGCGTGCTCGCGGAGATTTTTTGTCGTTTCGCGGAATTTCGCGGAACGCAATTCCGCAAATTCCGCCCACCCTTAAAAAAACCATAGGTTTCAGACATGTTATAGTTAGGAATTAGCATTTAAAAAACCTTTGAAATTCACTGAAAAAACCATAGGTTTCAGGCATGTTATAGTTAGAAATTAGCATTTAAAAAACCTTACAAATTTACTGAAAAAACCATAGGTTTTAGGGACAGTTATAGTTAGTTGGACATTGCACTCGTACAAAACCCGTGAAATGCCCCCGTTATAGTTAGTTCAGGTAACTATAACTCGCGCCCCCGCTATGCACTGCTGATGATGTCACATATTACATCACTCATGACATGGTCAGTGACATCACTGATGACATCACTGATGACATCATCCAGTGACTGTGTGTTTCTGTAAAGTTTAAATATTTTTAATATATATAGGGAAAGGCGTATTGAAGAATGAGTGGGTGTATAAGTGTCTGTATGGATGATTTAGTAGGTGCGTGACTAACTCTATAAGTGAGTGATTAAACGTATCTTACTGAATGCATGGGTTAGTGACTAAACTGGGTGAATGTCTGTATCAGTCTGTCTGTTGCTGTGTAAGTGGCTGCATGGGTTTGTGAATAGCTACATGAGTGTCTATATGAGTTATTTATTGGTTGTCTGAGTATCTGTATGGGTGCCTGAGTGTTTGTGTGGGTGGGGTGTGTGCGACTCTGTGCATAGATGTGTGAGTGGGTGATTCACTGGGTGGATGGTTTCAAGAGTGCATCTGTGATAGACTGTATGGGTGGGTAAGTGTGTGTAAGAGTGTGTTAGTGAGTGAATGTATATCCCAGTGGTACATGTGTGAGTAACTACATATGTGAAAGGCAGTATATATGTGTGTTGGAGTATATAAATAGCTATAAGCGAGAGTGTCTGATTGTGAGATTGACTGTATGGATGAGTGTGTGTTTGTATCAGTGATTGTATAAGAGCGTAAGAATGTGCTAGTATTTGTATGAGTAAGTGAGCTGGTGTGTGGATAACTGTATAGGTGAGTAAATGACAGTGTGTGTAATTATTTGCATGACTGACTAGCTGTGTGAGTACCTCTATGGATGAGTGGCGGTGTTTGACTGTCTATATAGGAGTATGAGTGCATATGATAGTCCTGTACTGAGTGACCGTAAGTATGAGTGACTGTACGGGTGAGTGAGTGGATGTGTGTGTAGACCTAAGAATCAGTAAGTGGGTATGTAGTTATTGGTGTTGGAGTGTCTATGGTTTTGTGAATGGCAGTCTGTAATTTAGAGTGGGTGTATCAAAGGTTATATTAGGGTGTGAGGAGGTGCATCAGATTATCACGTGGATGATGTCATCAGTGATGTCATCAGTGATGTCATTTGAGATGTCATCAGTGATGTCACTGACCATGTCATGAGTGATGTAATATGTGACGTCATCAGCAGTGCATTGCGGGGGTGCGAGTTATAGTTAGCTGAACTAACTATAACGGCGGAATTTCACGGGTTTTGTACGAGTGCAATGTCCAACTAACTATAACTGTCCCTAAAACCTATGGTTTTTTCAGTGAATTTCTAAGGTTTTTTAAATGCTAATTTCTAACTGAAACGTGCCTGAAACCTATGGTTTTTTCAGTGAATTTGTAAGGTTTTTTAAATGCTAATTTCTAACTATAACGTGCCTGAAACCTATGGTTTTTTCAGTGAATTTCAAAGGTTTTTTAAATGCTAATTCCTAACTATAACATGTGTGAAACCTATGGTTTTTTTCAGTGAATTTCAAAGGTTTTGTAAATGACAATTTTTAAATGTATTAATTGTTATATTTATTTTTTTGATACTGATTTACATTTTTTTAAACTATTTATTTTTAGATATTTTATTTTTTAAATTACATTGTAATTACATTATACATTACATTACAAAATATACTTTCTCAGAATGAATTACTTTAGTTTAAATACTTTGCAAATAGGCAATAGACTTTTAAGTACAGTAGTTACAGTTGTTGCAATGGGCAACACAATTTCAAACACAATGCAACATTGAGCTCAATGTGAATTTCTAGTTAAATGCAATTAGTTACTTTATGGATTACTTTTCTAACCACAGGACTGGATCCTAGATTCAGTCCTGCGACATCTCCTGTAAACAGTTGAGTAAAAGCGTTTTGGTTACAGTAGTGATTTTTAGGAATATTATTGTATTTTAAAAGTTGACACTTAGAAACTTTTTCACATAGAATCACCAATGTTATCCTATGGGAGGAAAATCACTTAGCAGGTAAGTAGTGTTATTGTTACTTTTTCTTACTCAGTGGTGGATCCTGGATCCAGCACTGGTGCATCTCCTGTAAACAGTTGAAAGAATGCGTTTAAGTCATACAGGCGATTTTTAAGGAATATTTGTAGTTTGTGAAAATCGACACTTTGAAACTTTTCTGCTGAAAACCAGACAATGGATTCCTATGGAAGGAAATACAAGTTACTGGTAAGTACGGTTAAAATTACTTTTCAGGATCAGTACTGGGCTCAAAGATGCAGCACTGAGGTCTCTCCTGATAACAGGTGAGTAAATCGGAATTCGTAGTTCGGCTGATTTTAGAGGAATATTATAAAGTTCCAAAACTCCACACACAGAAGAATTTCCAAGTGAAACCAGTCAATGTTAGCCTAAGGAAGGAAATAAAAGTTACTAGTAAGTACGGTTAAAATTACTTTTCAGGATCAGTACTGGGCTCAAAGATGCAGCACTGAGGTCTCTCCTGATAACAGGTGAGTAAATCGGAATTCGTAGTTCTGCTGATTTTAGAGGAATATTTGTATGTTTCAAAGATCGACACAAACTTTTTCAGCAAAAAGCAGGCAATGATATCCTATGGAAGGAAATTCAAGTTACTGGTAAGTACGGTTAGAATTACTTTTCAGGATCTGTACTGGGCTCAAAGATGCAGCACTGAGGTCTCTCCTGATAACAGGTGAGTAAATCGGAATTCGTAGTTCGGCTGATTTTAGAAGAATATTTGCACAATGGTGAAGGAAGGGGGTGGGGCCTAAGGTGACATGTCTGCAAACACGCCCTGTGGCGCGTTTTAAGTTGGAGAATTAATTCCTCCTCAATCCCGAGGGTCCCTAGGAGCCAACTAGCCCACCAGATACCTCCAGTATGCGCCAGAGAGCTGCGTTGCAGAGAGGTGTTCAGAGGCCACGCCCCTTTTGCACCTCTCTGCAACGCAGCTCTGTGGCGCTTTCTGGACGTACCTGGTGGGCTAGTTGGCCCCAGGACCCTCAGGATTGAAGGGGATTTAATTCACCATCTTAAAACGCGCCACGGGGCCTGTTTGCACACATGTCACCTGAAGCCCCGCCCCCTCCCTTCATCACTGTGCAAACGCGCCCCGTGGCGCATTTTAAGTTGGGGTATTAAGTCCTCTTTAATCATGAGGGTCCCTGGGGTCCAACTAGGCCACCCTGTACCTCCAGTATGCGCCAGGGAGCTGCGTTGCAGAGAGGTGTTCAGAGGCCATACCCCTTTTTACTTCTCTCTGCAACGCAGCTCTGTGGCGCTTTCTGGACGTACCTGGTGGGCTAGTTGGACCCCAGGGACCCTCAGGATTGAAGGGGATTTAATTCCCCATCTTAAAACGTGCCACGGGGCCTGTTTGCACACATGTCACCTTTAGCCCCGCCCCCTCCCTTCACCACTGTGCAAACGCGCACCGTGGCGTGTTTTAAGTTGGGGGATTAAGTCCCCTTGAATCCTGAGGGTCCCTGGGGTCAATCAATCAATCAATCACAGAATTTGTAAAGCGCACTACTTACCCGCGAGGGTCTCAAGGCGCTGGGGAGAAAAAAAAGGGGGGGGGTGCTGCTACTAGTCGAACAACCAGGTCTTGAGTAGCCTCCTGAAGGTCAGCAGGTCAGCAGGTCAGCAGGTCTGTCGTAGGCTTAGTGGAAGGGTGTTCCAGGTCTTGGCGGCGAGGTGGGAGAAGGATCTGCCGCCGGTGGTAGTTCTTCGAATGCGAGGGACGGTGGCGAGGGAGAGGTCGGTGGAGCGGAGTTGGCGGTTGGGGACGTAGAAGAGGAGTCGTCTGTTGAGGTAGGCTGGGCCAGTCTTGTGGAGTGCCTTGTGTGCGTGGATGAGGAGTTTGAAGGAGATTCTCCTGTCGACGGGGAGCCAGTGCAGGTTCCTCAGGTGGGGGGTGATGTGGCTGTGGCGTGGTACATCGAGGATCAGGCGTGCGGAGGCGTTTTGTATGCGTTGCAGTCGCTTGATGAGCTTGGCCGGGGCTCCCGCGTAGAGGGCGTTCCCATAGTCAAGTCTGCTACTGACGAGGGCCTGGGTGACTGTTCTTCTTGTATCTGTCGGGATCCACCTGTAGATCTTGCGAAGCATGCAGAGGGTGTTGAAGCAGGAGGATGAGACTGCGTTGACTTGCTTGGCCATGGAGAGCGTTGAGTCAAGGATGACTCCCAGGTTGCGTGCGTGGTCGGTGGGTGTCAGGCTGCTCCCAGCGTCGTTGGCCACCAGGAGTCGTCCCAGGCTGAGGGGTTGGAGCCGAGGATGAGGACCTCTGTCTTCTCCGTGTTCAGTTTTAGTCGGCTGATCTTCATCCAATCGGCGACGGCCTTCATTCCTTCATGGAGGTTGGATTTGGCGGTGAGGGAGTCCTTGGTGAGGGAGAGGATCAGTTGAGTGTCGTCGGCGTAGGAGATTATGTTGAGGTCGTGCTGTCTGGCGATGCGTGCGAGCGGGGCCATGTAGATGTTGAACAGTGTTGGGCTGAGGGACGATCCCTGGGGTACGCCGCAGATGATCTCGGAGGCTTCAGATCGGAATGGTGGGAGGCGGACTCTCTGGGTTCTGCCGGCGAGGAAGGAGGTGGCCCATTCCGGGCCTTGTCTCGGATCCCTGCGTCGTGGAGGCGTGCGCGTAGAGTGCGGTGGCAGACAGTGTCGAAGGCGGCGGAGAGGTCCAGCAGGATGAGGGCTGCGGTCTCACCGTTGTCCAGCAGGATCCTGATGTCGTCGGTGGCGGCGATGAGGGCAGTCTCAGTGCTGCGTTGCAGAGAGGTGTAAAAGGGGCGTGGCCTCTGTACACCTCTCTGCAACGCAGCTCCTAGCGCATACTGGAGGTTCCTGGTGGGCTAGTTGGCCTCCAGGGACCCCCATTATTCAATGGGAATTACTTCCCCTTCTTAAAACGCGCCAGGGGGTGCGTTTGCAGAGTGGTTAAGGGAGGGGGCGGGGCCTCCGGCACGATGCCGGTCTTTTTTTTTTGTATGGGAGGGGGGCTGCGTGGCCCCCCTTCCCTCGGCCACTTTTGGCCCCGGGGACCCCATCCCCCGGGGCCTGAGGATTTTCTTTCTTTTTTTAAATAAAAAAAAACGGGAAGGGGGCCACGTGGCCCCCCTTCCCTGGGCCTCTATTGGCCCCGGGGACCCCATCCCCCGGGGCATGCCCTCTTTTTTTTGTAATTAAATATTTGGAGGGGGGCTTCGTAGCCCCCCTCCTCAGGCCATTTAAGGCCCCGGGGACCCCATCCCCTGGGGCCGGCCTTTGCATCTTTTTTTAAATAATTCCTTTTTTTGGGAGGGGGGCTGTGTGGCCACCCTCCCGGGCCACTAATGGCCCGGGGACCCCATCCCCCGGGGCCTGGCCACTCGTTGGGGACCGTGGGGGGGTCCCCAATCCCCGCACGGTCCCGCCGGCTCCCCGCGTCCTGCGGGAGCCGGCATTGCTTTTCCATAAGGGGAGCTGCTGACATGCAGCTCCCCTTATGGAAAAGCAATCTGCTTTGCTTCATTGAAGCGAGAGCAGGTTTCCCTGCTCTCGCTTCAATGAAGCAAAGCAAGTTTGCAATGACAGGACGGGAGCCGCGAGGCTCCTGTCCTGCCATTGCAAACAGCAGTGTCCCGGGGTAGGCACCCCGGGACACTGCAGGAGCCAGCCCTGGGGGGTGGCGGTCCCCAGGGCCACCACAGGCTCCAGGAGGGGGGCCATGCAGCCCATCTCCCCACTTCTACATAGCCCCGGGGAGGTGGTGGTCCCCGGGGCTTCAGGGGTCCAAAACGGACCCCCACATGTATTTTCTTAGTGCCCTAGGGAGGTGGCGGTCCCCGGGCATGTGGGGGGGCAGGAGCCCCCCCACACAGGTCATTGTTTATTAAAAAAAGAAGCCCCGGGGGGTGGCGGTCCCCGGGGCTGCGGGAGGGCGGAGAGCCCTCCCGCACCATTTTTTTAAAGCCCCGTGGGGTGGAGGTCCCCGGGGCTCGGGGCCTTAGAGGCCCCCACATAAAATAAAAAACAACCCCCGCATGCCCCCGGGACCTGGCCCACCCAGGGGCAAAATAGCATCGAAGCGCGGGAGACCGCGCTTCGATTTTTTTTTTATCGGCTGTATCCGCGCACCCATCGCGTTATTTGCCGATTTAAAAAAAATAATAATTTGGGGCCCTGGGGGTCCTTGTAGGACCCCCTGAGCAGGCCAAGGGGGTCAGGGTGTTTCTACCCTGCCCCCTTTTTGCGTTTTGCGCAATTGTTTTTACTGTTTTCTTGTGACTCGGTTCTACCGAGTCACAAGATGGCTGCCAACACTTCCTGGTTTGGAGTGTTGACAGCCAATTAGCATACAGCTGGTCATCGGGAGGGTGCGCGGACCCTCCGCGGCCATAGATATATATGTGTTTTTACTTTTGATTTTCTCAGCAACTACTGAACGGATTTACACCATTTAACAAAAGGGTTCTTTCTGAACCAAGAACTACCTCTTTGCCAAATTTGGTGTAATTCCGTTCAGCAGTTCGGGCTGTAGCCGTGGCTAAAGTTTCCTATGGAAAAATGAATGGGGAAAACACATTTAGGGACCCCCCTTTTTTCTCACCCCCGCTTGACGAATCACCCGAGACTTTCAGGATAGGAGCGGACCGGAGCGGGCCACAAAGTTTGAAAATTTCGCGAAGATTCGTCAACCGGCGCCAAAGTTATTTCAAATAGAATGTTGCGGATTTCCTATGGAAAATAGGTCCTAACTATAACTATCTACTGGCGACCGCCAGTAGATAATATATATATATATATATATATATATATATATATATATATATATATATATATATATATATATATATATATATATATATATATATATATATATATTCACTGAAAAAACCATAGGTTTTAGGGACAGTTATAGTTACTTGGACATTGCACTCGTACAAAACCCGTGAAATTCCCCGTTATAGTTAGTTCAGCTAACTATAACTCGCGCCCAGCAATGCACTGCTGATGACGTCACATATTACATCACTCATGACATGGTCAGTGACATCACTGATGACATCACTGATGACATCTCAAATGACATCACTGATGACATCACTGATGACATCATCCAGTGACTGTGTGTTTCTGTAAAGTTTAAATATGTTTAATATATATAGGGAAAGGCGTATTGAAGAGTGAGTGGGTGTATAAGTGTCTGAATGGATGATTTAGTAGGTGCGTGACTAACTGTATAAGTGAGTGATTAAACGTATCTTACTGAATGCATGGGTTAGTGACTAAACTGGGTGAATGTCTGTATCCGTCTGTCTGTTGCTGTGTAAGTGGCTGCATGGGTTTGTGAATAGCTACATGAGTGTCTATATGAGTTATTGATTGGTTGTCTGAGTATCTGTATGGGTGCCTGAGTGTTTGTGTGGGTGGGGTGTGTGCGACTCTGTACATAGATGTGTGAGTGGGTGATTCACTGGGTGCATGATTTGAAGAGTGCGTCTGTGATGGACTGCTTGGGTGGTTGAGTGTGTGTATGGGTGTGTTAGTGAGTGAATGTATATCTCAGTGGTACATGTGCGAGTAACTACATATGTAAAAGGAAGTATATATGTGTGTTAGAGTATTTAAAAGGCTATACGTGAGAGTGTGTGATTGTGAGAGTGGCTGTATGGATGCGTGTGTGCTTGTATCAGTTATTGTATAAGAACGTAAGAATGTGCTAGTATTTGTATGAGTTATTGAGCTGGTGTGTGTATAACTCTATAGGTGAGTAAATGGGTGTGTGATTAATTTTTTGCATGACTGACTAGGTGTGTGAGTACCTCTATGGATGAGTGGCGGTGTGTCAGTGTTTATATAGGTGTATGAGTGCATATGATAGTCCTGTACTGAGTGACTGTAAGTATGAGTGACTGTACGGGTGAGTGAGTGGATGTGTGTGTAGACCTAAGAATCAGTGAGTGGGTATGTAGTTATTGGTATTGGAGTGTCTATGGTTTTGAGAATGGCAGTCTGTAATTTAGATTGGGTGTATCAAAAGTTATATTAGGGTGTGAGAAGATGCATGAAATTATCACATGGATGATGTCATCAGTGATGTCATTTGAGATGTCATCAGTGATGTCATCAGTGATGTCACTGACCATGTCATGAGTGATGTAATATGTGACGTCATCAGCAGTGCATTGCGGGGCGCGAGTTATAGTTAGCTGAACTAACTATAACGGGGGAATTTCACGGGTTTTGTACGAGTGCAATGTCCAAGTAACTATAACTGTCCCTAAAACCTATGGTTTTTTCAGTGAATTTGTAAGGTTTTTAAATGCTAATTTCTAACTATAACGTGCCTGAAACCTATGGTTTTTTCAGTGAATTTCAAAGGTTTTTTAAATGCTAATTTCTAACTATAACATGTCTGAAACCTATGGTTTTTTCAGTGAATTTCAAAGGTTTTTTAAATGCTAATTCCTAACTATAACATGTCTGAAACCTATGGTTTTTTTCAGTGAATTTCAAAGGTTTTGTAAATGCCAATTTTTAAATGTATTAATTGTTATTTTTATTTTTTCATACTGATTTACTACATTTTTTTAAACTATTTATTTTTAGATATTTTATTTTTAAATTACATTGTAATTACATTATACATTACATTACAAAATATACTTTCTCAGAATGAATTAATTTACTTTAAATACTTTGCAAATAGGTAATAGACTTTTAAGTACAGTAGTTACAGTTGTTGCAATGGGCAACACAATTTCAAACACAATGCAACATTGAGCTCAATGTGAATTTCTAGCTAAATGCAATTAGTTACTTTATGGATTACTTTTCTAACCACAGGACTGGATCCTAGTTTCAGTCCTGGGACATCTCCTGTAAACAGTTGAGTAAAAGCGTTTTGGTTACAGTAGTGATTTTTAAGGAATATTATTGTATTTTAAAAGTTGACACTTAGAAACTTTTTCACATAGAATCACCAATGTTATCCTATGGGAGGAAATTCACTTAGCAGGTAAGTAGTGTTATCGTGACTTTTTCTCACTCAGTGGTGGATCCTGGATCCAGCACTGGTGCATCTCCTGTAAACAGTTGAAAGAATGCGTTTAAGTCATACAGGCGATTTTTAAGGAATATTTGTAGTTTGTGAAAATCGACACTTTGAAACTTTTCTGCTGAAAACCAGACAATGGATTCCTATGGAAGGAAATACAAGTTACTGGTAAGTACGGTTAGAATTACTTTTCAGGGTCAGTGCTGGGCTAAAAGATTCAGCACTGGGTTCTCTCCTGATAACAGGTGAGTAAATCGGAATTCGTATTTCGGCTGATTTTAGAGCAATATTTGTATGTTTCAAAAATCGACACTTTGAAACTTTTTCAGCATAAAGCAGGCAATGATATCCTATGGAAGGAAATTCAAGTTACTGGTAAGTACGGTTAAAATTACTTTTCAGGATCAGTACTGGGCTGAAAGATGCAGCACTGAGGTCTCTCATGATAACAGGTGAGTAAATCGGAATTCGTATTTCGGCTGATTTTAGAGGAATATTATAAAGTTCCAAAACTCCACACTTAGAAACTTTTTCAGCAAAAAGCAGGCAATGATATCCTATGGAAGGAAATTCAAGTTACTGGTAAGTACGGTTAAAATTACTTTTCAGGATCAGTACTGGACTGAAAGATGCAGCACTGAGGTCTCTCCTGATAACAGGTGAGTAAATCGGAATTCGTATTTCGGCTGATTTTAGAGGAATATTTGTATGTTTCAAAAATCGACACTTAGAAACTTTTTCAGCAAAAAGCAGGCAATGATATCCTATGGAAGGAAATTCAAGTTACTGGTAAGTACGGTTAAAATTACTTTTCAGGATCAGTACTGGGCTGAAAGATGCAGCACTGAGGTCTCTCCTGTTAACAGGTGAGTAAATCGGAATTCGTATTTCGGCTGATTTTAGAGGAATATTTGCACAATGGTGAAGGGAGGGGCGGGGCCTGAGGTGACATCTGTGCAAACGCGCCCCGTGGCGCGTTTTAAGTTGGGGGATTAAGTCCCCTTGAATCATGAGGGTCCCTGGGGCCAACTAGCCCACCAGGAACCTCCAGTATGCGCCAGGGGCTGCGTTGCAGAGACGTGTACAGAGGCCACACCCCTTTTACACCTCTCTGCAAGGCAGCTCTGTGGCGCTTTGGAAGTACATGGTGGGCTAGTTGGACTCCAGGGACCCTCAGGATTCAAGGGGACTTAATCCCCCAACTTAAAACACACCACGGGGCCTGTTTGCACACATGTCACCTGAAGCCCCGCCCCTCCCTTCACCACTGTGCAAACGCGCCCCGTGGCGCGTTTTAAGTCAGGGATTAACTCCCCTTGAATCCTGAGGGTCCCTGGGGGCCAACTAACCCAACAGGTATATCCAAAAAGCGCCACAGAGCTGCGTTGCAGAGAGGTGTAAAAGGGGCGTGGCCTCTGTCCACCTCTGTGCAACGCAGCCCCTGGCGCATACTGGAGGTTCCTGGTGGGCTAGTTGGCCCCAGGGACCCCAGTATTCAAGGGAATTCGTTCCCCCTCTGCAAACGCGCCAGGGGCGCGTTTGCAGAGTGCTGTCAAAGAGGGGCGTGGCCTCCCTCGCGATGCCGTTTTTAATTATTTTTTTTTTTTAAAGGGGGCTGTGTGGCCCCCTTTTTAGTAATTTTTGAGCCCTGGGGACCCCATCCCCCAGGGCCTGTCCCCCTTTTAAAAAAATAAAATAAAAAGGACTGGGAAGGGGACCGCGTGGGCCCCCTCCCGTGGCCAATTTCGACCCAGGGACCCCATCCCCCGGCCCATAGCCACCTTTTTTTTTATTTGATGGAGGGGGCTGCCTGGCCCCCTCCTAAGGCCTCCTTAGGCCCCGGGTACCCCATCCCCCGGGGCTGGCCCTATCCTTTTGGGGTCCGTGGGGGACCCCAACTCCCCACGGACCCTGCCGGCTCCCCGCCTCCTGCGGCATTGCTTTTCCACATGGGGAGCTGCTAATATGCAGCTCCCCATGTGGAAAAGCTATTCTGCTTGAATTTTGGAAGCAAGAGCAGCTTTCCTGCTCTCGCTTCCAAAATTCAAAGCAGTTTGCAATGACAGGACGGGAGCCGCGAGGCTCCCGTCCTGTCATTGCAAACAGCAGTGTCCCGGGGGTAGGCACCCCGGGACACTGCAGGAGCCGGCCCTGGGGGTGGCGGTCCCCAGGGCCATCACTGGCTCCAGGAGGGGGGCCGCGCGGCCCCCCTCCCCACATTTTCAAAGCCCCGGGGAGGTGGTGGTCCCCGGGGCTTGGGGGTCCAAAACGGACCCCCATTTTCAATTTTGTTAGTGCCCCGGGAGGTGGTGGTCCCGGGGCGTGTGGAGGGCTGGAGTCCCCCACACAGGTTAATTTAAAAATAAAGAAGCCCCGGGAGGTGGTGGTCCCTGGGGCTGCGGGAGGGCTCAGAGCCCTCCCGCAACTTTCTAATAAAGCCCCGGGGGTGGCGGTCCCCGGGGCTTGGGGGCCCTTAGAGGCCCCCCATACATAAAATAAACCCCCCAGCATGCCCCCGGGACTTGGCCCACCCGGGGTAAATTAACTATCGAAGCGCGGGAGACCGCGGTTCGATTTTTTCTTTTCGGCAGGATCCGCGCTCCCTGAGCGCATCCTGCCGATTTTCTTTTAAATGCTTTTTTTGCCCAGGGGGTCCTTGTGGGACCCCTGAGCAGGCCTAGGGGGTTAGGGTGTTTCTACCCTGCCCCCTTTGTGTGTTTTGCGCACTTGTTTCTTTTTTTTTCTCGGCGGGATCCGCGCACCCTAGCGCATCCCGCCGATTTAAAAAAATGCTTTTCTGCCCAGGGGGTCCTTGTGGGACCCCCTGAGCAGACCTAGGGGGTCAGGGTGTTTCTACCCTGCCCCTTTTGCACTTTGCGCACTTGTTTCTGTCCCTCGGTTCTACCGAGGGACAAAATGGCTGCCAACACTTCTTGATTTGGAGTGTTGACAGCCAATTAGCATGCAGCTCGTGATCGGGAGGGTACGCGGATCCGACGCGCCCATAGATATATATGTGATTTTAATTGTGAATTTCTCAGGAACTACTGAACGGATTTACACCATTTTAGCAAAAGGCACCAGTCTGAACCAAGGGCTACCTCTTTGCCAAATTTGGGGTAATTCCGTTCAGCAGTTCGAGCTGTAGCTGCGACTAAAGGTTCCTATGGAAAAATGAATGGGGAAAACGCGTTTTGGGGCCCCCTTTTTCTCAGCCCCCGCTTGACGTATCACCCCGAGACTTTCAGGGTAGGAGCGGACCGGAGCGCCCCAACAAGTTGGAAGCTTTCGCGAAGATTCGTCAACCGGCGCCAACGTTATTGCAAATAGAATGTCGCGGATTTCCTATGGATAATAGGTCCTAACTATAACTATCTACTGGCGACCGCCAGTAGATAATATATATATATATATATATATATTCTCTGAAAAACACAAAGGATAATGTAACGTTATAGTTAAATGAATATTTCAGGGGGTGGCCTTGGGACCTTATGTTTTTTTTAAATGGGAGCGGGGACATGTGGCCCTCCTCACTGAGCCTTATTAGGCCCAGGGGACCCCATCACAGAGGGCTGTTTTTTTATGAAAGGGCAGGGGGACCACATGGCTCCCTTCCTGCTCCTTATTAGGGCCTTGGGACACCATCACCCAGGGCAGTTTTTTTTAATTAAGATGGTGGGGGCCCACGTGGTCGTCCTCCCTGAGCATAGCTAGGCCCTGTGTGGGCCAGACCCCAGGGTCCTTTTTTTTAATTAAACAGGAAGAAGGCCATGTGGCCCCCCTCCCAAAGACTTGTAAGGCCCTGAGGACCCCATCCCCCAAGGCCCTTTTTTTAAATTAAAGGAGGGGCACATGGCCCCCCTCCCTGAGCCATGTTAGGCCCTGGGAGCCCTACACCCCGAGCTACTAATGCTAATCCCTCCAGACAGGAGCAAATGTTTGATCTGTTTCCGAGCCTGCATCAGTGTGGGCAGGGAAACAGATCAAAAGTCTGCTCCCAGTCGGCGTGAGCATTTTAAACCACCCTCTGGCTGGGGGCAGAATCTGTGTTTGCTCCCACTTGGCAGGAGATTAAAAAATGCTCCTGCCAAGTGAGTGCAAACACATATTTCCCTGCCCGCACCTGCGTATATGATCTGGCCCCAGGTGATGCAGTCTCCAGGGCCGTTAATGGCTCATGGAGGGGGTCTGCATGGCCCCCTCCCAATTTACAGCAATTTTGGTCATAGGGGTGGGCTCCATGGGGCATTTAGAGGCCTGGGGAGGGGGGCCACATGGCCCCCTCTCCATTTTTAAGCAACGGGTTGATTATATAAAGAATGTTCAAAACAAAAACCTTAACCTTTTACTACTTCATAAAAGTGGTAATAAGTAGTTAACATTAATAAAACTTAATAATTAACTATATGTCATACTCTAACCCAGACGTCTGCAAAACGCTGACCGTATAGTAATGCAAAATTGTCATACAAAATACATGGGTGTTTTCTACCTTTGGTATATACAGCCATGAACCAATTACTTCACCAGTTGTATGCCTCATGTACTGTGGTGTACCATGAATTTTGCACGGTATACCATAGCATAATATATAACTACATTTTATACAATGGATAAGTGTAGAATTACTTACACTATTTAAATATGCAGCCCGAAATTTAACATTTAGATATTAAAATTCATATTTTTCAGCTATAATAGTCACATGATTTCACATAATTTTACGCTACCTTTCATTTTAATTACACATTCCACTTTACGCCACTCTAGTGCATAAGAGTTGACTTTATGCCACTGCACTCTATGATACTTACAGTATGCCACTCCCCTTTTCGACACTCCAGTATACGCCATTAAATTGTATGCTAATCTACTGTACCTTACTGCACTCTACTCCATACTACTCCGCTGTACCACTCCAGTCTACACCACTATACTCTATGCTAATATTCTGTTTACCACTATATTCTATTACAATTTCGTGTATGCCTGTTTACTGATCACCCCTACACTGTACTGCTCACAACTGTACACTCTACCACTGTACACAACTTCACTTTACGCTAATCCACTATAGCTATTCCACTATGCCACATTTTGTGGTACACTACTGGAGTGTACGCTATTGCAGTGTATGCTACTCCGCTCTTTGGCACACAATTCTAATAAAATGCAGTATACACCTCTGCAGTCTACCACCATGTACTGTATGCTATTTCACTTAATAAAACTACATTCTGCCCTGCACCACTAAACGACAGTTCAGTGTACGTTACTAGACTCTGCCCTTTTATAATTAACCCTACTGAATTGTACAACACTCTAAGGTACGGTACTCCACTTTATGCCACTTCAATTTACGTGTCAGGCCATAATGCCAGTAAACTCTACGATATTACAGTAAACACTACTTAATTGTATGCTACCCCACTGTATGGCACTACATTTTACGCTATTCCAGTATATTCGATGGCACTATACCCTATTACACTGTACACCACTGTAGTGTACACTATTCCGCTCTGCACCACGCACTGTATGGCACTCCGATACACGCCACTCCACTTTAAGCAATTGTACTTTACACGACTACACTATAGGATACTAGAATTTACATAAGTCCACTGTACACCACTCAAATATACGCCATTCCACTGTATGGCACTCCATTCTACCCCACCCCAGTCTATGCTATTCGAGTTTACGCCCCCTAGTGTACCTCACTTGTCACACCACATTAACTATAACTTTCCCCTACTCCATCCACTACCTATACCCTTGCGTGCTTTTTACAGAAGTTAGAGCATTTGAAATCACTGCATTAATAACACTTATGATGTGAAATTACATGATTTGACTGAATACACTGCATAGTATAGAGGCGAGTTATAGTTAGTTTAGTATGGCGAGTGAGGTGAGAAGACTGTGTACAGAGGTACGTGAGTTATGTGAAGTGTAAGGTGGTGCGTAAGTTGAAATGTGAGCTATAAGGATGACATATTAGTGTGAAAGTGGTAAATGATAAATTCAAGATAAAACTATAATTGTATAACTTTCATGTTTTTGTCATTTAAGTTAGGTTTGTATATCGAGCATGAATACATTTTGCCTAACTATAACTTATCTTTTTGTGAATATATATATATCAAAGCTCCAAATTGCCCGTAGGCAAGGTCGCACTCGACCAGCAGCTCGCTGCAAGCGTTTATTCAGGAAAGGCTAAACTCCGCATTTCAATATGCTCACAGTTCCCTTGTCGGTAGTCATAGCCTGACGCGTTTCTGAGCTTCCGCTCTCATCAGAGGCTCGACCGGAAATTTTATTGCAACCTGTGATTGTCAGTATGTAACAGCTCAATCTCATAAGAACATTCATTGACTCTTATACATTGTACTAGGTTTATCAAAGTTGGCAGTTTTAATGCAAGCGCACAGATCTTCTTTCGGTTAAACTATGTGAGTATGTGACAGTCCGATCTCTTATAAACAATCACTGTGCTGTGGGTTTCCTAAATTAGCGTGCACAAGGTGTCACATCGATTATTCTGAGGACTGCATATCTATATGAACAATGGCTTCATTTTTATAACTCAGCTGCCTAAGTGGGACTTTATAAGGTGTTAATTTAAATATGCTACCCAGCACCCTAATCTAATCACACCTAATTATTCACCCTGTGTAAAACAGTGTCACACTTCATCTCAGGTGATTCATAAATTAATTCTCTTGGATACATCTCAAAATGTATTCATCAACAAGTGCCTAAAACTGCATCCCAATCCACCCTATGTGTAAATGTAGCAGTAAAATTATAAATAATTATCAATTTATATATAAATAACAATTTAAAATGTTATAACTTTAATATTATCCCACCCTGCAAACAAATAACACAGCATTAAAGAATGCATGTGTATTAAATATATAAAAATTAAAATACACATTAGAAGAAATAAAACATTACACAATTTTTTTAAACAACTTTATTGGCATTTTTAAAAATAGCATACATACAATATCATTGTCAGGAACGTTATCTATGATGTCATACCCAGAGAGAATGTTCACAGTTATAAAATATACACTCTTACCATATTTGTGGAGATTTACTTGTCTTTCTAACAATCTCAGCTGTAGTCTGTCCCTCGGACCCCTTTTCTTTTTAATTTATTTTCCCATATCGATTGTTATTGCCTTTGTTTTCCAATTATATATTATGCCAACATTTCCCCATAACTCCCCCCACTTTCCCATCGGACGACTATATTACCTTATGTAACTCAATAGTATGCGGTCTGCTCATTCATTTAATTTATATTTATCTGGTATATGTCAGGAGTGCACTCGAACCCTCTCTTACTGTTCCTCTGTTGGGGGCTGCAGTTCAGTTATCATCACAGACCACGCCAGGAGATCTTCCTCTAATTTGTCATCCCTTCGGACTTGTTTCATTCTTACCCTCTCAGCTGTTGCCCACTCACACATATCTTTTACCCATCTATCACACTTCGGGGGAGTCGGTTTCCGCCACTCAATCGCAATGCCTCTTTTGGCTATTATTAACCCTAACAACACAAACTTCCTTCTCAGCTTCTTATTTTTTGGTAATGGGAGAAGACCCAGAAGGATCGACTTTACCTCCCTGGGTATAGCCCATCCCGAGGCATTCCAAAGAAGCTGCAATACCTTTTCCCAAAATTCTTCCACCATCGGGCACGTCCACACCACGTGCAGAAAATCCTCCTCTACATGCTGACATCTGGTACACCTACTGGATCGGTCTGTGTATATTTTGCTCAATACTTTCGGGGTGAAATAGGCTTGGTGTATAAAATTGTCTAGTATTAATTTAAAACGGGCATTGGAACACCCCTGCTTCACAGTTTCATGTATTCTACTCCACTCTTTCTCTGCCAATGGGGTCTCTATTGTCTCTTCCCACCTTCGTTGTATGGGGAGTAGGCTCCGAGGGAGATCCTCACGTATCGCCTTATATAGGCGAGTTATCAAATGTCTTCCTTGGGACATATATAGCATCACTTGCAATGTTTTGGTTACCGAGGGTTCTTCCGGGAATGACGGCCATAATTCTCTGGCTATACTGGAAATATTTGCGTATTGTAGATACTGCCCTCTACCCAGTTCAAAGGCAGCCGCCGCATCCTCCCTCTTTATAAATTGTCCATTATGATATAAATCTCCCATTGTCAGGCATCCCCCCGTTTTCCACTTATGAATCGACATTGACTCTGCAATCTTAGCAAACGGTGGAACCACCCATAGGGGTGCGTCCGGTGCATAAGGTGTATGTCTCCCCACCTTTCTAACTAACATTACACAATTAATGAAGAATTAAAAACGTAGGTAATGAAATATTCAATTACATAGTTAAGTACCATAAAAATAAGTTAATATTAAATGTAAGTACATTTTATTTTAATTACCTTCGCACCCTATTCCCCCTCTAACCCCAAAACCCACTACTAAAATATAACTTAAACATAACTTACTATTACTAAATACAAAATTGAAATATGCATTAAAATGAACTAATTATACTGAAAAATATAATTTCATAGTTAAACAGTTTATGTAGTTAAAAATCAGTTAAATAATTAATTTACAATATAAAACTAAGCGCTGTTAAATTTAAATTATTTATAAATTAATTAACTTTCCACCTTTTTCCCTACAAACCCAACAACCCACTACTGCACTATAAATTACTGATTACATTTAAAAATAAATTACTAAAACACATAATTTTAATTCCTTTATTTTAGAAAACTCACCAATAATTATACTCACAATAGTAACACCTAAAATTAATGTAATAATGCAAGACATTATGTTGTTGGTTGAGTTGGGTGTTAACCACAAAAGTCGCTGAATTAACCTGTACTTAATCCTCTTGTAGCTTGACACAAAAAGGAGTAAGGCTTAACTTAGAGGCAATGTGTAAAGTATTTATGCAGCACACAAACAGTGATAAAGTGAAAACACAACACAAGAAACCTCCCACACCAATTTAAAAGAATAAAGTACATTTTAATAAATTATTTGACACCAGAACCACAAAAATCTAATCAGTAGAACTGGAGTTATGAATTTTTAAAGTTTAAGGTGAAAACTAGCACTTAAAAGATCAAAGTGCCAACCAAAGTCATCTAGCTGCACGGCACCGGGTCAAAGTCGAATATTTTGGCCGACTGTGATGGAGCACAAGTTTGATACAAAAAGTGGAATGGGCCAGGTTGGTGCTTACCCTTGGACTTAGAAGACATTTGAAGAAAAAGTCTCTGAAATGTAGAAGTTACGTGAGGCAAGGCTGCAGGCGATGTCCGAAGAGGAGGCATCATTGTCGAGGAGCCTTTGGACGAAGTCATGATGAAGATTTCTACATTCAGACTTTGGGCCTGATTATGAATATATATATATATATATATATATATATATATATATATATATATATATATATATGAGAAAAGTATCTTTTTCTTTTTTTCTCATACAAGAATTACATTGGTTCCAATGTGAAAATATTTTTCACATTGGAACCAATGTAATTCTTGTATGAGAAAAAAGAAAAAGTTACTTAGTTACTTCAAAAATGGTGTATTATTTAAAAATTGGTAAAAATTAATTGCTAAAAATGCATTCATATATTTTAAAAGTTGACAAATATTTTATAATTATTTAATAAATAAAAAATATTTTTTTAAATAAGTTCATGTTTATAACCTGTTTATAACAGGTTTTTTAAATGATGAATTGTAATAAATATATTGTATCTAATATTTTTATAATAATTTAATAAAGAAACTAATAAATACATAAGTACAATTAATATTATTTAAATATATCAAAGTGCCCTTTATAGAAAAAAAGATTACATTGCCATGTGAAGTATTGACTCGTGAACTAAAGTGCTATTAGCTTGTGCTTAGGTAATGCCTCAATTACTTTACTCTGCTTTACTCTGAGTCCTTCCCCTCGCTTTTCTTACTTACATAAAGGAGGCAGTTCTGCCTCGCCAGACAACCAATCGAAATCGCACTTTAGCCGAACAAAAAAGCCCCTTCAATCCTTCTGTTTGTTAAAAGCACCAAGCCTGTTTTTTGTTGTAGTTGGCCTTGCGTAAACAGGGAGGGAGGGAGGGTGTAAGTAAGAAAAGCGAGGGGAAGGACTCAGAGTAATGCAATCACCTGTAAGTAATTGAGGCACTTCTTAATCATCTCCCCTCACTTTCCTTCCTTACATAAATGAGAAGTGCAAAGCCAAATGATTCTAGGACAACCCAACATAATTTCTGAAACAGACATAACGTTTTATTGAACCTGTAACAAATAATAGTGTGTACCAGGAGAATACCTCTATTTCTTCATAGAAGCTAATATACGTAAACCAAACAAAGCATCCACTTCAATCTCCTGACCAATACGATAATGTTTGCTAAACGTGGATGGGGAGGCCCAGGTAGCTGCCCTACAAATCTCAGACACAGAGGCACCCTGAACTTCAGCCATGAAAGTGGACATCATCCTGGTAGATTTCCCTTGAATCCCACATGGGAGAAGACAGTGAGAAGCCCCATATGCCATAACAAAAATGGAATGCACCCACCGACTGAGAGGAGCCACTGTGGGATTATATCCCCTTCTCCCAGGGCCAAAATTTACAAAAAAGGGATTAAGACACGCTAAAAGAAGCTTAACTTTTAAGATCAGACTAGGTCAGATACTTTCAGGGTGGTATGGCTGTAGGCTCTAAAAGAAGCAACCCTATCCAAATAGATTAAAAGTGCTTGTCTAACATCCAGATCAAGGAGCTTGCTTGCCTCCTCCGGAGAAGTGTGGAGGAGCCTTAGAAGTATAATCTAGAGGAATTAACTCTCATTATAAAAGAAGGAAGAGGCTAAGGTACCACTCTATCCTGAAACATTCTACAGAATGGGTGTATGGAGGATAAAGCAGATAACTCCCCATATCTCATGGCCAAAGTAATTGCCATGAGAAAGAAAGTTTTTAGAGTTAAAGTTCTGACATCAATGTCCTGGAGACGTTTGAAAGGAGGACCTTGTAAGGCATCCAAAACAAGTAACAAATCCCAAGAAGGAAACTCACTTGGAGGAGGAGGATGCACACTCAAAACTCCCCTAAAGAACTGGGAACCAAACCATCAGAATCTAGTAGATTACCCCAAGATGCCCTGATTAAAGCCCACTGTATACGCAAAGCTGAGACTCAAGGAAGCCCCATCCTGGAGAAAGGACAAAACTTCAACTAAGCGGACAGTAGAAGAATCCAAATGTCTGGCAGTACTCCAGTTGCTGAAAGAGCCCCAATACCTAGAATAAGCCTTCAGTGTTGAAGACTTCCTAGATGCTTGCAAGACAGCAACTAAGGAGTCTGTAAGACACCTATTTGTCAATCCCAACCTTTCAACTTCCAGGCTGCTTGTTTGAGCCTGGCTTGAACCTGGTGCTGTAGAACAGAAAAGACCAACGGAGGAGGAGAGAGAGGAAACCTCCATTCCTCACCCTTCAGTAAAGAAGTCATGAGAGGAAACCAATTTGAGCGTCCCCAAGTTAGAGCAACCAGAATCACAGTTGCCTGTACCCTCCGGACCGTCAGAAAAAACTTGGGAATGAGGGGAAAAGGAGGGAAAGCATAAAGGAAACCCAGAGGCCATTTGCACGAAAGAGCATCCACCCCCCAAGTGTCCCTCTCTCTCCTCCTGGAACAAAATGTTGCCACCAAACAATTTTCCCCAGTTGCAAACAGATCCAAACCGGGAGACCCCAACTCTGAACAATCTGATGAAAGACTAGGGGATGCAGACAAAACTCTGCTGAAGATGGGAGACTTCAGCTTAGAGAGTCCACCACCACATTCAGGGAACCCAGAATGTGCATCGCCAGGATAAACCTGATCCTCCCTTCTGCCCAATGAAAGATCTTGTCCAAAATGCTTACCAAGGAAGCAGACCTTGCCCTCTCCCCGCCTTTTCAAGAAACACTTGTGGTGATATTGTCCGTTTGAATTAGAAAAGGATGCCCTGAAAGATGATAAGAAAAAGCTTTCAAAGCATGTCAAAGGGCCTCCAACTGTCTCCAATTTGAAGATCTCCTGTTCTGGTTCCAGGACCATGTTCCTTGAACCCGATGAAGGCCAAGCCAAGCTCCCCACCCGGAAAGGCTGGCGTCTGTATTGATGATGAGGAGAGGAGGAGTCACAAAGGGAACCCCTTTCAAGTGGTTCGCAGGATTCAACCACCAATGCAGATGAAGATGAACCGATGGGGATAACAGAACTCTCTGTGAAAGATTCATGGACATACGGTCCCATACTGACAGAATAAATCTTATTAGTTTCTGAAGAAGGAACCAAGCCCAGGGAACCAGAAAAACAGTGGAGGCAAGATCTCCCTGAACCTGAAGACACAAGAGTATCCTGGGAGAAGATTGTAGAAGCAGGGAACTTATGTGCAGCTGAATCTTGAGAATTCTTCCCTGGGGAAGAGTCATTCTCCCTTGAGTAGGAAGGAGCCGAGCCCCAATGAAACATCTGTCCTGAGCCGAAACCAACTTCAACTTTTCCCAATTTATGAGAAATCCATGAGACTGCAGAAGGTTTATCAACCTCCGGGTATGCAGCTGCTCCAACTCTCGAGAACCAGTGTGAACGAGACAGTCGTCCAGATAAGGGTGAACAAAAATGCCCTCCTGGTATAGTAAAGCAACCAAGAATGATTGACTGGAGAGTGACCATTTTGAAACGATTCGTACAGACCCACCAATTCACTCTCTTTAGATCCAGAACAGGTCTGAAAGAACTGGATGCCTTTTGAACGAGGAACAGAATGGAATTTGATCCCTTCCCTTGCTCGCAGGAACTCGTATAATTGCTCTTTTCTGCAAAAGATCCAAAATGCCTGAAAAGAGGGCCTGGCGCTTGAGAGGATCCCTTGGCACTAGAGTAGGAATCAAACCGGTATCGGGGGAACGTCTCTGAATTCTATCTAGTAGCCAATTTGCACTACCCTCCAATACCTACTGATCACTGACATCGATGATCAAAACACGACTGAAGGCCTGGGGTCTGCCCCCCCACGGGCAACCTGGACATCGGAGAACAGTAGTCATCAGGAGTGCCTCTTAGATGACCCCTGCTGCCCTGCAAACTCCAATTTTCTGTTCTGTCTCATGGGCCAAAACCTCTTTTTCCTATAAGAAGCAGATCTGTAGTCTTTCTTAGGAGGGATTGAGAAGACTGACCCCAAAAACATTGTGGAAAATACAAAGAAGAAGATCGCCCCTTGTATGTCAGGGCATGCTTACAGTCCTTAAAAGCTTTTGTGATCAAGTCATTTAGCTTTTCACCAAAAAGCTTTTTGCTAACAAATGGAAGCTTAACCAATGCAGACTTCTCCGAGGCCTCGGCCTTCCATTTCTGCATCCAAAGGTTCCTACATGACACAACAACAGCCCCAGAAGCTACTGTCAGTACCCTCAGTGTATCAGAAGAAATGTCCGCCAGATATTTGGTTTGCTGTTCCATGGCCACCAAAATATCAGAGCAATCTGACCCTTGCTGAATGCTGTAGCTAAACCATTAAAGTCCTTTGCTAACGACTGAGCAGTGAATGCTATATAAGTAGTTGATCTCAAACTTAAATTCTGCACCAAAAAGGCTCTTTTCAAAGCCCTCTCCACTCTTTTGTCATTCGCATCAGATGGGACGCAGTCCTCAGGATTTATTTATTTATTTATTTGAAGGGTTTTATATAGTGCTGGCTAGACCCGTAGGTATCAGAGCGCTTTACATGAGGATCGTTGCCTTACAAGTTACAAATTACATCAGTTCCCAGAGCATAGTAAAACATAGGCAAAAAATAATGTTACAGTAATTCGTCGAAGGGAGGGGGAGGAAGGAGACACGGCGGGGAGACGGGGAGAACTGTGCCCAATGTCTGGCTGGGTAGGTGACGTCCAAGGGGGGAAAACCAGGGCCGATCTCCTCTATAGCTGTCTGGCAGCTCCACCGGGCATCAGCCATGTTGCTCAGGTCTCAGCGGTCAGGGATAACAAGAAAAACAGTTTTTCATGGTTACATTAGTTACAGTTGCATAGTCAAGCACAAAGGAACAAGTCCCCAAAAGAGGAATAGAGGAATGGGGGAGGGGTATGGAAACAGGGGGCTGGAAAGCATAATTACATCAATTACAGACTTCAAGTAAAGACATAGGAGAAAACAGAAACATGAGATGCGGGGGGAGGGAAGGGAACACAACGGGGCGACGAGGAAAACAATGTCAGATGTCCGGCTGGGTAGGTGACGGCCGAGGGGGTGAACCAGAGCCAAACTCCTCTATAGCTGCATAGGACAGCTCCACCGGGCATCGGCCAAGGTTGCTCGGGCTCCGCGCTAAGTACAAAGCAGTTATGGTATCTGCTCAGGGAGCATCGTCAAAGATCCATCGAAAGGCACCGGTCCTGGTGTTACTGGGAAGTGCCATCCTCAACGTTCTCCAGCTCGCCCCCAGGACAAATAGTGGTGAGAGAAGAGGTAGAAGGAACAGGTTTGGACTGCTTGTTGTTTGGTATAGGCTCTTTGTCTGCCATGGTTTTTGCAGGAGGAAGGCTGCTAAGGCGGCGCTGAGTAGATGCCAGTTTTGCAGAGAGTAAATGCTAGGAATATAAACCACATTGCCTAAAGTCTGATGGCCCGTCTGGAGTAGGGCTGAGATTGGAAAAGTTCAAAGTTCCAGTGTAAAGTTATTGCGCAGCACCTAGTACAAAGCAGTAGAAAGTAGATATTTGTGCTAGATTGTTGTGGTTACCAGGTGGAACGGGTAGAGAACCGGCAGGATCCAGCAAGCCAAACAAGCATGGATGGGGATTCAGAGATGTTCTCCCAATCAGATTGGCAAGAATGGCACCTACCTTTAAATTATGAGGCAATGTGTCATGAGAGTCATCGAACGTATAAAGCCTCTGTAAGAACCGGGGAATAGCCCCCTGATCCAGTTCCTTTGATTCCCCAAAAATCAAGTCCTTGATCTTCGCAAGCAGAGGCATAGAAATTCCCGGAGGTTTAATATACCGGGGATAAAGGGCATCATCATTCTCTTGCCCAGGAAAAGGATGAAACCCCAAATTATGACAGATGTGACATAGAAGTTCTGGAACCTCCTTACGTCTGATATACTTCCCTCTGGATGTTGAAGGGGCTTCATGCCCTGAAGATGATGAAGAGGGGTGAGAGTGCCTTAGAATGCCCACCATATTTCTTAGGCTTTTGTTTGTCCTTTAGAGTCTTAGCCACTGCAGACTCAATTCTTTGCTGCATCTCCACTGTAGTCATCAGGGCTGGCTCATCCGGTGGAGGAGAAGATTCATGCCTGACCATCCTTGCCGAGATAGGACCCTCCTCATCTAAAGAAAAGGAGAAAGCAATAACTCTCTGCTTCAACCACCTTTTGCCAGCAAAGGACCTCCTTCAAGAAGGAGAAAGCCCTGTAGAACAAAGCACAATCACTAGGCCCCATGAGTTAAAATCCAATCATATTGCTCCTCTGTCACAACCAATAGAAAAAGATCAAAAATACTTTTAAAACATTTAAATAATAAAAAGAAAAATCCCCACAGGGCAACTCGCATTCCTTCAGGTATCAGCTTCCAAAGTGAGCGGGTAGCATAGTTACAGCTCCCTGCACCCTGAAGCTCTGCCCCTGCCTCATAGAGCCAGCCGGATCCCTCCACCGCCGGCCTGAGAGAAACACTTTGGAGACTGCCATGCAGCTCCTCTGAACAGCGCTCCCGCATGGCAGGCAAAACAACAGAGAATATCCCTGCTCCCTATTCCCGGTATGCTTCTACTCCTGCAAGGAAATCTGCATAGGTTGAGAAATGAAAAGCATGACATGCCCACTACTCCGCATAAGGACAGGCTGGCAAGACAAAACAGAAACAGGAGGATTGGAGAGGGGAGGGGCTTTTGGATAGGTTGTCTGGCGAGGCAGGACTGCCTCATTTCTGAAAGTAAGGAAAGCAAGGGGGACAATGAGGTAATATCTTCTATACTATACTTGCAAAAAAATGTAATTGAAAAGGGCACATAAAAATCACCTTTCTGTGGATTAGGTTTCCACAGGCAGAACGAACACAGGTGGTGCATTACACTTCACTTCGACAACTATGACACATTACAACAGAAGAAACGAGGGCCTGATTCAAAAAGAAGTTTGAAAATTAACACTTGTAAGTTTCTATGTTTGTGTGTTGATATTTGAATTTCCGTAATTCTTTAATGTTGCGAACAACAAACCTGGGCAGATGCAACAGCCAAAGGTTCCCAAAATACTACTTAAAATACTTGAGAATTACCATTTATGCTACAAGAAAGTAATTTACTGTATGACTGTGTACAAGTGCACATGTAAAAATGTTTTATAGAGTACAATGACACTTTTTAATGTTTTTCTGGAAACATCTCTATCTACACCCGCATCAAGTTTGGGGCTTTCACCTTTTCATCCCCACTCTCAAAACGTACATATCCCTCCCCTTGGCATGAGTAAATGTCTGACCATTTCCAGGGTGGGAATGTGCTGAGAAAAAGTTTGTCAATATCTTTCACATTTGCAAGCTTGTGGGTGTTCACAACTCTTCAAGTATTTTCCTTTCTGGAAGGCCCACTCTCCAAGCAGATGGTCCGATTTACAAGCACATAATATTAGTGTATTTTTGCAAATTATTAATTGAGAGTAAATAGATGCATGAATGTAAACTCACCTTTTATGAATACAAGATAGAATGTCCTCTCTTAAATAATGCTATTTGCTCATGTAACGTTTAGCGTACGGGCATTGCCAATAGTCTGTCTCTATCAATCAATTCAATTCAATTCAACCAACTTTATTTCGGTTCAACAAACCATAAAAGTGCACAGTGCAAAAGCGTTATAAATACATAAAAACAAGATAGATACGAATCACAGGTCATAACAGTGTAAGTACATAAAACAATTACAGTCATAATACATTGATAGTTGAAATGCTACCACAATACTAAGACAAAAACCGAAGTGACAAAAACCTCAGAAAAAAGTCCTTGGAAGAAAGCTCATTAAGGGTCTGCTATGACAACCGTGTTATCTATATTATTTTCTAGTATGGGCAACTCATGACTGCTCACTGAAATAGGTGGGGTAAAAATGCGCACTGCAATGATTGAAAGAATAACATTTTCAAGCAATAAAATATAAATGGATGTCATTATACTGATACATTCCCCCAGCTGTTCTTATCCTAATATAATCATAAAATCAATCAATAAAATAAATAATGAATCAATAAAATCATACAAGGACATAAAAGAATCCATCAAGATAAAAATCCAATGCCAATAGTCAGTCTCTATCACCTGCTCGAAGAGTATGAGTCTGCTTTACAAACTCATAAAGCTGCTCTTATAGGGTTCAATCAATTAATCAAGTCATATTTGTATAGTGCAGCTAATCACCCCAGGGAGTATCCAGGCACTGTGCTGCAGGTATCAGTCAAAGAGCCAGGTCTTGAGTCCCTTCCTGAAGTGGGTCAGCGAGGGTGTGGTGCGGAGGTGAAGTGGAATGTGTTAATGGCTTTGGTGGCAAGGTGGGAGAAAGAGCTCCCTCCGGAGCGGTGGATTCACCCAGGGCTTAAGTCAGGGGTACATGCAGGTAGACGGCGCCCACCCACATTTCACAGAGTGTTCAATCTGCTGCCAAGAAGTTGGGCCCCACAGAAATAAGCTGAAAGTGTCCCTGTGTAATTTTTAGACACCAGGACATTTTTAACAGATGCTGCATGTTGTCTGATTTCCATTCCCTGGAGCAATGTGCAAGGCAGCAAGGGGGACTTTTTATTTGCACCTCCAACTAGGCCAAAGATAAAGGCCAAAGTTAAGGGGCCATCAGGCCTCCTTTTGAATGATTATCCTGTTTGTACACGGTCTGGAGCCTCACACTTAAATGCACATGAACAGAGGGGAAACAAAAGCACACAGCTTACCAATTCACAGGTACTTAAGAGAAGCATGATTTTGGCTTTGTTCAGTCCCTGTATGTAAGTCGATGCACTGTAAGAATGTCAGGTGTGTTGGTCTGACCCAGTATTTGCACAAATGACAATTTAAATAGCATTATTTTATTTCTTTTGTAGGTCTATTCATCCGAATGCAGGGTGTCAGAGTGCTTTACGTAACATAAACATTATACATTGACAATAAATCATGTAAGTGTGTAAATCAATGTACAAGATGTGTTACATTAGACAGTGAGGGTTACAAGGTGTAGGAGTCACATTTCCTTCCTAGATCACTGTGCTATATTAGGACTACAATTTATGAACAGCAGGAAACAAAAGGATCTCTGTGTTGAAAGCAGTGACCCACTTAGCTATCTACATAAAATAAAACTCTGTCATCTGCATGTTACATGATGTGCTTTACAGGAGACACATTAAACTTCTATGCTACTTTGATTCAAATCTGGGACTACATAAAACACAGATCTCGCCAGCAAAACTGTTAACCTCCGGAGTTATCCGACCATTATTACTATTCCCTGAGATTTACTGGGCACACAAAGATCTCTGCAGCAGGTGCCTTAACTCTATAAAGTATTTTAAAAATGTAGACTTTGGAACCAATTAAGCAGAACAGATCTACTACCATGCTTCTCCTTGTTGCCAATTGACACCAATTTTTGGGTGACAGTGTTTTAAAAAGATAAATGCATTAGTTGAGGCCCAGACTTTTCGTCGGGTTGCGCAACTTTTTTGGCCCAACCCAAACGCAAAATGTGTTTTGTTAAATCTCATAATGCACTTAAATGTACTCATGATATACCTGATAAACATATGTGTGAGGTCTTAACATCTGATGTCACTTCTTGTGATGTCACTTCCAGTAAGGTCACTTCCAGTGATTCCACGTGCGATATCATACACCATGGCGTCATGTGCTGTGATGGCCCGCACCCTGATGCCACTTGCATACTGCCTAACTTGGTTAGTCATCCCACTTCTTTTTTTAGGACGTGTGCTCTGCTTTCACTCAAGTATGGCTTCAGATTTGCATATGTACCAAAGTTCACAACTGGTATCCAAGAATACCGAGGCATTTCAGCAGGTTTGATTTTATATAATACAATTGCAGTTCAACTTATTTATTTTTCCCTTTTAGATTTATTTTTACCCATAGGTATATCTGTTCATCGCACCCCACTAATGTTGTGAGTTTTCCCTTCCCTATACTGCTCTGAAAACTGATTTACTTCTGATCTTGATCAGAGTAAATCTCCATCTGCTTCCCCATTGGAAATGTGTTATGGCTAAGTTTACGCATACACACAAACTCTTGCATTTGTAGGTGTTCCTAAATCTTACAGGGTGACATATTATTATGCATGTGTAAATTTACAAGAATTAATTCATGTTTCTGTATTACCCAAGTGAATTTGCACTCCTAAATCAATAATTCGCACACGTAAATTGAACATATGAAAGCAAACGGTTTTGTGACTAGAACATTAAACTGAAAACAAACAAAATAAGCAGGCCATTCTCGTTGACCTCTGCTCCAATTTATTCATACCTCTGTGCCCCGGCGTGAGCGCCGAGCGAGGCTATGAGCTTTATAGATAGCGACTGGCTTACAAACGCAGCTGTCACCAGTCCCTAGTGTGGTCGGCCTGCATCGCCTTTTCATGTCACCGTCCTCTGAAAATGGACGGAAGGGGAAAGGTCGTGGTCAATGCTTACGATAAGTGAGCACGAGCACAACGCGCTGACTGGGCTTGCAGCTGATCGCAAAGCTTGTGAGGCATAAGTGTGTCTTCTATCTCTTCTCATAAACCTCGGACCAGATAATGTGAAATAACGTGAACGAGAAAGGTACCCTGCAAACCGTTTGAATACAGGTGTGCGCTTCTCGTGTTTTACGACAACATTCTGTCCAAACGCACCAAGCCACGTGTACAATTTGTGAAAAATGGACCGTTGCGCCTAGTCAGTTGCACATCATCTGCTGTATGGAATTGTATCCCTCGTTTCTTCTCAGGACCACAACTAGCCACTCAAGAAATATTTTTTCCTACACGTGCTCCTTCTTTTACATAGTGCCGAGAAACGGTTGGTGTTTCAGCGCTTTATAAAAGACATATAACATACCATATCGTATCCCTGGTCCCCTTGGCAAACATATCCAATATTATTTACTTACCAGAGTAAATACTAAAACTGCCATTTTATGTGATGGGTAACTTCCATTTTCAACAGTTAGTTTTGAAACGATGCAACAAATATCCAAATTAAGTGTGTTATTTCCTATATATATATATTGGATAAAAAAGCTCCAATATAGAGCACTGCCATGGTGACTATTTGTATTTGTTTCCAGCGCACACATTTTGCTGTGCATATACCAAAAGTGTTTTCATTCGTGTCACTTTATTCTGCTAAATTCCTCAAGCGTTGTTAGGCCATTCTTTGCAAAACCTAACACATTAATTTATTCGTTCGTAGATTCAGAGATTCTATTTACTATTACCTTCATTAATTTATGTAGATTATTGAATTGCTTTCGTGCATTGGATCCTTTATGTTTTCACTCTCACTCATTTACTTATGTCTACACATAGAGGG
This sequence comes from Calotriton arnoldi, assembly GCA_963921515.1. Classification (NCBI taxonomy): domain Eukaryota; kingdom Metazoa; phylum Chordata; class Amphibia; order Caudata; family Salamandridae; genus Calotriton; species Calotriton arnoldi. The sequence continues at coordinate 377,461 of CAWUFW010014278.1, read as the reverse complement.
GCAGATTTACAAGGCCCTTGCGCCACTTTTGCGTCATTTTTAACATGGGAAAAGTGACGCAAAAGTGGCGCAAGGGCCTTGTAAATCTGCCCCAGAGAGTCCAACGTGCTTCCTGAAGTCTGTTGTGAAGTGTGTGGGTTGTGGAAATACGTTTAAAAAAGTGTTCTGAGGCTGCCAATGTTCTTCACACATCAGGGAATGCGCTTGTCTGTACCTTCTTGCAAGGAAAAAGCCTGTTCAGGGTCGTGTTACGTTGTTGGCCCAACTAAAGAAATTGTTGAAAGAAAATGCTTGTCTACAGTTTTGTTTTTGTTATCTACGCTAATATGAGCTTTCGATTTTCCGTAGTAGAAACAAAAGTGGAGCAAAGACCCACCTATTTTCAACACGCGCCCTACTTTCGTATATATAATAAATTATTCATGCAACTCAGAGGGAATGGCAACTTTTTTTTCAGTTAAACAGTTACTTAAATTGTTTCTTCCCCGTAACAACGAGAGTTGTTGCTGCATGTGCAATTAGGTAGATAATCCAACAGGTGGCAGAAATGTATTTGTAGTGTATATTAATTCTTACTCTGTATCGCCACAGCCTTACAACTCCAAGCAAACATGTTAAATAGTGTAAAAGTCGCAGATTCGCGTCAAGGCTGCCATAGCGAGGAACGCATAATTTTAGCGCGGGTGATTATTCTGCAATTTCCGTCAACGGGCGCTTTAGTCCGTTCTCTTTTAAGCAGCTATTTCTATTGTCACACGCTGCGTCAGATGCATTTGCAAAGCAATACTGCCGGACATGAATTTACTCTACCACTGCATCGCGATTTGCTTCTGTTTATATTTTGCAAAGCCCTTCAAGTTCAGAAAGCCATTTATATTGAGTCAATGAGCTCCAGAGCTGCACAGAGCAATTATTATTAAAAGGAAAAAACCTTTTTTTTCCAATCTAGGTATTGGTTCAAACGCCCTTCCCCCTTCTCCTGCGTTCTTCACGGTTGTTTTGATAGTATCTGTTTATCATCACATGTAGATTTCTGCCTTCGACATTCCTAAAACTCCGTCTTTCTCTTCATCCAAGCAGTACAGGCGCCCTCTGGTGTCAGCTCTTCAGATTTCACCAGAGAAACGGAGCAGGAGAATGGAATTTCCCCTTCCCGACACTCTTCGACTATGTATGCGGTTTAAATGGATATTACAGAAACGTGGTCGTTTTTTGAAAGTATATGAGGCTATCCTGTTTTGCGTGTGTTTCTGTGATTATGGAAATCGTTCTTTATTTTTATTCAGGCGAGTAGTAAGCACAACAAATTGCTTCCGATGATGTATTTTACTGATACGTTTTTGTTCCTTGTTTTGCCTTATCTTTGCAAACATGTACGCCTAATGCCACTCCTGCTATACGTTCATTTACATAATGGAGCCGTTTTGATTCTCTTTCACTTAGAACCTCGCTCTTTAGGCACATTTATTTTAACATTAACAGACCCAGAAGGCAATTCAAATATGTAAGTCCTTAAGGAAAAGTAAAACAAAAGACCAAAAATATGGATTACAAGAAACAGATTATTAAAGTATAGGTTCTTAAAATGAAAAATCAAAGGCAATTTGGAAAGCACTCATGTTATATTTCTCGTGTGAGAATTTAAAGTTCAAAGTATATATTTTTTTACTAAATTGAGACGTTTAAATAATGCTCCTTAAGTTTGCACGGATAATATGTGGCAAAGTATACCTAGACAAAAAGCCAGCAAAATAATTTTTACCACTTTACCAGAAAAAGTAAACAAGCAGTTGAACAAATACCTACTTTTAGTCACCTCACAGGATATGGCCTTTTGGTGTGGAAAAAGAGAGAAATATTGATAGACCCCATTCCTTATTTCCTCCGGCAAGTACAACACGTGATTCGATATGTTCAACTATTGTTTTCTGACCGATGGAAAAAATATAGACATGAAATCCCACCCATCTTGTAGGCTATTTTCTCCATCTTGAACTACTGTCTATCTATGAATATTATGAATACTAGCACTTCTATTACAACCATTAGTATTACTAATTGTAATAGAAATAATTATAGCAAGTCCACATTGCGTTTTATGCTGCACTTCTACTGTTTCTAAGTGCTGTAAATAACAACTAGCCAATGGTTATTGCCCCCTGCCAAGGGTGCAATAACCATGGTGCACCATGGTGCAAGGGTGTCTACGTTGCCAGAAAGATTGTTTTTGTGCAGATAGGGATATCTTCCTGTCCAAAAACAATCATTAGAAGCAATTTCCTCTTTCTATGTGTGCTGCAGGATGCTGCCCACATATATAGAAGAAGTAACAAAGAGAAATAAAGATATTGCTCCTAGTTATGCCCATTTCAGGGAGGCGTAGCTTGTTGGAGCAATGCCAGCTTCACTGACCTTAGTAAATCTGGCATTGCGCCAAAATCCACAGGTTAAAGGATGGGAACGCCAATACTCCACCCATGAGACGCCACCCCGACGCAAAGCAACGTAAGGCTGCTCTATGTGCTGCCTTGCTTTACATTATTTATTAAAACACGCAAAGTGGGTTTGCGTACCATAGTAAATGCCAAAAAGGATTTTGCATCGTGGCTGTGCCATAAAAGTGATGCAACCCAAACACAAAACCTTGGTAAATCTGGGCCCAGATTTCCTAGTGCCTTACAATGGTTTTGGGTTAAAAAGCACAATATAACTCACCAGCCACTGACTTCAGTACCAGCATTTAGCCCAACTGGGGGTGATATAAAGTTAGAGGAATTTTATTTCAAAAATTGATGATTGATATTGACTTTTTCCCATGCTGATGAGGGACCAGAACTTCATAAACCAGGTGGGGGAACTAAAGCAGTTTATGAGTTGGGACTTCATTGACTGAAAACTTAGCAACTGCACCACTGATTTAGATGTGGTTCATGGTGTTGATGTCAGCAAGGCCTCACTTAAATGCCCCTCCAACAATATAGATGATGGGAGATGGGAAAGAAGAGTTCCTTGAGGTCCAGTGGAGGAATTTAGGGATGCAGACTGTGTTCAGGGATAAACGGAGGTGGGCAAGCCAACAGATTTACAGGGAGTGCTGAGCCAGAGGCGAGCTAAGGGTCAGGCTCGAATCTTAGAGCCCGTTCACAAGCCAATCCCTAAAAATGTTTCCTATGTAAATCACAGAACAGACCTCATGTAAACTTTGATGAAGCCGCTTCAAAATTCAAGAACGTGTTTTTCTTTAACATGTGAATCTTTGATGTTAATAAATCACATTATAGCACTGCACTGAGAAGTACAGAAAGTGAGAGTTTTCAAACATGAACCATTAGTGAACTAAGAGGCAAGACAGTTGTCATGTAAACCCTGTGCATGGCCCAGATTATTATAGAGCAACATTAAAGTCTATTAAATCAAGCACAATAGGTTTTTGTACAATTGGTACTCTGAACTCACCAATTTGAAAGGGCTTTTATACACCACAATGACGAAAAAAGTGTTTTGGTGAAATAAAATATTTGCCTAAGATCACACAATTTAAGCAGCAAAGTCGTGATTTATCCAGGTTTTCTGGTTTCACTTTGTACAAATCTACCACTAAATGGGTATCTATTTGTTTTCCTTATGTTAAGGCTTTGTTTTAATCTCTGTGCATTTTTTTGCAGTTTTTATAACTTGACCCAAAGGTATTGTGATGCTTTACATGAGCATTAGTTACATTATACAAGGTCACATTCAATGTTTATAGTCAGAGGGGATCAAATGATTTGCCCAGGAACACAGGATGTTGAGCCAACGTCAAGACTCAAATGTGGTCGGTAGCGCTGGTCGAAACGCCACATTTTGTATAGAGGGAGGCAGGCAGGCAGAAATAACATGAAAGCTCGGCTTGTTATGGGCTTGAGGTTTCAACAGGACCTTGCGCTGAGCCAGGGCCAGGCTTCAGGCTCCAGCCCGGCTCAAGCAGTCAGTGGCTCACCCGCCTCTAGAGATAAAGGAAACTCATCACATGTAGTAGTAGATGGTGACAGCTCTTCCGTTCTGGTCCTGGGTGATGCAGGAAGAGAATGGTCCTTCTCCTTGCACAAAAGCTTGTGACCCCATTCTCTGGAGCAGTGCAGGCCTTAGATTGTTCTCATCGTTCCTTGCCAGCCGATGGGGTGTTCGCCTCCCCTTCTAGGCAGACTCTCCTCTGCAGATCATACTTTGGCATCCCCCATCTACAGCAGACAGGGCTCTCCCCCCTTGTGGCAGTACAACAGCAATTCAAGCAGAGATCTTTGCCAAGACTCAGTCCCCTGGATGGTAGGAAGGCAACAGAGGCACAGACTTTACGTCTGGATCTCAGTATCTCTAAACTGCACTGGTCTATAATTCCTCTTCAGTCAGTAAGAAAATATGGAAAACTGAACTGAGTGGAGAAGTCAGTACATATCCACTGGGCTGACCAGTCATTCCTAGTGCACTCTTCATATTGTGTGAGTTTTCCCCCCAGTAAATCCTGCATGTACACTATATGATCAGTGCATGGCAGGGTGATGGTCCACAGAAGCTCTTGAGCGCTAATTTCAATCACTTCAAGTATCAATGTGTATTGGACTCAGCCAGGCAAAATCCTTTGTAACACAGAATCAGGCCAAAAGAGAAGATGGTGCTAGAAGTACTATGGTAGGGGGACAAGAGGTAAACGCAAAGAGAGAAATCACCCCTCCCCCACTCATAGGACACTGGAATCTTTCACAGTAAAACAGTGGTTTGTGCACATGAATGTTCCATTGCAGGTGTAAAGTTTAACAAAGGATTTGAACAGCCTCATCAAAGGACCTCCACAATATTGTACTACCATACACACACACAAGGAAGCAAAATGTATTTCCAGGTGCAACCAACCACACAAGGAAGCCAAAATGTATTCTCTAATGTATCCAACCAAACTCCACACACTTCCTACAACACTCTCTCAATGCACATCTACCTTTCATGTATAGTTCACAAAGATGAAAGTTAAAGACCTGTATATGAAAGACTGGCAGAACCTATTAAGCAGTGAGGCCAGTAGGTATCTATCCCTGAATCATAAAGGCCTGTTCTCTATTATAATCTGTGCTCCCAGCACTCCAAGTTTCCACAAACCCCAGAATGAGAGTTCAGTAGAGACTTTCTTAAAGAGCAGTGCTCTTTGAGTGCCCCCTTCAACCTCAAAGCCAAGCTTTAGGGCAGTAGCCCACTGTCAGGAGGCAGGGCTTACCGGTACCAGGATAATGGAGAACGCCCGGAACAACACAGGCAGAGCCACGTGTTCTGGAACACCGCAAGCATAACCACACTTGCCCAAACAACGCATCTGCCTTAACCACGTATATGCGTGGTTAAGGCAGATAGCACTCTAGTGTTTGAGGATGGGCGGGGACTCGGGGAGAAGCGCTGGAACAGGAAGCTACGGACACAGACAGGTAAGTGGGGCAGCGGCCGGGTCTGGGGGTCGCTTTCGGGGGGGGGGGGTTAATTTTGGGAATGGACAGGTTTTTAGTGCTCAGGGAGTAAGGAGAGGGAGGAGTACTTTTGGGAAGGTGGCAGGTTTTTAGTGCTCAAGGAGGGGGAGGGGTACTTTTAAGAAGGGGACAAGTTTTTAGGGCTCAGGGTGGTGGGAGGGGTTGGGGTAGTTTTAAGGACTGGGTTTGGGGGGAGTTTTTTAGGAATGGAGTGGTTTTAGGGCTCAGGGCGGGGGTCGATTGGGGTAGTGTTTTTTAATTGGTGGCAGGGTTTTAGGCCTTAGGGCAGTGGAAGGGGTTGGGGTAGTGTTAGGGACAGCACAGTCGGGGCCGGGGCAGTGTATGTTAAGGGGCAGGATTTTTGGCCTCAGGGCCGGAGGAGGGAAACGGGTAGTTTTCAGGGCAGGTTTTGGGCCTCAGGGTGGAGGGGCAGGTAGGGAGTTCATAATTTACGGCTTAGGGTGGGAAGAGGGGATCAAAATAGTGACAAAGGTAACCACGCATACCCCCTTACCATTCATGCCTTTACAACGATATAGCATGGTAAAGGCATGCATGGTAAAGGAATGCATAGTTAAGACGCATTGGTGGTTCGGGCTGCATGGTAGAGGCACACATGGTTTAGCCATGTGTACCTCTATTATACAACCCTGGAAGAGGAGCACAAGGGCGTCATTCAATGTGACTACTGCAGTTGGTGCTGTTCATGGGCCAAATGGCTGGCTGTGCACAGCAACTACTGTTGCAGTCTGGGGGAAGGCTTTGTGCTCACAGAGGTTACTCTACACGGCTCCATCCAAAACTGAACAATATGTTCCAGAATCCCACTAGTATCACAAGGGTTACAGATGGCAGCGGCCATCATGAATATTCAAGTATAACTTTCCTTGTGTTTTACGGCATCCTTGATAGGCAATTGAGCTTTGAAGTTGCTGAAGCCTGGACCTTGCTTTGCAGATGTGATTTGAGCTTTTAGATTAACAAATTACTAATTATGGAATGCTGAGATACATTTTGGGGTTTCAGAGAAATATTCTGACATAACAATTCAGTCAGAAAACAAACATTGAACTGTTATTTGAAATTACAATTTGGTGGTCAAAGACTTTGGGACATTGCATTAATTATTGATATTTGCTGTAGTTACAAATGCTCTATTCCCTCTTGGTTTGTTTTGGGTTGGCAAGTTTCTTTTCTGGTCCTCCTAGGCTTAGGAAAAAGATATTTAATGACTAGGGGGCTATTTAATTAATGAGCTGTTATTCTTACTGTTGTAATGATTGCACTGTGATATATTTTTTTGTGGATGGATTGTATTTGTATTTATACATATTTTTGTATTCTCCTCTTAACATTTATGATTTTAATGGCTGTTGACTTTATGTGGCTTTGAATTACAGATTCAAGTTTCATTGACTGGCTGCCATTAATTATTGAACTTGAATTCATTTGTGAAGTACCAAAATCAATTCTAGCATCAAGCATCTATGGTTATGATTGTAATAGGATGAATGTTTAAGGTACTAGCAGTACTACGGAGGTGGTTGTGCCACAAACATATCAGAATTTAAAGCACATCTTTCATATACATGAAGTTGCAGGTAGTTGTTTTCTAGGTGGGAAAAGGATATATGTGTTTATGTAATTACTTATTTTTTGCAACATTTATGTTTTCTGAGCAGCTAACTTGATCTCAAGAGCACATACTGTTGGTTACACAGGGACAGATTCTAGGTCTTGCACATGCAGATGTCAGGGCCTAGCAGAGTGACGAACCAGAGAAGTTATAGCCAGGGTCTCTGTTTCCCACTTATCACATTCCCCTCTCTTGATTTCTACTACTTAGATCACATGTTATGCTTTGTTTATTCAGTAGTGGTTGTGCTGAGGGGTGGAAGAGTGCATTGTTTCCACTGGATAAGGGGCACAAAGCTTGCGCGTTCATTAAGGCATGCCCCTGAGGGTCGCAGAGCTGCATGCCAGAGGCATGCCATGTCTAGGCGCACAAGAGTCCTGCAACAAAGAAACACCCAGCTTGCAAACGTTTGTTAACATAAATTGGAAAAAAGTACAATTGTCTGTAAAAAAGACTCAAAGGAAGCTTAACCCATGGTGATACATTTATCACCGTCATTATGTGGGTTAAAGTTTTTTCAAGCTTACTTGCATGGGTCTCTCCTGCTTTCAGGAGACTCCCTAAACCCCACCTAGTTTGCAGTAAGTATGTCGCATTTTTCAACCACTTCCACTGGTCCCTCCTAAATTTACTATTAAGCAGTAAACTTACATACGTGGAGATCTCTGATCTACCCACAGAAAAGATAGAAGAGCTGGAGGAGATCGAAAGTGGAAGGATTGTGAATAACTTTTTGCAGTACTTTAGCAGTATTATGGTAGCATTACTAAACGTACTACAAACTGCAGTTTGTGAATAGGGTCCTGCATGTTTTCCATGCAGCACATGTGTGTTAGTGCAATAGTGAGGTGCACTCCTTTAGTACAGTGGGTACTTTTGTTAGTCAGATCCAGTTACAGCTGGTGTAGACTCACGCTGTGATTGCAGCTGGACACTGAATTAGAAGGCAGCTGGCACTACAGTGTTGGAGCCTGGGTTCAATGGGACCTAGTTAAAGCAAGCTAAATTGCCCCTGTCTCCAGTTTGTTAGGGAATATTGGGGGCCATTGGGTCCCTCATGCAGCCCACAGTGTCAATACACCTGCTGCAACATTTATAGTGAACACAAACAGAGCATTTCACAGTAACAGAGAATACACCATGTTTAACATGAAGGTACAATCTGATGCATTGCTTGCTGTTACTTTCATTGCACTTAGGGCCTTTGTTAGAAATGGGATTTCTAGTTAGCTAGGGCATGCGCCTAAGCCAGGCAGATACCACCACTCTAGTCAGGGCAAGGGAGTTACACGCTGAAGATAACGCCTGCTCACCCCCTTGGTAGCTTGGCACGAGCAGTCAGGCTTATCGCAGAAGCAATGTGTGAAGCGTTTGCGCAACACACTCACACAGCAGCGACACACTAGGCACACCACAAAAGGAACTCCACACAAGGTTATATAAAAAATTGCCTTTCTTTACTCATAAAACACATTAGAACGCAATCACATATCTACCCCGCGCCACCTGGTACTAGGTATTACTTTACAGGGGATTATATACATTACAGGGCCAATCGGGCCACCTTCATAACATCACCTAAATCACAGGTAGTGAAAAACAACCAGTAACTACTGGTACAGGTTAACGTAACACCAAGCATGAGGCATGAACATCATAGCATTACATACAATAGCCTATTATGCATGCATCACAATCACATCAGGCCCACCTTAGGCCTAAACCTCATTAGCAGCAGTGTTTCATATCATCACCACTGCACACGTGGGTACTCAGCATAGTACAGTATGCCCTAGCATCAGGAACCATACCCTAAAGTAAACACTTGTAAAGTGCACACGTTTTAGATCCACCAACCAAAGCCAGCAGTACACCACAGTACAACATGAGCCCCACACCCAGCGCAGTACCAGTGCTCTCCTTTAGGTTACCTGGTGTCCTCCCCGTAGGCTTCTGGGCCATGTGTCCACCTACAATAGGGATTGTGGCAATTCCAACCCCCGAGGGCCTCCGTCGAGGTCTCGCCCCAGTCTAACCCCCACCAAGAATGACCCCCGGTGCACAACCACGTGACTGGGAGGCTACTCCGACTGCTTCTACCGGACCTGGACCCCAGTGGAGACGTCCTCCCTGCCCGGTCCAGGATGTCGCAAGAAAACATTCCTTTTAGGTCAGGGAAGGGGAGGCACTGACTCTGTCTCTCCTCCGCATGGACGACCCCAATTGCTCAAAGTACCACAATGCCCCCGGTAGGTCCACACTCCATGGGAGAGGCACCCGCACCACCCAAAAATGGTGGGAGCCCCCTCACTGCTAAAGTCTGGGCGGTGTACTCACACATCGGTGGGAGGACCCCCCTTGTGTCTCCTGGCGCGTATCCTGGGCTGACGTCGGCCCACGGTCTCTCTCCGCTTCCACTGGGGCAGTTTCACGGGGCCCACGAGGCTCCTGCACCCGCAGCACGCCTTCATCAGCTGGCCCTGGTGGCCAAATCTCCCTCGCTGGGGAAACGGGACGGGCCAGCCTCTACGGCGCAAGTCTTTCACCTGAGACTCCAGCCACAACCAGGTACAGCTCCTGCCTGGCTTCTGATGCCGGAGGGAAGCTCTGCCCTCCGTCAGGCTGGCTTTGCCTGACTTCCGGTCTCTCCTGCGGCTCTCTTCACGGCGCAACGGCGCATGCCGCACCAGGTTGGAGCCCCCTTCTCTGGCTCCTGGCGATTAGCTGAGAAGTGCCCACAATACGCTTCCACAGCCACAGTGCTCCTACAGGCGGTCTCCTCACAGCGCGAGCATACCCTGCGCCCGCCGCACCATTGCAGGTTGGGACCACTTCTGGGGCTCAAAATAAAACAAGTTGAAAGCGCCCACCACGCTCTACTACAACACGAGCCCACGCCAAGGTCTCAAGTACACAAGAATCCTGCAGAGCTTCCAAGCCCAGGTCCAGAGCTAAGCATCCCAAGCAACAAAGCACAGGATTCTGCCCAGTCCAGGGGCACAGCAGCACTCCTGGAAGAGTGTTGGGGGAAACGCAGGCAGGGAGCAGCCAGGCAGGCCAGCACCAGGGGCATCAGAACAGGGGGGGCAGTCCTCCTCCCAGCCCCCCAGAATAGTCCAGTCCCTAGGCGGTTCCTCCTGGCAGTCCGGCAGCCTGCCGGCCTCAAGTTCCAAGTCAATACCAACAGCACCAACACATGGGGTCACAGCCCCAATACTTATACCCCATAGTGTCTTTGTTCTCCCCCTGCCACAGGGCTCTGTGCCCGTTCCAAACCAGTTCTAGGGGGCACTCAAACATTTTCTTAGATGTGTACAACACCTCCTTTGTCAGTGTAGGCTCTGGCCCCAGACACACCACAGGGGGGCAGAGCCAGCATTGTGGAAGGCAGGCACAGTCCCATTCAGTCCCAGGTGCTACTCCTCCCACCACTCCAAATGCAGATGGGCCTATTCAGCCTAGCGCTGACTCACCCAGACCCTCTGGAGCCACTGCAGCTCCCCAGCCCCTGTCACTCCAGAGCCAGACATGCAATACACAACAGGCAGGCACAAAGACACATAGCAGACAAAAATGCCCACTTCTAAAAGTAGCATTTCTAAAATAGTGATAATAAATCTGCAAACACCATTACTCAGCATTTATTACCACTATTCCAAACAAACCAAACATAACCACTTTACTCCTCTCATATCAGGAATTACCACTGAAGCACATATCAGGGAATCCCCAATGCATTCCTATGAGAGGGCAGCCTCACAGTAGTGAGAAACCAACATGGCTGTTTGTCACTACCAGGACATGCCACACAGTTAAGGCACATGTCCTACCTTTTACCTACAGCGCACCCTGCCCATAGGGCTAGCTAGGGCCTACCTTAGGGGTCACTGATATGTAGTAAAAGGGGAGTCACAGACGTGGCACCCACTTTATGTGCCACATCACAGCAGTAGTAAAGTGCGTGCGCAGGCCCTGCAATGGCAGAGGCCTGAGACAGTTATGAAAGGCTACTTTGGTGGGTGGCGCAAGCAGCGCTGCAAGCCCACCAGTAGCATTTAATTTACTGGCCCTGGGTAACAGAGATACCACTTTACAAGGGACTGATAGGTAAATTAAATTAGCCAAACAGGTGTAGACCAAACTTACCATGTTTTACCATACAGAGCACATGCACTTTACACTGGACAGCAGTGTTAAAATGCCCAGAGTCCTAAAACCACCAACACCAAGTCAGAAAAAATACCAGGAAGAAGGCAAAAAGTTCAGGGATGACCCTGCAAAAAGGGCCAAGTCTAACACAACCCCCTTCCAGTCTAAAGCCAGGGTAGACCAATCAATACCTTGATGGGCTTCCCTGCTTGGGGCGATAGAACACGGACGAGGGCCCGCAACTGCAGGGGCACACTCCAGTTCTACACCAATCTGAACCCATATGGTTCCCTCTGTCAAAGCTCCCAGGACCAACTAAGCTACCCCACTGGGGCTCCCTAGCTGCCCGCGGCCATGACCAGGCCGTAGGCTATCCAGATGTCTCTGCTCCTTGCCATCTCACAGAGTGGGGGGCAGTAGCCCCAGGTACATAGTACCCATTCTTCACTCTACCTCTCATCAGTGCAGTTCTGAACTGCCACTGATCCTCCAACCCAGGGTCTGCACCTTCAGGCTGACCATAGGTCACGGGTGAGGCTCTCCTCCCCCTACCTCTCCTTCTAGGGTTCCGCACTCTCCTCCTAGGAGAGACACCCTCAGAACACAAAACTGTCAGGGCACTGGAATCAGCCCTCCCACACAGGACCTCTCTCCTGCAACTGGTCTCCCAACCTAGGATCTAAACCCTCAGGTTGAACCAGGGTCAGAGGCGAGGACTCCCTCCCTCTGCACCCCCTTCCAGAGTTCTGCACCCTCCCAACTGGAGTGGTACCCCTAGAAGACAAACCGGTCAGGACACTGCTTACAGATGTCCTTCCCTCCAGGTCAGGCAGAGCCTGAACCTGGCCTCCCAACCCAGGGACTAACCCCTGCGGCTGAACACTTGCCTTGCAAACCAGGACTTCCGGGGGAGCACGCAGGCCCCCCCCAAGGGTAACACATACCTCATCTGTTGCGTGACAGTCTGCCTGGCCCTAATCTCCCAACCCCTGTCTATCTGACAGTGCGCAAAGACCCCCCAGGACAGAAGTGGTGTCACCATGGTCACTCCTAGAAGGCTCAACCCTTATGGCTGGCCCCTGACCCACTGGTTCTCCCACTTGGGACTCTCTCCCCCTCTCACTCCCCCATCTGGACTCCTGCACCCTCCACTCAGGAGCGGCACCGCCAGACACCAAAACTGATGGAGCTCCACTTACAGACACTCCAAGTTCTCCTGACACTAGGAGATCCCCCTCAACGGATGGCCTACTAGTAGAGCCTAGGCTCCCCACCTGGTGTTCCTTTAGGGAACCCTCCAGGCCCTGAAACTGTGTTTCAGGCACATTGGGACGCATCCCATCCTCACTCCTTCCCCGCGGGGACAGGACGTGAGCCCCTACACCCCTCCCACTACACCGGGACCTATCTGGGCTACTAAGAACCTTTCCCACCACCCTAGGCTGGGAAATACCTGAGCCACTCCTCTTAGGATCACTCACCAATGCCTCCTCAGACCCTCTGGCACTCACCCAGAGGTTTGCCTCCCGTGCAAGCTCCCTGGGATCAGAGAACTCACACTCCAACAGGTGTTGGCATAACCCTGGAAAACAACAATGGAACATGTGCACTCTGATAATCTGATAGAAGAGCCCTTCTAAAGTGTTTGCCGTGCTACCCATCACCAAACCTTCCAGTGCATCACAACACTCATACACAAACTCCCCCCAAGACTGGTGAGACAGTTTCCTACTGCCCCTGAATCTCAACCTATACCCTTCAGGTGTGACACCCTCTTCCTGGGAACTAGGTACCATACTCTGGGCTCTGGGAGTGGGACTTCCTACACTGGACTCAATTTTGCTACCACCACTGGACCCCACCCTCACTGGTGAATCCAGACCACTAAGACTACACTCAGGGGACATATCCTCAAGAGCTAGCCTTTCTCTGGTGAAGGCCCTCCCTGCCTCCGACTCTTTGAGTCTCAACTCCTGAGCCAACACAGCCCTTTTCTCCTCCACACTCAGCTGCGCTATCTCCCTGGCATGCTCTAACCTGAGCCTCTCCAAAGCCAGCTGGTGCTCCCTTTCTTCCCTCCTATCTAACCACTCCTCTGGGACAGGGAAAGGGATGGGGCACTGCCCCCGGCACCGGACCCAGCAAGGGTCTCTCTCTCTACGGGGTCCTCCCTATCTACTGGCATCCATGCCCTGTCATTTTCTTCCTCCTCTGCAGACTCTTAAGGGCCACCCTCAGACCCACCACCCTCTTGGTGTGCGGACTGGGAACCCTTCCCCTCATAGTACTCACGTCTCCATTCATCCTCTTGCCATTGGAGCAGAACTTTCTGAAGGCTTAGCTGGGTGTCTGACCCACTCACTGCTATGTTTCGCTCCTCACAGAACTCCCTCAACTCCCCCATACTGTATTTGAACAGATCACCTACAATAAAGGCAGATTCCATTTTTGGCAAAGCACTAAAACACAAGTGCAACACAAGAGAACTAGGTGTAAAAAGCTGCAACAGGAGTACACAATAAAAAATGACTTATGCAAGGAGAAATAATAAAGTCATGAGAAATCCCCAAACACGTGATTGTCTAAAATGCAGAGCTTTGTAGTGCAACCATGCGTCACTGTGGTACTGCGCAAACGCAAGTCCTATCCTCACCGCTGCCAACCAATGTTAGAAATGGGATTTCTAGTTGGCTAGGGCATGCGCCTAAGCCAGGCAGAAACCACCACTCTAGTCAGGGCAAGGGAGTTACACTCTGAAGACAACCCCTGCTCACCCCCTTGGTAGCTTGGCACGAGCAGTCAGGCTTATCCCAGAGGCAATGTATAAAGCGTTTGCGCAATACACTCACACAGCAGCGACACACTAGGCACACCACAAAAAGAACTCCACACAAGGTTATATAAAAAATAGCCTTTGTATTACTCATAAAACACATTAGAATGCAATCAAATATCTACACTGTGGCACCTTGCACCTGGCACCAGGTATTACTTTACAGGGGGTTATATACATTACAGGGCCAATCGGGTCACCGTCATAACATCACCTAAATCACAGGTAGTGAAAAACAACCAGTAACTACTGGTACAGGTTCAATTAACACCAAGCATGAGGCATGAACATCATAGCATTACATACAATAGCCTATTACGCATGCATCACAATCACATCAGGCCCACCTTAGGCCTAAACCTCATTAGCAACAGTGTACCATATCATCACCACTGCACACGTGGGTACTCAGCATAGTACAGTATGCCCTAGCATCAGGAACCATGCCCTAAAGTAAACGCTTGTAAAGTGCACACCTTTTAGATCCACCACCAAAGCCAGCAGTACACCACAGTACAACATGAGCCCCACACCCAGCGCAGTACCGGTGCTCTCCTTTAAGTTACCGGGTGTCCTCCCCGTAGGCTTCTGGGCCATGTGCCGGCCTACAATAAGGATTATGGCAATTCCAACCCCCGAGGGCCTCCGTCGAGATCTCGCCCTGGTCTAACCCCCACCAGGAATGACCCCTGGTGCACAACCGCATGACTTGGAGGCTACTCCGACTGCTTCTACCGGACCGGGACCCCCGTGGAGTCGTCTTCCCTGCCCGGTCCTGGATGTCGCAAGAAAATGTTCCTTTTAGGTCGGGGAAGGGGAGGCACTGACTTCGTCTCCTCTCCGCGTGGGCGACCCCAATTGCTCAAAGTACCACAATGCCCCCGGTAGGTCCAGACTCTATGGGAGAGGCACCCGCACCACCCAAAAATGGTGGGAGCCCCCTCACTGCTAATGTCTGGGCGGTGTACTCACACATTGGTGGGAGGACCCCCCTCATGTCTCCTGGCATGTATCCTGGGCTGACGTCAGCCCACAGTCTCTCTCTGCTTCCACTGGGGCAGTTTCACGGGCCCCACGAGGCTCCTGCGCCCGCACCATGCCTTCGGCGGCTGGCCCTGGTGGCCAAGACTCCCTCGCTGGGGAAACAGGACGGGCTGGCCTCTACGGTGTGAGTCTCCCACCTGAGCCTTCGCCAACAAGCACGCACAGCTCCTGCCTGGCTTCTGCTCCAGGAGGGAAGCTCCGCCCACCGTCAGGCTGGCTTTGCCTGACTTCTGGTCTCTCCTACGGCTCTCTTCACGGCACAACGACGCATGCCACACCAGGTTGGAGCCCCCTTCTCGGGCTCCTGGCGATCAGCTGAGAAGTGCCCACCATACGCTTCCACAGCCACAGTGCTCCTGCAGGCGGTCTCCTCACAGCGCGAGCATACCCTGCGTCCGCCGCACCCTAGCAGGTTGGGACCACTTCTGGGGCTCAAAATAAAACAAGTTGAAAGTGCCCACCACGCTCTACTACAACACGAGCCCACACCAGGGTCTCAAGTACACACGAATCCTGCAGCACTTCCAAGCCCAGGTCCAGGGCTAAGAACCCCAAGCAACAAAGCACAGGAGGCTGCCCAGTCCAGGGGCACAGCAGCACTCCTGGAAGAGTGCTGGGGGGACACGCAGGCAGGGAGCAGCCAGGCAGGCCAGCACCAGGGGTATCAGAACAGGGGGGGCAGTCTTCCTCCCAGCCCCCCAGAATAGTCCAGTCCCTAGGCGGTTCCTCCTGGCAGTCTGGCAGCCTGCCGGCCTCACGTTCCAAGTCAGCACCAACAGCACCAACACATGGGGTCACAGCCCCAATACTTATACCCCTTAGTGTCTTTGTTTTCCCCCTGCCACAGGGCTCTGTGCCCGGTCCAAACCAGTTCTGGGGGGCACTCAAACATTTTCTTAGATGTGTACAACACCTCCTTTGTCAGAGTAGGCTCTGGCCCCAGACACACCACAGGGGGACAGAGCCAGCATTGTGGAAGGCAGGCACAGTCCCATTCAGTCCCAGGTGCTACCCCTCCCACCACTCCAAATACAGATGGGCCTTTTCAGCCTAGCGCTGACTCACCCAGCCCCTCTGGAGCCACTGCCCCCCCCCAGCCCCTGTCACTCCAGAGCCAGACATGCAATACACAACAGGCAGGCACAAAGACACATAGCACACAGAAATGCTCACTTCTAAAAGTGGCATTTCTAAAATAGTGATAATAAATCTGCAAACACCATTACGCAGCATTTATTACCACTATTTCAAACATACCAAACTTGACCACTCTACTCCTCACAGATCAGGAATTACCACTGAAGCACATATCAGGGAATCCCCAATGCATTCCTATGAGAGGGCAGCATCACAAATAGTGAGAAACCAAAATGGCTGTTTGTCACTACCAGGACATGCCACACAGTTAAGGCACATGTCCTACCTTTTACCTACAGCGCACCCTCCCCATAGGGCTAGCTAGGCCTACCTTAGGGGTGACTGATATGTAGTAAAAGGGGAGTCACAGATGTGGCACCCACTTTATGTGCCACGTCACAGCAGCAGTAAACTGCGCGCGCAGGCCCTGGAATGGCAGAGGCCTGAGACAGGATTGAAAGGCTACTTTGGTGGGTGGTGCAAGCAGCGCTCCAAGCCCACCAGTACTATTTAATTTACTGGCCCTGGGTACTGGAGATACCACTTTACAAGGGAATGATAGGTAAATTAAATTAGTCAAACAGGTGTATACCAATCTTACCATGTTATATCATAGAGAGCACATGCACTTTACACTGGACAGCAGTGTTAAAGTGCCCACAGTCCTAAAACCACCAACACCAGGTCAGAAAAAATACCAGGAGGAAGGCAAAAAGTTCAGGGATGACCCTGCAAAAAGGGCCAAGTCTAACAGCGTTATTACGAATTTGGTGGTTCTCTTTTCAGCCCATCACCTCTGCACCAACAGGAGGGCCGCCAAGCCTGTCTTGTGCATGCCTGCCGAATTATGAGTGTGATCTAGGTTGGGCAGGCGGTGCTGCGGCCGTCTCACAGCGGCGGCTGTGTAAGGCTCATAGGAGTGCCTTAACAGCAGACTGCCACCGTGACAGCGCCTGAAGCATGTTTCTGCACGGTGTGGCATGCACCATGTTGTACATGCCACACCGTGCAGGAATGGGGGTGCAATTCCGCAGGGCACAACATTTGCCCCCCTGCATGCATACCCAGGCCCAGCTCCAGCCAGGGGCCCTGTTAGGGCCCCCTTCCCTGCATGTCCACCACCCTTTTCATGGCGGGCTCACTACCATGAAAAGGGCGGTCCATGTGTAGGTCGCAATATGCTCGGCGGTGTCAACATCAGCACCTCCAGCATATTGAGGGTGGTTGCAGACCTCTGGCGCAGCGGGATTGTGGCAGGGAGCCCCGGGAGGGCGGCAGAGAATACCCCGGGGGCACCAAGGAGCGAGCATATGTGCCGTCTCCAAGGAAACCAAGGGACACAGGCATGCCGGAAATAAAAGACCCGGAAGACGCCGACCGAGAGAGGAAGATTGAAAGCGGCGAACTGAGACCCGGAGAAGCCGAACGTGAAGGAGAGCCAGAGACCGAGAGTGGAGAAGACGAGGGCGCAAGAGGACCGGAGGGCGACGGAACCACCAACCACCACGGAGCGGAGTTGTCCCCTACGAAGGGCGTGCTGGGCGAGGCGGCCGTGACCCTGTCATCGGGTCACGGCTTCAGGCAAGTCCTCATGGGAACTGGGCACCGGCTGGGCGGGTGGCTGCACACGCAGGCGCTGTTTACAGGTCTATAGGGACCAGTGGAGGGAGCAGGGAAAGCGAAGGACAAGGGAAAGAGTAGAGGGGCCTTTCTCTTCCCATTCCGTAGTCTGCTGGACACTTTTTGTTATTAGTTTGTTCCAGCATTTGGGGCGTTTTTTTTTGGTTTACTTTGTTAGCTGCTGGGAAGGGGAAAACTAGGCAACGCAGGCCACCAGCTACCAGACAGGCACCAATAGGGTATCAGGACCCGGGGAAGCAACTGAAGCAAGAGGCTCCCTAGTGTCTGCGGGGCTGGGAGACCACCAGGGTGGGTGCAGTAATCAGGTGGGGGAGTTACGACAGGGAAAGAGAGTAGGAGAGTAGGAGAGTAGGAGCGTGCTGGCAAACAGGAAGAAACTGTTCCTGTAATAGCCTCTCTCTTCTTTACCGGGGGACGACCGCCGTCAGAAAAGAGAAGGAACGGAAACGAAGAGACGACCCGGCCTCTACGGCGACGAAGGAAGTCGCGACGGACCAAGACGTCTGGCCCTCCTGAGAAACCCATACCCTTTCTGTACCGAACTAAATAAATACCGCTTCCTAAAGCAGCGCAGACGTCTGTGGTCATTGGCCAGGTGACAAGTGGTGTCAGAAGTGGGATCACCCGGACCACCACTCAGAAGACATGACCCAGACCATCGGACTGGACGAAATGCTGAAGCAATTGGCCAAGGGCCAACACCACCTCCAACTGGTGGTGGAAGGACAAACTACAGAAGCCCAAAAGGACAGAGAGGATCTGCAAGAGGCACTGCAGGCTCAGGCCAGACTTATTGTGCAGAACCAGGCTATTCATGACGTCGCCATCCAGAAGCTGACCAACACCATTGCCAGCAGCAAAGTCCACCCGAACGTCCCCAGCTCGGTATTGCAGAGGTATCAACCGGGTGAAGACCCCGATTTCTTTTTTACAAACTTCAAGAGAGTGGCTAGCACTGCCCAGTGGCCAGCCGACAGATGGGGACAATATGTTGCACCTCTCTTATCGGGTGAACTACAAACCGCGTATCAAGCCACGAACCCGGCGGGCACCACACGGTATGGGGCAATCAAGCAGACGATACTCGAACGCCTCGGGTACGACCAGGAACATTACATCAACCGATTCCGGAAGGAGAAATGGCTACCCCAGGATAATCCACGGGCGTTCTTTTATAGACTCCAGGACCTGGGGAACCATTGGCTTCAACCACACTCTTCTACCACGGAGGAGGTAATGGAGAAGGTCCTTTTGGAGCAGTTCATAGAGGGACTCCCGGCGGCTACCCGGGCCTGGGTAAAGCAGCATCCAAATGTCACCATAACCAGTGCCATCGAACTGGCGTGTGCACACCAGAGGGTCCCCGAGCCAAGAGGGTTCACCCCACGTATACCAACACCAATAGTCCACAGATGGAGACTCACCGCACCGACTCCTTCGCATCCCCCTCCCAGGCCGTTAATCGACCCACGGTTTTTGCCAAGGCCTGCCAACAAAGAAAGCAGCCAAGGTCCTCAATGCTTCCAGTGTGCGGAATGGGGCCACATAGCACGCAATTGCCCACAAAAAGCCCCCCCAGCCGAACCCATGGACATAGGGTATACTAGAGGGCGGGTGTTTTGGGCGGGAGAAGGGAAGGAAGCGTACCATCTGTTCCTCTCTGTAAACGGGGTTGAGACCAAGGTCCTCATAGACTCCGGTTGTCGCCATTCTGTTCTCACCCTGGAACGTATACAGGAGCACCAATGGCAGGAGGGAGAAAAGGTGACCATAATGTGTGTGCATGGCGACCAAAAAACCTACCCCGTGGCCATAGTAACCCTAGGGGAGAAGGGACAGGAGAGACCGATCAGGGTAGGAGGGATACCCCGTTTGGTTGAAGAGATGATCATAGGAACCGATTACGTGGGTTTCTCTGCCCTCCTGGATAGGGCTATCGAGGAAAAGGACAGACAGAGCTGGCTGAGGGAGGCCCCATTATCCACGACCGAGATAGACGGGGGTAGGTGTTAAAAGAGAAAAACCTGTAAAGAAAAGAGAGAACAAAGGCAGAAGATGGTATTGAATGGGTCGGATGATACTCCTTCTACCTCCACAGGTACGGACGGGGACTCAGGACCAACGCGTAGCTTCAGGGCAGCCCAGAAGGAAGACCCCACCCTGGGAAATGCCTGGGCCCAGATGAGACCAGAAGAAGACCAACAGGTAGGCCCTTGTTTCATTACTTCTAGGGGTCTGTTGTACAGGAGGGTGAGAAAACCTACAGGGACCATTAAACAACTCCTTGTTCCACTGCCCTATGGGGACCAGGTCCTCTGCTTGACACATAACCAGGCGGGTGGGGGTCATTACGGGAGGGAGAAAACAGAAGAATACCTCCTGCGACGGTTTTACTGGCCAGGGGTTTTCATGGATATCAGGAGGTACTGCGCAGCATGTCCCCGATGTCAACACTGTAATCCCCCGCATGTCCCGAGAGCCCCCCTATGTCCTTTACCGATTATCGAGATCCCTTTCTCCCGGGTGGGGATGGATCTCGTAGGTCCTCTGGTTACCTCCACAAGGGGATATCGTTACATATTGGTGCTAGTCGACTATGCCACACGCTACCCAGAAGCGATCCCCTTGTCAAGCATGACCACCAGCAGCGTAGCACAAGCCATGATAGGCTTCTTCAGTCGGGTCGAGTTCCCACGTGAGTTGCTCACCGACCAGGGAACACCCTTCATGTCCAGGCTGATGGCCCAAGTGTGCCGCTTGTTAGGGGTACGTCAGATACGCACCTCTGTGTACCACCCCCAGAAGGACGGGCTGGTAGAGAGGTATAATCACACCATTAAAAACATACTAAAGAAAACAGTCAGCGACACAGGGAGGGATTGGGACAGGCAGCTCCCGTTGACCCTCTTCGCGATTAGAACACATGCCCAGTCCTCCACCGGGTAGAGCCCCTTTGAGCTGGTGTTCGGGAGAAAGCCAAGGACCTTAGTAGACATGGCCGCAGAAAGATGGGAGGAAGAAGAGGAAGAAGGGAAAACCCTTCTTGACTACGCAGCACACCTCAAGAACCGGTTGTCCACCCTATGGGAGGATGTCCGATGGAACCTGGACTCGGCCCAGAAAAGACAAAAAAAGGGGGACGACCGTCAGACGGCCCTTAGACAGTTCCTGTTTGGGGACAAGGTACTACTCCTCCTCCCGTCCTCGGATAACAAGCTCTTTGCCCAGTGGCAGGGCCCTTACGTAGTGCTCGCCCAGGTCACCCCGGTCACATACAGAGTAGCAGTCCCCCACACGGGTAGGACAGGGCAGATCTACCATGTCAACCTGCTAAAAAAATGGGTGGACACAGAAAGGAGGGTTGCAGAACCCCCTTCGAACCTGCTGATATCCGATAGCACACCCCTAGATATCCCATTCCCACCGACCAGCATGGCCACAGAGCCCAACACGATTCCCCGGGGCTCCAAATTATCCCAGGAACAAGAGGAGACGCTCCTGTCTGTCGTGCATGACTTCTGAGACGTCTTTTCCCAGAAACCAGGGAAACCCCCCTCGTGCAACATGACATAGTAACAGACAGGGCCGCTCCAATAAGACAGAGACCATATAGGATACCAGAAGCCAGGAGACGGGTGGTTGAGAACGAGGTAAAGGACATGTTACAAAACGGGATCGTTGAACCCTCCCATAGCCCTTGGTGCTCCCCGATTGTACTGGTGCCAAAACCAAACGGCACAGTGAGGTTCTGTGTAGACTATAGGCGCCTGAACACCGTCTCCCATTTTGACTCATACCCAATGCCCCGAGACGACGAGATGATCGAACGGCTAGGCGCAGCCTGTTACATGACGACCCTGGACTTGACAAAGGGGTACTGGCAAATAGCATTGTCACCAGCGGCACGAGAAAAAACTGCGTTTGCCACCACCTCAGGCCTGTACCAGTTTACGGTTCTACCCTTCGGTCTCCATGGAGCCCCTGCCACCTTCCAACGGCTGATGGATGTGGTACTATGACCACACAGTTCCTATGCCTCCGCTTACCTCGACGACATTGTGGTACACAGCCCAACCTGGGAACAACACGTCACCCACCTCACGGCAGTGTTGACCAGCCTTAGACAAGCAGGACTAACAGCGAACCCCGAGAAATGTATGTTGGCCACCAACACCATCCGCTATCTCGGATATCACATACAGAACGGCCAAATACGACCCCAGGTAGACAAAGTAGAAGCCATTAAGACCCTGGCAGCCCCCTCCACGAAAAAGGGCATCCGAGCCTTCCTTGGGTTAGTGGGATACTACCGACGATTTATACCCCGCTTCTCGGAGGAGGCTGCTCCCCTCACTGATATGCTGAAAAAGACATGCCCAAACACCATCAGAGAATGGACCCCTACACAGCTACGCAGCTTCCACCACCTGAAGGGGCTCTTATGCTGCAACCCGATCCTGATCTGCCCCGATTTTGGAAAAAACTTTACCCTACAAACAGATGCCTCTGACAGGGGCCTGGATGCTGTCCTCTCCCAGGAACTCGACTCGGGGGAACTACACCCCGTGGTCTACCTCAGCCGCAAGCTACTGCCACGAGAGGCCCGCTACTCTACAATCGAGAAAGAGTGCTTGGCGATCAAGTGGGCTGTTCAGGCCCTTCAGTATTACCTGTTGGGTCGTCCTTTCCTCCTCCTGACGGACCATGCCCCTCTAGTTTGGTTGGCACGCCACAAAGACTCTAATGCCCGTGTTCTTTGCTGGTTCTTGGCACTGCAACCTTTCTCTTTTCAGGTGTCCCACCGCCCGGGGTCCCAGCAGGTGAACGTTGACTACCTCTCCCAGTCGGCTGCTCTCCCATGGCCCGATCGGCCATGCCTGGATGGGAGGCTCTGTGGCAGGGAGCCCCGGGAGGGTGGCGGATATTCCCCAGGGGCACCAAGGAGCGAGCATCTGTGCCATCTCCAAGGAAACCAAGGGACACAGGCATGCTGGAAATAAAAGACCCAGAAGACGCCGACCGAGGGAGGAAGATTGAAAACGGCGAACAGAGACCCGGAGAAGCCGAACGTGAAGGCGAGCCAGAGACCGAGAGCGGAGAAGACGAGGGCGCAAGAGGACCGGAGGGTGGCGGAACCACCAACCACCACGGAGCGGAGATGTCCCCTACGAAGGGCGTGCTGGGCGAGGCGGCCGGGACCCTGTCATCGGGTCACGGCTTCAGGCAAGTCCTCAGGGGAACTGGGCGCCAGCTGGGAGGGTGGCTGCACACGCAGGTGCTGTTTACAGGTCTAAAGGGACCAGCGGAGGGAGCAGGGAAAGCGAAGGACAAGGGAAAGAGTGGAGGGGCCTTTCTCTTCCCATTCCGTAGTCTGCTGGACACTTTTTGTTATTAGTTTTTTCCACCATTTGGGGCGTTTTTTTTTGGTTTACTTTGTTAGCTGCTGGGAAGGGGAAAACCAGGCAACGCAGGCCACCAGCTACCAGACAGACACCAATAGGGTATCAGGACCCGGGGAAGCAACTGAAGCAAGAGGCTCCCTAGTGTCTGCGGGGCTGGGAGACCACCAGGGTGGGTACAGTAATCAGGCGGGGGAGTAACGACAGGGAAAGAGAGTAGGAGCGTGCTGGCAAACAGAAAGAAACTGTTAGTAAAGGGGACCCTTGCTAATAGCCTCTCTCTTCTTTACCGAGGGGACGACCGCCGTCAGAAAAGAGAAGGAACGGAAACGAAGAGACAACCCGGCCTCTACGGCGACGAAGGAAGTCGCGACGGACCAAGACGTCTGGCCCTCCTGAGAAACCCATACCCTTTCTGTACCGAACTAAATAAATACTGCTTCCTAAAGCAGCGCAGTCGTCTGTGGTCATTGGCCAGGTGACAGGGATCCTTGATCCGGGCGGAGTCGGTGGTCTCATGGTGGTCCAACAGCCATACTTCAAATATGGCAGGCCGACCCACAGGGGTGGCAGTGGGTGGACCACCACCACAAGTACGGCGGTCCTGAGGACCACTGTACTCGTAATAAGGCCTTCAGTGTCTACACACTTTTTCACATTGCGGGTGATGGACCAGGTCTCAGGGGCCATACTTAATATTATGTCAATGCTGAAGCATAAAGGATGGTACTACAGGCAGCATATAAGTTCTATGTCAAGGACAGGGTGGGAAGCATGAGGGAGAGACAGAAGGAAGGGGAAGGAACACCCCTTTATCTACAGCTTGCCCTGATCAAACACAGATGGAAGGAGAAAGGAGAAGGAACATTAGGAAGCTGGGGGGAGACAGCAGGGGAGATGAAATGGTAATTGGATAGTAAGAGGCAGGGGGAGTTATTTCGGCCACAGAGGCATCAGGGAGTGAAAAAGAAAGGTGGCATGGGAAGCGGTGAGAATAAAACATGACAGATATAGAGGAAGGATGAGGAGACTTTGGGGATAGAAGAGGGATGAGACATGGGGCAGTAGGAACAGGACAGGGGAAATAGGAGAGACAAAGCTGGGGCAAGAGAGTCAGGAGATAGAGAACTGAAGCAGACACAGTAATTACAAAGTTGGCAATGGAAATGAGAGAGAATGGGGAAGAAGAGAAGAGTCAAGGAAGAGCTACAGATGAGAACAACAAGAGTAAGAAAAGCTCAGGTAGAGGTGTATAATCTAATATAGGACAAATTTAGGAAGTGTTGTCTCTAATGGAATAGTATGCTAATACCTGCAACAGAAGGACATTTTTGTTGCAAAATGAATGTCACATGTCCTAGAAAAACAATGGCACATAATATATGATACAATAGCTGACATAACCTTCCTTTCCTTTTTTATGTGTAGCAATTCATATTGCACGTCTTGCATTTCTAATTCCTGTAAGTTGCTCAGTCCCACTTGTCAGCACTCAAACTTGTGACATGGAGATCACTGCTTGTTTAGCCATGAATGCTCAATTATCCGAGAGTCCTTTCAGTATTATGATGTACAGTTAAGTACACTTCACCATGGAAATTTAGCTCAGAAGGGGGAATATTGACAAGGAGTACCTGACCCCACATAAAAGTAGGGAGACCCTGATTCGGCATTTTGAAAAGGTCCCCTCATTCTCTTCACCATGCCTTGATGGTGTGCCACTGTGCTTATTCTGAGATGCACACTGCATAAATGAAATAATTTTCTTGAAGTGGTGGAATGCATGGTCTAGGAAACCATAGGTATATGTGTGAGGAACAATCTGGACAGATCTTTGGTGAGAACCATGTGTCTGTGACCTGCACCCTTCTAGCTAGTCGACTCAGCACTCCCCTTTAGGGATTTTCATAGTCAAAGTGCCTTAGGAGGGTTTTCAGAGAGTATAAAAGCTGACAAATACACTCTCACATAATCGTTAACGTCGAAAACTGCTGAAATACAGAAGGAGACACAAACATGAAAAGAATCCATGTGCACAAAAATGGCATTCTTTTGTATGTGCAAGGACATATAAGACATGTTCAACAAATCCCTATATGTCTCTCTATTATTACGCACAGCTGTACACTGAAACAATTGTGATCCATCTCAACGCTTGCATCCTAGCTATGCCCCTTGTCCCATCCATACCCGACCCTTAGTCCCAGACTCAAATTGGTGTGTACCTGTACTTATTTCTTCCCATTTAAAGCACTGCTGATAGTGCTAAGGAAGAGTCAGTCACATGTTGCCATGCACTATCAATCTATCAGAGGTACAAGTTGGTGGGCAGGAATTTGAAGGTGGGGTCAGAAGGGTCAAAAGGAAGTCACCGGAGTGATGGCAATAATAACAGCAGCACTTTGCCAGTTAAAAGGAAAATGGTGGGAAGGTAGACAGTGACAGGAGATGGAAGAGGACTAAAGTGAATGACTGAGAATGAATGGAGAGGTGGACTTTGACAAGAGAGATAGACACTGATAGGAGAAGTAGACAAACTATTTTACAAAGGGGATCATGATGTCAGAGGAAAGCAGTGACAGAAGAGTTGCATAGTAAGTGGAGGCGGATACTGACAGGACGGACGGGCAGTAGGTAGTTATAGTTAACAATAGTATGAGTAGAGGAGCACAGTAGTCTTGGTTGTTACTAACTTGCAACAAAGTGTCACAATTATTTACGGCATGGAACATATATCATGTATTCATAGTGAAAGTCTCTTTTGATAAGGAGACAACACAGCCACCTTTTCTTTATAAAAAACAATACTCTTTGCGTCCTTATCCTTATCTTCTTTTATTCATACATATAGATCAAGGTACAGCCAAAGCACAGCCTACGCGTTTCGTCCCAAACCTCACAGGACTTCTTCAGGGCTGTTAAAAGATATACATAAAACAAGAATTTAGAAAAATAGCTTTACACAATACTACACATATATACAATACAAGACGACAAATTGTTCTTTACAATAAAAGTCTAAAAACGTTTTTAAACAATTAATTCAATATGAGTACAGTATCACATAATACAATTGTTGTATTGATCAATTCACATGATCCTATGCAGATTCTTGTTCAATTTATATTCCATGTCTTCCCTCAACTAGATTGCTGAGAAGTGTGATACATACATCAATCCACCGAAGTCTAAAACTAATGCCTATCCCACACCTCTAAACCATTGACTGTGGGAAGGAAATCTCCTATAGTCAGTTGCTCGTTTAACATCAACCCCATAATTGGAATGTTGTCTCCACTTGTAGAAATTTTTTAACCTGAATCAACTTTTTAGGATGTCCACATAGTTTTGGGCTCTATTGAAATAACACACGTTATTTCCCTATAGGTGCACCTCACTCAAAAAGCCTCTTGCATACACAGAGCAGAAAACTCACCAAAAGTTAAGTCTTGGAAAGTCCAAATTCGCAAAAAGACAAAACATCAGTCACTCCAAAAATTGATCTAGTCCATATGCTATATGTCGGGGTAGAAGAAAGAGAGAAAAAAAGGGAAGATAGGAGAAAATAAAAAGAAAAATAGATATAATATCTAAGTGTCAAGCCTTCAAATTATTTAATTATGCTAAATATCAAGCGACCACCAAAACGCCCTTACCAATAGGTGCGTAATCCATAACAATAGACTGCATCAACAGACACTGCATATTCCTGCAGTGTGTTTGTTTGTGTACACGGATCCAATTCCCCACGTGATTCATCTCAGGTTTATTCAACCCACCTTCTCCGCAACCTGTAGGTTCAAGGGAGATTTTTTGGTTATCCCTTCTCAAAGGTAAAACCTTTAAATACTTAAGACATCTAGACATATACTAGCAAATGCGCTCACTGTTTTCATAGGCGTTATCAGAGTATAACTTATACACCCATCTTTATATTTCCTTTTGGGTCCTTAAATGCATGACCCCAAACGGCAAAGAGAACACCTATTCAGGCATCCAGTATTACCTGAAACAAGTCAAAAGACAAACCAATGTCATTTCTGACCATCGAAAAAGGCGCTGTCGGCACCCAGTTTTCAAATCCCTAATGAGCCGCTACTCAAATCGTTCCCAATGGCAAGAGAGACACCCGTTCAGGCTTCAAGTAGTAACCTGATACAAGTCGCAAAGATAAACTCAAACTAGCGTCATTTTGGACCACTCTAACATGCAACCTCTTTAAAAATCGGTCTACCGTGGCATATATATACCATGCCTCTGATGCCTGCTTATAGTTCCCCTGGCGCTAGCAACAACGCACCTGGTTGACGCGAGAAGGGACGTCCAATTCGACGAGCTTGAAACCGAGTGCACATTTCCAAACATTTTAAATACCCCACCAAGCTAGCTGATTGGTTTACAGTACCTGCCATAGATCTAAAGAAAGGACTACTACCATGTAGAAAGTGTCAGCCATCTTGTGATGTATGCCTGTATGACCTATTAATATCGTCAAAGTCTCAGCAGTCTTAAAATTGTAAATATATTAATTAATTTGGCCAAAGTTGGTCAAAGTAACATTCACGTACATTATCATTCACCAAAATATTCATTTTTTCTGACATGTCCTTCTCGACAATCGATGAGGTACGGAATGTCGGCCATCACAAATCTTACCGGTCGAATTTCCATGTCTCCCATGGACTTAGAAAAAGGGGCCACTGCCACACAGAAAATGTCCGCCATCTTGTAGTGGTTACATACATTATCTATTGGCACAATGAAAGTCACTGCAGTCCCAATAAAAGAGTGTATCGGTTATTTCTATTGTCACCAAAAGGATCAAATAGCAAAGTTAGTTGCATTCCACAACCGTTTGTTCTGTTGCTACAGGTAGTTATAGTTAGGTCCTAATTCCCATAGACAAAGCATTTTTTATTTTGCTAACAACTTGGGGGCTGTTTGAAAAATCTGCACAAAATTTGCAAAACTAGTTTGCCACTCACGTCAGCTGTTGTCTTGAAAGTTTCATGCTGATTCATGAAGTGGGGGCTGAGAAAAACGGGGGTCCCAAAACACGTTTTCCCCATGCAATTTCCCACAGGAATTTTAGACATGTTTACAGCCCGAACCGCTGACCGGAATTACACCAGATTTGGCAGAAAGCTACCTCTTGGTCTAGAAAGAGCCCTCCTGGTGATTTGTGCAAATCTGTTCAGTTGTTTTGGAGTTCTTAAAGGAAAAATACATTTGTATATCTAGGGATGCAAATCCTCTGTGAACCGACAGATCTCATGCTGAGATCTGATTGGCTGCCAAAACTTAAACCAGGAAGTGTTGACAGCCATCTTGGGACTCAGACTCAGCCACGTAACAAGAAAAAAGGTGAAAAAAAGAAGTGGGCAGAAAGAGGCAAAATAGAGATCAGAAATGAACAGAAAGAGGCAAAATAAAAGTCAGAAATGAGCTGAAAGAGGCAAGATAGAGGGCAGCAACAAGCAGAAAGAGGCAAAATAAAGGTCAGAAATGAGCAGAAAGAGGCAAAATAGAGGTCAGAAACGAGCAGAGAGAGACAAAAGAAAGGTCAGCAACATCCCGACAGAACAAAATAGCACTTTAAAAAAAAAGTTGATGCGAAAACACAATGGAGGCGCAAATCAGCGGCAACAAAAGCAAAAACAAGCGTAGGCTCCCGTGCTTCTTTTGAATACAGCCACTGGGGGGGCCAGGTCCTGGGGGAATTTAAAAAAAAAAAAGGAGGATGGCCCCCTCCTGAGGTCATTGAGCCACAGGGACCACCATCTCCCTGGGGCTTTATTGGTTAAAAAGGAGTAATGCGCACGGGGCTCCGCTCCATGGGCTCTTTAAACCCCAGGAACCACCACCTCCCAGGTGCTAATTAAACATTGATGGGGGCCATGCAAACATCCCTAGTCCCGGGGACCACCATTTCCCTGGGGCTAAAAAACACCTAATGGAGGGCACCGGAGGGCCCACCCTGGGCCCCAGGAGCAACTACCTGCTGGGGCCAAATATTTATAACAAAAAATGGAAGAGGGGTCATGCAGCCCCCCTCCTGGGCCACATAGGGCCCCGGGGACCGCCTCCTCTCCAGGGCCAGCCCTGAAAAGTAAAGGAGGGGGCCGGGTGGCTTCCATCCTGGAGCCATACATGGCTCCTGCTATTTACTGAGTTGGCCACCCCTGGAACATAGATGTTTGCTTTAGCTTGGCAGGAGCTATGACAGATTCCGCCAAGCCAAAGCAAACACTCCATTTGCAGAGGGCGAGAGTAGTCAAAGTGCTCCCGCCCGCTACAATTGGAGGTTTCATCTCTTTCCCTGCCTACAGACATGCAGGCAGGGAAAGAGATGAAACGATTGCTCCAGCACGGAGGAGCTACCTTTCCAGCAGCTCCTTCCATGCAGCAGAAATGCCGGCTCCCACAGGAGGCGGGGATCCTGCTGGGACAACGGGAGCCTAGAGGCTCTTCCCGTGGTCCCGGGGAAAGCAACAAGCAGAAAGAGGCAGAATAATGGTCAGCAACGAGCAGTACGAGGCAAGATAAAGGTGAGAAACAAGCAGAAAGAGGCAGAGTATAGGTCAGAAATGAGCAGAAAGGGGAAGAATAAAGGTCAGCAACGAGCAGAAAGAGGCAGAATAAAGATGAGAAATGAGCAGAAAGAGGCCGAATAAAGGTCAGAGGTGAGCAGAAAGAGGCACTATAGAGATCAGGAACGAGCACAAAGAGGCAAAATAAAGGTCAGAAGCAAGCAGAAAGAGGCAAAATAAAGGTCAGCAATGAGCAGAAAGAGGCAAAATAAAGGTGAGAAATGAGCAGAAACAGGCAGAATAAAGGTAAGAAACAAAATAGAGGAGAGAAACGAGCAGCAAGAGGCAACATTGAGGTCAGAAAGAGGCAGAATAAAGGTCAGAAGGGAGCAAAAAAAGGGCAAAATAAAGGTCAGAAATGAGCAGAAAGAGGCAAAAAAGAGGTGAGAAACGAGCAGCAAGAGACAAAATAGAGGTCAGAAATGAGCAGCAAGAGACAGAATAAAGGTCAGGAGCAAGCAGAAGAAGGCAAAATAACAGGCAGAACAAGCAGAAATAGGCAACATAGAGGGCAGGAGCGAGCAGAGAAGAGGCAGGAAAATGAGGAGAAAATGAGAAGAGGAGGCACAAAACCGAAGGGAAAAACTGCAGCCAAGTTGGACAGGAGGACCGTCTCAAAGGGAGCTGGCACGAGGACCTGCTCCTGTGTGCCCCACCACTTTTTACTGTATACCTACTCATACCCTCAAGCACCCACTCACATACCCACTCAGAGACTCACACACCCACTGACAGAGACACACAGACACTTATACACCCACTCATATATCCATTCAAGCACACATTCACCCACTCAGAGACCCACTGAGAAACTCACACACATACTAACATACCCACTCAGAGACTCACACACTCATTCACCCACTCAATGACCTACTCAGAAACTCACACACCCACTTACAGACCCACACAGACACTCATGCACCAACTCACTCACCCACTCAGAGACTCACACATCCACTCACCTACCTCCACAGCCACTCACACACCCACTCTCAAAGGTTACAAATTACAGTTAGGAAATAAAATGTAAGAAAACATTGAAATTCACTAAAAAACAAGGTTACAGGGACGTTATAGTTAGGAAATAGAATTGAAAAAGGAGTAGAAATTCACTGAATAAACCAAAGGCTACAGGGACGTTATAGTTAGACTTAGATTTCACTTGTGCAAAACCTTTGAAATTCAGCAGTTATAGTTTCCTGAACTAACTATAACTTACGGTCCCACAATGCACTGCATATAACCTAACATATTATATCACTCATGACATGGTCAGTGACATCACTGATGGTTTTTAAGTGAATTTAAAAAAAAATTAATTTAATTTCCTAACTATAATGTCCCTGTAACCTTTGTTTTTTAAGTGATTTTCTGTGGCTTTTTAACTACTACTCATGTTTACAGAGTGGTGGGGAGAGGGGGCGGGCCTCTGACCAGCTCACAGCAATTCCGCTGTGTGGGACTTACTGGCGGTAACAGGAGGAGTTCTTGCCCCCAAGGACATTCAGCATCCAAGAGGACTTCATCCCCCAACTAGTAGTGCGCCAGGAGGTACATTTGTAGAGTGATAGAGAAAGGGGGTACAGCCTCTGACCAGCATTTCAGCAATCCCGCTGTGTGGGACTTACTGGAGGTAACAGGAGGGGTTCCTGGCTCCCAAGGACCATCAGCATCTAAGAGGACTTCATCCCCCAGCTAGAAGTGCGCAGGAGGCACGTTTGCAGAGTGGTGGTGAAATGGGGATGGGCATCCAGCAACATGCCCGGGCTGGCTTTTAAAAAAAATGTTTTATTAGGGAACGGGGCCGCATGGCCCACCTTCCCTGGCCCAATTTTGGCCCCGGGGACCTCATCCTTCAGCTCAGGGGCATTTGGGTTGGGCACCCACTCTCCAATGGGACCACGGGTGAGCCTACAGTTCCCAGCAGTCCCTGCCAGCTCCCTGCCTCCTGCAGGAGCCTGTTTTGCTTTCAGACATAGGGAGCTGCTGGGAGGGCAGCTCCCTGTGTCTGAAAACAATTCTGCCCACCTCTCTGGCAATTTTGGCCCTAGGGACCCCATCTCCAGGGGCCTGGTCTTTTTAAAAAAAAAAATATTTACAGGTGGGGGCCAAGGTTACCCCCCACCTTTGAGCTGATTTCAGTCCCGGGACCCCATTCCCCTGGGGACCACCCTTTAAAACATTTTTTAATATTACTAGGGGAGGGGGCTGTGCGGCCCACCTCCTCAGGCTGATTTTGGCCCCGGGGACCCCATTTCCCAGGGCCAAGCCACTTAGAGATGGGGAGGGGGCTATGCAGCCTCCCTCCCTGGCCAATTCTGGCCCAGGAGACCCCATCCCCCAGGGCCTGAGCATTTGTTTTGGGTGCCATCAGGGCACCAACTCTCCACTGGGACCACACGGAAGCCTGAAGGCCCCCGCGTTCCCTGCTGGCTCCCCGCCTCCTGTGGGAGCCTGTTTTACTTACAGACATAAGGAGCTGCTGGAAAAGCAGCTCCCTGAGTCTGAAAGCAATTCTGCCCACCTCCTCAGCTGATGTAGGCCCCGGGGACCCCATCCCCTGGGGCCTGGACTTTTTTGAATTTTTTTTATATTTAGGGGAGAGGGCCACATGGCCACTCTCCCTAGGCTGATTTTGGCCCTGGGACCCCATCCCCAGAGGCTCACCCTTTAAAAAAAATGTTTAAATAATACTAGTAGAGGGAGGCTGCGCAGCCCCCCTCCCTGGGCTGAATTTGGCCCAGGGGACCCCATCCCCCAGGGACTGAGCATTTGTGCCCTCAGGGCACCCACTCTCCACTGGGACCGTAGGTGGAGCCTGAAGGCCCCGTGGTACATGCCAGCTCTCAGCCTCTTGGAGGAGCCAGTTTTTCTTTCAGACACAGGGAGCTGCTGGACAGGCAGCTCCCTGTGTCTGAAAGCAATTCTGCTCCACTTCCAGCAAGCGAGATTATTTTCACTGCTCTCGCTTGCTGGAAGCTGAGCATTTACTGTGTTGTGTTGTGAGTGGTAAAGCTGCTACCAAGCCACAGCAAACCGCTATGTTCCATGGGCGGGCACCCCAGGACATAGCAGGAGCTGGCCCTAGGGGGGTGGAGGTCCTCAGGGCCATCAATAACTCAAGGAGGTGGGGCCACATAGTCCCCCTCCTTTATTTTTGTAAGACCTGCCACAGGGAGGTAGCGGTCCCTGGGGCCAAGAAAAGCCTGGGAGGGGGGCCATGTGGTGCTCTCCAATTTTTAAAAATAACTAGGCCCGGGGTGTCCCTCGGGCCCCCCATTACAAATTGATTATGGCCCTAGGGATGTCTGAGACGCACCCTAATTTAACAATAAATAAGCCCCGGCTTCTGCCAAAAATTAAACAGAAAATGCTCTTTTGGCCCTGTGGGACCCTCCCTAAGAGGCCTACGGGGTCAGGGTATTTTAACCCTACCCCCTTTTCTTTTTGTTTTACATTTTTTCTGGGACTCGGCTTCCTATATATACAAATTCGAATTTCAGTTAATTCCCTAAAACTACTGAACGGTTTTACACCAAATTACAGAAAGGCACTTCCCTGGACCAACATCTACCTTTCTGCCAAATTTGGTGTAATTCCGTTTTTTACACCCCTTCTTTTTCTAGGCCCCCACTTGATGGATCTCCCCAAAACTTTTCATGTGCAACAAGAATCACCGGTACATATTTTTGGAAAATTTGCTGAAGATTCATTAACTGACGCCAAAGATATAGGCAAGTCAAAAACACTTTTCCTCTGGAAACTAGGTCCTAACTATAACTACCTTCTGGTGGCAATATATATAGTTTGTTACCCTAATTGCCTCAGATATATACTTTTGCCATGACTGCAGACGCGCTGAGGAGTAGAGAGGCAGCAGCAGACGTAATGTTCGATGATTCACCAAGCACCCCACAACAAGCTAGGGCTCTAGCTGGTCCATCGACAGGGGAGAACACGAACATTAGAGACACGTACAAAAAATTAGAGAAGTTGATGAAATCGGAACAATCCAAATGGTGGGAGCATAAGTCTCTCAATAGATATTTAGAAGTTGGTCGAGTCCCTAGGGGTGTGCGTATTATGATTGCCCCTAGCTACGAAAACCCGGACCCCAGAATGTTACGAGAATGGGCGGAATGTAATCTCTATTCATCGAAAAAATTGGTTGAAATCCTTGTTAAGTACGCTGAAAGCAACAGAATTGCGTTGCAAACACAAATTGACGAATTAAATGTGGAAATAAGTAAAGTTGAAAGCAATGACACCACCTCTAAACATCGGGAGGAAATGGTAGTAAGGCTGCAGAAAGAAGAAGAAATAATCAAACAGAGGAAAACGTACAAATTTCAACGTGACAAACAAGACTATGAGCAAGGAAGAATATTTACCTGTGCAAAAAAATATGACTCGTTGAAAGCAGGAAGCAAACTTTCGGTCAAAGGAGACCAGCAATTAAGTGACCGTAACACTGCCTTACCCTCGACCTCAGTGTCTGACATCAGCTCGGCAGTTGAAAGTGAGTCTGACAATGAACAAGCAAGAATGACATCGCAGTTGGGGTTTCAAAAGTTTTACCTGGCAGAGGAAGTAAACTGTCTCAGACACGACAGGCGACAAACCCTTCGCCCAAGGAAACAAAATCCACAAGCAAACAAAGACGCAACCGCAAATGGAGGGAAAGGCGCAAACTCCGTAAGAGGAGGGAAAACCTACAAGCCACGAAACAACAACAAGAAATGGAAAACACAACAGACAATGTAGAGTCAGGTAACAAAACTGTGATTAATTTGTCACCTGTTACCCTCGACGAAGCGGAAATTCAATTGCTCTCTCTTGGACTCTCATACTGTCCTGAGAGCAACTTTGACTATGTACAGACACGCATCGATGTGTTTAAATTTATCCATAAACTTAAACTACGTAAATTCCATCAAACGAATTCAACAAGTCAAAAAAATCGAAGTGACATGAACATTATGGAGGCAACCAATGATGACTCAATGACTCTACTTACAGCGTCGGACGCAGAACTCCTTATGGACCTACAACAACTAGAACGAGAAAATGTAGAAACAAATAATGATATGGGCAGTCCTAACAACATTGCATTTGGCACAATACGAACCAACTATAAGGCTAAATCTATGTTCCAACCAATCATGCCAAGAGATGGTATTGATGTGTTCAACGAATTAATAACTACGGACATAAAACAATTACATTATCGAACTGCCCGAGCACGCAAAAAATATGATCATCAACAAGAAACATATAACAAACTAATCAGAAAATTACAACAAAATGACCAAGTAATTATCTGAAAATTGGATAAGGGAGGGAATGTCGTATTATGGCCCAGAGCTGAATACATGAGAGAGGCAACAGACCAACTGAACAATACCAATTGTTACAAAAAGAGTAACATTCAAATAGTAAAAACATTGTGGAAAGAATTTTATTCCAAACTCATGGCATGGCGCAGTGCGGGACTCCTTAGTTTGGACGAATTCAAGTTTTTGAAGAACGATCACCCCACCATGCCGGTCATATACTTCATCCCTAAAATACATAAACATTTGACTAAACCACCGGGCAGACCAATAATATCCGCACGAGGAAGTCTCCTGGAAAACACCTCAAAATACATAGACTTCTTTTTGCAAGAATTTGTTCGTGAACTACCCTCTTACCATCATAATATCTTTATTCGGATATAAAATGTCCATAAAAGCACAAACAAATCTCACAGAATTAATCATAAAAAATTCGATAAAACATCATAGGATTGTCACAAATATATAAAATTATATATATAGCAGCATCATATAATAAAGTGCAAAGTGCGGATAGTTATAGGGGAAATAGCAGCAGAGGGAAATATACTATTGAATTCCAAGCAGAAAAACTCCACATATTTGAATATTAATCAGGATCCAATCAGCATATTTTTGCATATAATACAATCAAGTCCATTTATTAGGGGTTCATAGAAGCACGAGAACGAATAGCCATTTTTAAAAAGTACAAATACGAAGTGTTAAGTTTTCCCCATTAAGCTGAAGGATAGTCCCGTATGCAACCTTAAAATCAGTTATTCCACTAGCTCTAAAAACGGAATCAAGAGTTGCTTACTGTACTTTCGATAAAAATTACAAAAGAACAGAAAATGCAACATGGTTTGCTTACCTTGATTGCCACAAGGGCAAGACATTTCCTCAATATTAGGCTGAAAGCCTAAGGGGAAACACAACAGGTATTTTAATGTACCAGATCTAAGGCGAAAGAGCAAACTTCGTTCCCAGCGAGTAATATCTCTTAAAAGGTAACTAACTGGTAAATAAGAAGAAGGACCTCCGTCGTCTACCATTAATATATAACGTGCGACGGATACTTTAGAAAGCTCTTGTGCATATCTTATGTCCCCATAATATTTATATATAGCCTCACGAATAATCTTTTTATTAATTCCTTGTAATTGATCTGGTTTGTGAAAAATGTATCCAAGATTTACTCTAGTTAAACTTGCCCTCACTTCTGCAAGCCACGGTATATCTCCACCCTTATCGCATTTTAAACAGTCGACTATAATTTCCTGGTTAGCGAGGCTGCCGGGTTTTGCCAAACCTTCAACCAGAACAGGGCAGGGCGGGACCTAATATAATCTTCTAAATAAAATAATTTTAACTCATTATGGCAAACAAAAGACGAAGAAGAGATAGGTATCCCCAAAACTCTCCTACAAAATCTGTTTTCTTCGACCTGGACGCTTTTAGAATTTATAAAGCCCCAGATTTCAGCCCCATATGTTACAGTGGGTACACACTGTGTTCTATAGATTTTGAGTAGGGACAACACTACCTCAAATCTTTTCGGTTGGGGGAGATTTAAAATCGAATTAACTGCCTTTAAGAATTTACTCCGACCATAAGCCAAATGGGATACCCAAGATCCATTATCTGAAAATTGTAAACCCAAATATGGAAAAGTGCGTGCGTAGTAAAATTTCAGAACCAGAATTAATAGCATTAATGAGACTTTTTTAGGACCACAACACATTAAAAGGATTTCTTAAAATTCGTACAAAGGTTCAGGCCATTCATAAAATCAACAAAACCCCTAACTAATATTCGCAGTGCATTGGGTGTACGACCCATTAAAACCGCGTCATCCGCATATAAAAGAGCGGGCAGTTTATTACCATTAATCATTGGAACATCTATAGTCAGTTCAGACAACACATTGTGTAACTCATTAATATATAAAATGAACAAGAGTGGGGCTAAGACACACCCTTGTCTTACACCTCTTCCGACCACTATATCCTCTGAGACTGCCCCATCCGTATTTATTCTCACCCTTGCCTTTAGATCCCTGTGTAAATATGCTAAAAAATGCACTATAGCCTCATTTAACCCGTAGTTTAAAAGGCATTTCCAAAGCCGTGATCTATTAACAAAATCAAAGGCCGAGGTAAGGTCCATAAATGCCAGGTAGATGGGGCCGTTTCGAGCTATGGTGTATTTACCTATGATCAAATTAAGGTTAAGACACTGTTCCACCGTTCCAAGATTGCTTCTAAAACCTAGCTGGCATCTGTTTAAAATATTTTCCTCCTCGGCCCAGATTCTGATTTTGTTAAATAATATCCTCCCCAATATCTTAAGGGTATTATCAATTAAAGAAATTGGTCTGTAACAACTCGGGTTGGATCTGTCTCCTTTTTAAAAATTGGAACGATAACAGATGTGGACCATGTATTAGGGATTTCAGTTGTTGTTAAATTATTAAAAACATTGAGTAAAAGAGGGGCCCAGAACTCTGGCCTAGATTTTATAAGATCAATAGGGAGCCCATCTGGGCCAGGGGCCTTGTTACCCAAACATTGATCGATAGCATCCTCAACCTCCGATATTGATATTTGAATTCGGGTGACAATGAAATTATCATCAATATCTTTACACTGAGGCGTAGCAGCATATATATTGGAAAAGTGGGCTACCCAAGCTTCACTCAATATATTACAGCTTAATGGAGTGAGTGTAATGCCCAATGATCTCAGTGTCTTGGCTGCTGTCCAAAAACCATTTGAGTTATTAAATCTTGCAGCACAAGCCAAGTTGTTCCATTGTCCTTTTAGGATCTCGTCTTTCCTCTGCTTAGTCACTCTCTTGTATACAAGCCTCAATGATCTAATGAGGCTTGGGTCCCTAGGGGAAGCTGAGAGAGCAGCTCTAAGCTCTCTATTTGTCCGAGAGCAAATGCCATTAAACCACCTAGGGTTAGAGTTAGATGCAAGTACTGGTCCAGAAATCAATTTTTTAACACCTGCACATAATTGAACAAATGAGGAAACTACCTCTGGGTTAGGATCAACAGGTGAAAGGCAAGTCTCACAAAGTGATCGATGAGTTGTTAACATTTTATGAAACACACTATCATTATTAATACCTTTCCATTTAACCCTTAAATTATCTGTTGAGGATACTATGTTACCGGCCCCTATCTCTTTTCTAGGATCAGGCCTGGGAGCAACCCTAAATAAAACTGAAATTGGATTATGATCCCCAAAAGTAGATGGTTTAACCTCGGCTTTAACTAAGTAGTCTTCTAGTGTAGCCGTTATAAAAACGTAATCTATTGTTGAGGCGCAGCCATGACCTCTATAAGTGGGTACGGGGCTATCCACATTGTTTGCGGCTGCGATATCCATAACACTTGACAGACTACCCTCTTACATACAGGACACTGGAGACTTCTTAAAACAGTTGACTAAATACAAATGGTGTCCAGACTATCTTCTTATATCTTTAGATGTGGCTTCACTATATACCAGTATTCACCACAAAGACGGTATAAAAGCAATTGAATACTATCTGCATTTGTTTCATCACAACCGAATGTTAATTAATATGATAATCTTTTGCCTTGATAACAACTATTTTTTATTTGAAAATCAAACATTCCAACAAACAGGAGGAGTAGCTATGGGGGCTTGTTTTTCTCCCAGCTACTCTTGCCTCCATATGGGTTGGTGGGAGGAAAAGATATTAAGAACTAACTTCAGTGAAACAATGGATAATCATGTGGTGGCCTGGTTAAGGTATATAGACGATTTATTTATTATCTGGCAGGGCACAGAGATAATGGCATGTGAGTTTGTAAAGGCTATTAATGTTAACAATTTAAACTTACATTTCACAGCCAAAATCAGTCATCAATCAGTCAACTTTTTAGATGTAGAGGTCTTTATCCATAACCAACAAATTGAAACTAAGCTACACTGCAAAGACACCGCAGGCAGTAGTGTATTACACGCTACCAGCTACCATCCTCAACATCTCATACATAGTATACCATATGGAGAGATGTTGAGAATAAGACGCATTTGCAGCATGGATGTAGACCTGGTGCACGCACAAAAACAAAGCAAAAATCGTTTCCTAGCCAGAGGTTACAGTGAGAAGACTATTGACACTGCTATCAAAAAAGCCAACAATCAGGATAGGCTGGCATTGCTATCAAAAAATACCCCTGAAGCAGTTAAGACAACACATATACAGAATCAGGAGACAAGACTCATACTAACATACAATAAACAACACAAAGCATTACGCAAAATAATCAATAAAAGTTGGATGGTAGTACGCAGTGGCCCCACAATAGGCAAAGATCTTCCTACATACCCCAAAATTACGTTTAGAAAAGGAGGATCTATGAGAGATGCCCTTGTCAAAAGTAGCCCTGAAATTAGATCTACCACTAATTGGCTAACTAAACGTAATGGATTCCACAAATGCAATAACTGCAGAGCGTGCAGATATGGGGTGAACAAAACTGTCTACAATATTCCATTTAGAACTGAGCCTATAAAAATCAACAAATTCTTAACATGTCGCACCGAGTTTGTGATCTATGTGTTGGAGTGCTCTTGTGGGTTGCAATATGTGGGTAGCACCAAGTTGCAGGCCCACAAGAGAATATTGCAACACATGAGAGCAATCACCAACTCAGATGCGACTTACCCTGTGGCACGTCACTTCATGGAGATTCACGGAAACAATCTGGACAATCTTAAATACTTCTTGATTGATGCCATTCCTAGTTCAAGAAGAGGGGGTAACGGTGAGGCCAAACTTTGACAGCTCGAGACCAAATACATTACTCGGTTGGATACCAAGACACCTAATGGTCATAACTCCAGCGAAGACTTTTACACATGCTTGTAGTCAATAAACTTACAGCATAGGTACTCCCATCAACCTAATCAGCATTAGCGACATATTGACTTTCTCTATCTAAGATCTGCTACCAGCTGCAACAGCATTATGCTAGTTAGTTTTTAGTAAAGACTTATTTCAATACTAAAACATCCTGGTTTTAACACACAATTTTTTTACAATATATTTATATTGATTACACATTTGCACTTTAGACACTTTGCACTTTGGACTTAGACATCATGCAAGTTTAAGTATCATCCACTGATACTAGACCCTGTCAAAGGAATTTCAGCACAGACTAGCATTTTTGAATTAACATGATGCAGTACAGACGTTTTTAGTATGGTTTTTTAAATTAGGTTTTAAACCCTACTATAAATGAGAAGACATGAGGATGAATTTTAGCAGTGGTTTTATCTTAGTTTTTACCCTGCTTCATAAATGTATTAAACAGATATAATGATATAGAAGTGCTGTATAAATTTTCGACTGCACTTTTCGAATAATATTCAATCTTTATTAGCGAGTTGTAACAAAATATGTATTTTACGTGATGATGTTACCATGTATATTATATGTTATTTATATATTTATTGTCCTCAAATGCATTATACCATGCTGATTTAGGCCTATTTTTGCAGATTTTGCACATGCATTGAATTTACCGTATGAGTATTTCCTTGATGTCTATTGGAATTGGTTGAGCTCACGTGTGTATGCACTGGGGGCCTGATTCACAGAACTAACTTACGTCAAAAACGTAAAGTTAGTACTTTTGGTATTCACAGAATACACTTACTCATTTTGGTATTCACAGAATGAACTTACTCATTTCGGTATTCACAGAAGTTAGTAGTCCTAACTTTAGGACTCCTAAATGCCTTCTGTGAATACCGAAAGTCTTAAAGTTAGGATTTTTCTCAATTTAGGAGTAGTAAAGTTAGGACTCCTAACTTTAGGACTCCTAAATGCCTTCTGTGAATACCGAAAGTCTTAAAGTTAGGATTTTTCTC
Source organism: Calotriton arnoldi (assembly GCA_963921515.1). Lineage (NCBI taxonomy): Eukaryota > Metazoa > Chordata > Amphibia > Caudata > Salamandridae > Calotriton > Calotriton arnoldi. Next base: position 336,301 of record CAWUFW010014278.1, on the reverse strand, counting down.
AATTTAGGAGTAGTAAAGTTAGGACTCCTAACTTTAGGACTCCTAAATGCCTTCTGTGAATACCGAAAGTCTTAAAGTTAGGATTTTTCTCAGTTTAGGAGTAGTAAAGTTAGGAGTCCTAACTTTACTACTCCTAAACTGAGAAAATCCTAACTTTAGACTTTCGGTATTCACAGAAGGCATTTAGAGTCCTAAAGTTAGGACTACTAACTTCTGTGAATACCGAAATGAGTAAGTTCATTCTGTGAATACCAGAATGAGTAAGTGTATTCTGTGAATATCAAAAGTACTAACTTTACGTTTTTGACGTAAGTTAGTTCTGTGAATCAGGCCCTGGCAGTTTAAATGTAACAGGATTTTCCTAAGGCGCGTCATGTGATCAAGGTCTTGTGAGACCGAAACGCGTCATGGTGGCCATGGTGTTTGTTATGGCAGAATAAATATGGATTAAAGCACAATATTTGTGGTTCACTCTCCGTTTCATTCCTGCGGAAGGGAAGTGGCTGCATACGGAGGAACTGGTGATATATATATATATATATATATATATATATATATATATAGATATTGCAAAGCAAACAGCTCCTGCTGTTTCCTCAGACCACATCCACCTTACGGGGTTGGTGCAGGCAAGGCGGGCGCAGCACCCGCTTATAATTCAAAGAAATCCTCAAGCCTCTGCACAAGGAAAAAGCCGCACTCTGGGTTTTCTTTTGAAGAGAAATTAATTTATTGACTGACGCATTTCTGCCTCAATGGCCTTTGTCAAAGTCACTTCCTACACCCAGAAGTGCTTCATTTTAAATGCATTCAAATAGTAATAAACATAAAAAACATACTTTCAGGAGCAAGCAAAGCTTACAATTCATAGGCAGCACGGGAAGACAGACTACCAATCAGTTTTTGTTTTTTAACCTAGTTTTTTGTTTTTGACCACGCGCCTCATTGAGCCCGAGTGCGGCTTTTTCCTTGTGCAGAGGCGTGAGGATTTCTTTTATATATACAGATATATATATATATATATATATGTATGTGTAAAACAGAGTTTTGCCTCACGGCAAAATGATAGAAACGCACTCACTCGTGTCCAGGAATCAAGGCGGTTTTATTTTAGATGTTCGCCATGCCCAACGCGTTTCGCCTTAACAAAAGGCTTGTTCACGGGATAGTGTAACATAGAAAAAGAAGACGTCTTTTATTTCTATTTGCAGACAGTTACTTCCTGTTTTCTCTTATGTGCATTGTGGTTAGTGTAGTTTAACATTTAAGAAAACTTGTAAAATTCAAGTTTATAGGTGATATCAATGTGCTCATTTTTCTATGTGATATTTTAAAACAGTTCATTTTAATCCATTTGCGGCCAACTATGCTTAGTGTCCATTTGTGTGCCTTCATTCTAAATTTGTTGCTCTCCGGTGAGCGTTTTTTAAGAATGGCAGCAACTTTAACCCATTCTTGGTAATGGTTTGTTTCTGCAGCTCACACGTTCTTCATTTTCTTTATTTCTTTTTCTTTTCTGTTTGTACGTTAGTTCTTTCTTTTCAACTCTCTTGTGAGTTATTTTTTGTTAGTTGATTTTTGTTTTTCTTTTGTCTTCCTATCTTTCATTTCTTTGAATGGTTCTTAGAGGTGTACATAAAGTTCTTCATTTTGGTTGAGACCTCTCGGATCTAGGGTTCTAAATGCCACTATATGTCTCGATTCTTTTTGTCGCAGGATCTTTTTGCGATCTCCACCCCTCTCCGATTGTGGGATTTGTTCTAGGGCCCAGTATTTCAAGGATTCCCATTTGCCTTCATGTTTATTTCCATGTGCTTTGCAATGGCATTTGTTCGATCCTTGTGTTTCGTGGCTCGAACGTGTTCGAGAATTCTCTTCTTTACTTCGAAGATTGTGCTTCTGATGTATCGCAACTTACATGGACACTCCACCATGTAAATTACATAATTACTTTTGCAGGTAAGATGTTGCTTGATTTTCCATTTGGTGCCCTTTTGATGTCAATTTCTCGTTTGTGTGTTGCGATCTTACACACCTTGCATTGTTTGCATGGCCAGAAGCCTTCTCTTTGCAGCCACGTTGTTATTGGGGCTTCCTGGAAATGGCTATGTATGATTTTGTCTCCAATGTTTTTAGCCCTGCGATATGTCACATTAGGGTGATCACCAATGATTTTTGTTAAAGTTGGATCCAACTGTAGAATTCCCCAGTGCTTTTTGATGATTTTCATCAGACTCTTATTTTCTGCGCTGAATGTTGTTATCAGTCTTATTGTTGATGATTTGTCTGATTCATTTATTCTTGATGTTTTATTGAGTATATCCCCTCGCTGTTGGTTTAATACTCTTTGTAGACTTTTTCAATTACTTTTCTGGGGTATTTGCGTTTATGAAATCTGTTACTTGCTTGTTTGCTATGTTTGGTGAATTCTGTATCAGCTGAGCAGTTCCTCCTAAGTCTTAAAAACTCCCCGTATGGGATGCTCCATTTCAGTGATTCATTATGGAAGCTTTCACCATGTAATATCGCATTGGTAGCTGTTTTCTTGTGATGTAGCGTTGTATGAAGGGAATTGTTTTCCACATAGATGTCTGTGTCCAGGAATGTTACTTTTTTCGTGCTGATTTCAAAAGTACATTTTAATTTTGACACATTGTTATTTAATTTGTCAAAATTACTTTTGAATTCCGATTCAGTACCATCCCAAATGATCAGGAGGTCGACTATGAAGCGTAGCCATATGATGGTCTTTTCCATGAATTCATCATTTTCAGAGGTCCATGCTAGTTTTTGTTTGCACCATCCCATTGTTAGATTGGCATAATTAGGCGAGAAGGAGAAACCCATGGCACATCCTTTTATTTGTTTGTAGATTTGTTTATTAAATAAAAATATGTTGTTGTCCAGGCATAAAGAAATCATCTCACTTAACATGATATTATGCTGATGGTACTGGATGTTTCTTTTACCTAAAAATATTTACATGCCTGGGTCCCTATGGAGTGTTCAATGTTCGTATATAGCGAAATCACATCCATGGTCACTAGTTTATAAGTTGGCTGCCATGTGACTCCTTCTAATTTCTGTAAGAGATCTGTGGTATCTCTTACAGAAATTTTCTATGTTACACTATCCCGTGAACAAGCCTTTTGTTAAGGCAAAACGCGTTGGGCATGGCAAACATCTAAAATAAAACTGCCTTGATTCCTGGACACGAGTGAGTGCATTTCTATCATTTTGCCGTGAGGCAAAACTCTGTTTTCATTAATACCGGCGTGGCTCTGCCGGAAGAAACGCACCGCCCCATCAAAGAGCGCCGGCGTCGAACAAGTGGGCTACATTGTGGCAATATATGTATGTGTATATATATATATATATTTCGAATTACCACTCCTTCGTGCAGTCCTCACACATAAGAGATACGGACCGCTAGATGAACTTGTTGTCAATGTTGCGCTTTATTAATAGTCAAAGGTGCAGTCGATCATAACGCGTTTCGGCCAACACAGTGGCCTTGGTCACATGATCGCGTGGCATGCAGGTGATTTTATTTATATAGATGAAAAAAATGGACATGTGACACCAACTTCAGCATTAGAAAATAGGCATAGACAAAATACTATCTCTCTGTAGATGTCTTTCTGTCTGTTTAACCGGCTAGGAAGCATAATCCATTGACATGAGTTAATAATATGAACGTTTGTACTTGATCCTCTGATATATGGTCATTACGTTTGAAAAGAGAATAAAAATATAGATATATGTTTGCGTATATCAATGCAATCGCTATTTAAACTCCAGTTTGTATAAAGGAACAGCCTCTAATATAAATCAACGTAAGTCAAAATGAGGTAACTCAGAAAAAATATATCAAGTAGTAACAAATGTGAATGTAAGTTTAACAAATACTCTGTGCTCTGCAATATATACCTAATAGTATTAATACAATCAATAAATTAATACATTGATATCGCCATTTCAAAAAATAAGGCTATCTAAAGGGATGCAAAAATGCAAATTGCCACAGATGCCCTTACAATAAATTAGAATGGTGCTAAAGGTAAAGAGTACAGTAAACGCAGAATATAAATATGTAAACACTCATTAAAGCCGGTTATTCATAGATATAAAATCAAATAAATACCATGTGCAAATACAAGCATGATAAAATACAGATTTTAGATTTAAAAATATATATTGCTATATGTAAGCTTATTTTTATAATTTACATATGAAAAAGTGCCATGCTGACTAGGAAGTTGCTAAAATGAGTGATAAACTACCACGTGTCTAAAGTGCATATGTGTTATATAAAATTACATAGAAAAAATTACAAATGGCTTGCTGCTGAACTATATATTATATCTGTTATAAATTAGGTGATCAAAAATGTAAGGGAGCCCCTAATATTAAGATCCATAAATGTAGTTGAGATATTCCTAGAATGTGTTGTTTTTTTGCTTGTACATATTTTATCACTCTAGACTAAAGTAAGTTAAGTCAATATGGGGTGTAATGCTGTCTGCATGTAGCAATGAAAACATAACAAACGGGTATATGTTCATAGAAAATTGTATAAGTCTTCGCATATATTAAGACCCTGTGGAGACTTGGTATCGAGCTCAACTATATATTTACTCTCTAGTTGTCTTAACTTTTTCTCTCGATTGCCACCCCGTTTGTTAAATGGAACATTGTCAATCACAAAATATTGGAGACAGTTAAGGTTATTGTTGTGTTCTACCTTAATGTGTCGAGCTACAGGATATGCAGGGTCCGAATTTACTATGGCTCTAAGATGTTGTAGTATGCGTACATAGACTTGTAGCTTGGTGCTTCCTACATAGCGCAACCCACATTTGCACTGTAACACATAAACCGCAAAATCCGTTCGGCATGTGTAGTGGCCTATGAGTTTAACAGGTGTGTCAGAGAAAGCTGTGGAATATGTAGTGGTATTGGTTCCAAATTTGCAGGCCCGACAGGTACTACATTTGTAAAAACCTCGTCTAGGGGACAACCAATTAGTGGCGTTGTCACATTCCGGGCTACTCTTCACAAGGTCATCACGCATAGAATATGCCTTGCGGAAAGTTAGCGTGGGTCTAGTGGATAGGGTAGGTTTTAATGTAGCATCAGTCAACACAATAGGCCATTGTGTGTTGATGATAGCTTTGATGGCCTTGCTTTGTTTGCTGTATGTGGTGATTAGTCTACACTGACCAATGTCCATTTCATTGACAGTGCTGTCATTGGATGGTGTGTCTCGTGCTGGCGTTCCTGTGGTTTCCTCAGTTGTCTTACCACTTAGTAATGTCTGCCTGTTTATCTTATTAACTTTAGTCAGGGCTTTCTCAAGATTAGTAGGGTTATAACCTCTTTCTATAAACCTTTGTTTGGCTGCGCTAAGGTGCTGGACTGCAGCTTCTTGTGTGCTACATGCTCGTCGAATACGTAGAAACTCCCCGTATGGTATGCTAGATATTGTGTGCTGTGGGTGGAAGCTATTCGCATGTAATAATGTGTTCCCAGCAGTGGGTTTCCTGTACAAACATGTCTCAATTTTGCCCTCCTCAATATAAACAGTGATATCCAAAAAGTTGGTAGTGCATGAGTCAATGTGTGATGTAAAATTCAAATTCATTGGATTGCAGTTCAAATTATCTACAAAGTTTTCAGCCTGTGTTTTAGTACCTTTCCAAATTATAAAAACATCGTCAATGTATCGCCACCATTTTACTACATTATTTGTCCACATATCATGATATTGAGTCATGAGGACATGCTCCTCCCACCAGCCAACGTGCAAACAGGCGTAGCTGGGGGAGAAGCATGCCCCCATAGCTACCCCCTGTAGTTGCTGAAAAACTTTCCATCAAAGGTAAATACATTATTGCACAGACTTGTTGTGATCATTTTGAGTAGCATGATGTTATGTTTGTACATAGAAATTGGTCTCTTTTTAAGAAAGAAATCAACTGCCTTGATTCCATCATCGTGTCGAATGCTTGTATAGAGGGCAGTTATATCAAGGGTAAGAAACATAAATTCAGTGGACCACGTTAGTGTACTGAGTTTGGAAAGGAAATCACTGGAGTCCCGTATGTATGTCGGAAGGCTGGTGACAAAATCCTGCAAATAATAGTCAACATATCTACTAGTACTTTCGAAGATACCATTGTTTGCGGAAATAATAGGTCTCCCAGGCACCGGGACCACTCCTTTATGGACCTTGGGAATGAAATAAATAGTGGGTGTTGTGGGAAATTCATTATTAAGGAAATTAAATTCATTTTTGGTTATTAGTCCATCTTTTTTCCAAGAAACAAGGTCATCCTTGTAGTTCTTACTGATCTTTTGATATCCAATGCATTTATTGTGCGGTAGCAATCTGGATTATTAAGATGCCGGTATGCCTCAGCTTTGTAGTCTTCTTTTCCCCAGAGCACAATATTTCCACCCTTGTCTGACTTATTTATAACCACAGCTTTGTTATTTTTAAGTTTGCTCATAAGTTGGAAATACTGGGTTGCTTGATGGTTAGGAGTTCTTTTTTGTTTTTGATGGTGTTGCGATATAACTTTTTTAGTTCCTCAGTTACCCTATCGTGGAATATATCAATTGCATCACGAGGCATAACTGGCACAAAGGTGGATGGTGCTTTAAAAGGACTCAAACCCGGTGCCGATATATTAATTCCTTCCCTGTCTGCCATGGACTGAGTGCTCATTTCAGATATATTACTCTCATGTTGGTCTTCACGTAATGTATGTAGTGTAGTAAGTAATGGTATCTCGCCGGCTGTTAGCACAGTTTTAGGTACTTGGTTTGATTGTTCTTTACGATTGATTCCATGGTTTTTAATTGTGTAAAACTTTTTAGTTTGAGTTTACGGATGAATTTAAACACATCGACTCGAGTTTCACTGTAATTGAAATTACTCTCTGGGCAAAAGCTTAAACCCAATGCTAGAAGTTGTTTTTCTGCTGCATTTAATTCAATGTCTGTCAAATTGATGATGGTTCTATCGATTGTACTTAGCGGCGCTGCCACGTTTTCTTTTGGAATCCCCTTCCTTTGGAGCCGGCGGCATTTGCGCCTTCGCGTCTTCGGATGTTATTTCTTTGTTTGATCTTGCGTTTGTGTTCCTCGGTCGTAATGTTTGTTTTCTCTGCTCCCTGATAAAATCCATCTCATCAGCATATGTTAGGGGGCCCAACTCAGATCGTGTTACAGATGTAAAGTCTCCACTTTTTTCCGACTCAGTGTCACTGGGAATTGTGCTTGCATCCGATATGGTACCTTGCATTTCGTTGGAAATATTAGGGTTGCTGGGGTTAGTTGCAGGCTTAATCAATTTCTGCTTTTTGACAGAATCATATTTGCGCGCGAACGTGAACACCTGTCCTTGTTCGTAATCATTTTTGTCACGCGCAAATTTGTATGCCTTTCTGTTCTTAATTGTCTCCTCTTGCTTCTTTAGTCGTTCTTTCATTTCTTTAATGCTTTTTTCGATGGACTCTTTGTTGCCAGCATTTGTTAATGTATCCAAATCTTTATATATGCGTGTGATCTCTATCATATTCTTATCACGATCTATTCTGGCATATTTAATCAGTAAACAAACTAAAGGCATGGACGCTTCCAGGTTGCTTTCAGCCCATTCTTTTAATAACAGCGGGTTCGGACTCTCGAAACTGGGAGCAAGCATAATACGCAAGCCTCTGGGGACCCGGCCAGCTTCATGATATTTCTCCAGTGATTTAAGTTCCCACCATTTGGTAAGCTCGCTCCTGCTGTTCTTTTCTAATAATTTTAATAGACTTTTTACATCCATACTTTGTTCAACATTCGTTGTATTACTATTGGCATTTACATTTACTTTGGGTAAATTCGTAAACAGTTCTTCAGCTGCCATTTCTCTCTCCCGCAACGCCTCGTCCGACATTGCACCTGTATAATGACTGTTTAAATCCTTTTGCTTGAACGCGCGTTTGGAAGAAATTTAAGTCAAACTTCCACTTGACAAAACACGTCAGCACCTCCCCACCTGCAGTGAAATACCGCCAGACAGCCCGACTTACTGTATATATCTCAGCGTCCCAGCAGATCCTCCGACCTGCGGAGTCAACCTCCGACAATACACGCGTGGCAAGGAACTTTGCTCGATAATGCAGGGGGCCGACCATGAACAGCTTCTTCAAAGCAAAACTCCTTCTTGGCTTGAAAAACGGTTAGCCATCTTTGAGGGGAGGGGTCCGCAGCGGGAACTCAAGCCGAAATCCCAGGTAATCTCGAATTACCACTCCTTCGTGCAGTCCTCACACATAAGAGATACGGACCGCTAGATGAACTTGTTGTCAATGTTGCGCTTTATTAATAGTCAAAGGTGCAGTCGATCATAACGCGTTTCGGCCAACACAGTGGCCTTGGTCACATGATCGCGTGGCATGCAGGTGATTTTATTTATATAGATGAAAAAAATGGACATGTGACACCAACTTCAGCATTAGAAAATAGGCATAGACAAAATACTATCTCTCTGTAGATGTCTTTCTGTCTGTTTAACCGGCTAGGAAGCATAATCCATTGACATGAGTTAATAATATGAACGTTTGTACTTGATCCTCTGATATATGGTCATTACGTTTGAAAAGAGAATAAAAATATAGATATATGTTTGCGTATATCAATGCAATCGCTATTTAAACTCCAGTTTGTATAAAGGAACAGCCTCTAATATAAATCAACGTAAGTCAAAATGAGGTAACTCAGAAAAAATATATCAAGTAGTAACAAATGTGAATGTAAGTTTAACAAATACTCTGTGCTCTGCAATATATACCTAATAGTATTAATACAATCAATAAATTAATACATTGATATCGCCATTTCAAAAAAATAAGGCTATCTAAAGGGATGCAAAAATGCAAATTGCCACAGATGCCCTTACAATAAATTAGAATGGTGCTAAAGGTAAAGAGTACAGTAAACGCAGAATATAAATATGTAAACACTCATTAAAGCCGGTTATTCATAGATATAAAATCAAATAAATACCATGTGCAAATACAAGCATGATAAAATACAGATTTTAGATTTAAAAAATATATATTGCTATATGTAAGCTTATTTTTATAATTTACATATGAAAAAGTGCCATGCTGACTAGGAAGTTGCTAAAATGAGTGATAAACTACCACGTGTCTAAAGTGCATATGTGTTATATAAAATTACATAGAAAAAATTACAAATGGCTTGCTGCTGAACTATATATTATATCTGTTATAAATTAGGTGATCAAAAATGTAAGGGAGCCCCTAATATTAAGATCCATAAATGTAGTTGAGATATTCCTAGAATGTGTTGTTTTTTTGCTTGTACATATTTTATCACTCTAGACTAAAGTAAGTTAAGTCAATATGGGGTGTAATGCTGTCTGCATGTAGCAATGAAAACATAACAAACGGGTATATGTTCATAGAAAATTGTATAAGTCTTCGCATATATTAAGACCCTGTGGAGACTTGGTATCGAGCTCAACTATATATTTACTCTCTAGTTGTCTTAACTTTTTCTCTCTATATATATAATATATATTCACTGAAAAAACCATAGGTTTCAGGCACGTTATAGTTAGAAATTAGCATTTAAAAAACCTTACAAATTCACTGAAAAAACCATAGGTTTTAGGGACAGTTATAGTTAGTTGGACATTGCACTCGTACAAAACCCGTGAAATTCCCCCGTTATAGTTAGTTCAGGTAACTATAACTCGCGCCCCCCCAATGCACTGCTGATGACGTCACATATTACATCACTCATGACATGGTCGGTGACATCACTGATGACATCTCTGATGACATCTCAAATGACATCACTGATGACATCATCCATGTGATAATTTGATGCATTTTCACACACCCTAATATAACCTTTCATACACCCACTCTAAATTACAGACTGCCATTCTCAAAACCATAGACACTCCAACACCAATAACTACATACCCACTCACTGATTCTTAGGTCTACACACACATCCACTCACTCACCCGCACAGTCACTCATACTTACGGTCACTCAGTACAGGACTATCATATGCACTCATACACCTATATAGACACTCACACACCGCCACTCATCCATAGAGGTACTCACATACCTACTCAGTCATGCAAATAATTAATCACACTCCCATTTACTCACCTATACAGTTATACACACACAAGCTCACTTACTCATACAAATACTAGCACATTCTTACGCTCTTATACAATCACTGATACAAGCACACACTCATCCATACAGCCACTCTCACAGTCACACACTCTCACTTATAGCCATTTAAATACTCCAACACACATATATACTGCCTTTCACATATGTAGTTACTCACACATGTACCACTGAGATATACATTCACTCACTCACCAACAAACCTATACTCACACTCACCCACCCATACAGCCCTTCACAGATGCACACTTGAAACTATGCACCCAGTAAATCACCCACTCACACATCTATGCACAGAGTCACACACACCCCACCCACACAAACACTCAGGCACCCATACAGATACTCAGACAACCAATCAATAACCCATGTAGACACTCATGCAGCTATTCACAAACCCATGCAGCCGCTTACACACCAACAGACAGACGGATACAGACATTCACACAGTTTAGTCACTAACCCATGCATTCAGTAAGATACGTTTAATCACTCACTTAGAGTCAGTCACGCACCTACTAAATCATCCATTCAGACACTTATACACCCACTCATTCTTCAATACACCTTTACCTATATGTATTAAACATATTTAAACTTTACAGAAACACACAGTCACTGGATGATGTCATCAGTGATGTCATTTGAGATGTCATCAGTGATGTCATCAGTGATGTCACTGACCATGTCATGAGTGATGTAATATGTGACGTCATCAGCAGTGCATTGCAGGGCGCGAGTTATAGTTATCTGAACTAACTATAACGGGGGAATTTCATGGGTTTTGTACGAGTGCAATGTCCAACTAACTATAACTGTCCCTAAAACCTATGGTTTTTTCAGTGAATTTGTAAGGTTTTTTAAATGCTAATTTCTAAATATAACGTGCCTCAAACCTATGGTTTTTTCAGTGAATTTCAAAGGTTTTTTAAATGCTAATTCCTAACTATAACATGTCTGAAACCTAAGGTTTTTTTCAGTGAATTTCAAAGGTTTTGTAAATGACAATTTTTAAATGTATTAATTGTTATATTTATTTTTTTGATACTGATTTACTACATTTTTTTAAACTATTTATTTTTAGATATTTTATTTTTTAAATTACATTGTAATTACATTATACATTACATTACAAAATATACTTTCTCAGAATGAATTACTTTAGTTTAAATACTTTGCAAATAGGCAATAGACTTTTAAGTACAGTAGTTACAGTTGTTGCAATGGGCAACACAATTTCAAACACAATGCAACATTGAGCTCAATGTGAATTTCAAGTTAAATGCAATTAGTTACTTTATGGATTACTTTTCTAACCACAGGACTGGATCCTAGATTCAGTCCTGGGACATCTCCTGTAAACAGTTGAGTAAAAGCGTTTTGGTTACAGTAGTGATTTTTAAGGAATATTATTGTATTTTAAAAGTTGACAGAAACTTTTTCACATAGAATCACCAATGTTATCCTATGGGAGGAAATTCACTTAGCAGGTAAGTAGTGTTATCGTTACTTTTTCTTACTCAGTGGTGGATCCTGGATCCAGCACTGGTGCATCTCCTGTAAACAGTTGAAAGAATGCGTTTAAGTCATACAGGCGATTTTTAAGGAATATTTGTAGTTTGTGAAAATCGACACTGAAACTTTTCTGCTGAAAACCAGACAATGGATTCCAATGGAAGGAAATACAAGTTACTGGTAAGTACGGTTAGAATTACTTTTCAGGGTCAGTGCTGGGCTAAAAGATGCAGCACTGGGTTCTCTCCTGATAACAGGTGAGTAAATCGGAATTCGTAGTTCGGCTGATTTTAGAGGAATATTATAAAGTTCCAAAACTCCACACACAGAAGAATTTCCAAGTGAAACCAGTCAATGTTAGCCTATGGAAGAAAATTCAAGTTACTGGTAATTACGGTTAAAATTACTTTTCAGGATCAGTACTGGGCTCAAAGATGCATCACTGAGGTCTCTCCTGATAACCGGTGAGTAAATCGGAATTCGTAGTTCGGCTGATTTTAGAGGAATATTTGTATGTTTCAAAAATAGACACTTAGAAACTTTTTCAGCAAAAAGCAGGCAATGATATCCTATGGAAGGAAATTCAAGTTACTGGTAAGTACGGTTAAAATTACTTTTCAGGATCAGTACTGGGCTCAAAGATGCAGCACTGAGGTCTCTCCTGATAACAGGTGAGTAAATCGGAATTCGTAGTTCGGCTGATTTTAGAGGAATATTATAAAGTTCTAAAACTCCACACTTAGAAGAATTTCCAAGTGAAACCAGTCAATGTTAGCCTATGGAAGGAAATTCAAGTTACTGGTAAGTACGGTTAAAATTACTTTTCAGGATCTGTACTGGGCTCAAAGATGCAGCACTGAGGTCTCTCCTGATAACAGGTGAGTAAATCGGAATTCGTAGTTCGGCTGATTTTACAGGAATATTTGCACAATGGTGAAGGAAGGGGGTGGGGCCTGAAGTGACATGTCTGCAAACACGCCCTGTGGCGCGTTTTAAGTTGGAGAATTAATTCCTCCTCAATCCCGAGGGTCCCTTGGAGCCAACTGGCCCACCAGATACCTCCAGTATGCGCCAGAGAGCTGCGTTGCAGAGAGGTGTTCAGAGGCCACGCCCTTTTACAACACTCTGCAACGCAGCTCCGTGGCGCTTACTGGAGGTACCTGGTGGGCTAGTTGGCCCTCAGGGACCCTCAGGATTGAAGAGGATTTAATTCCCCATCTTAAAAACGCGCCACGGGCCTGTTTGCACACATCACCTGAAGCCACGCCCCTCCCTTCACCACTGTGCAAACGCGCCCGTGGCGCGTTTTAAGTTGGGGATTAAGTCCCCTTGAATACTAAGGGTCCCTGGAGTCCAACTAGCCCACCATGTACCTCCAAAAAGCGCCACAGAGCTGAGTTGCAGAGAGGTGTAAAAGGGGCGTGGCCTCTGTACACCTCTGTGCAACGCAGCCCCTGGCGCATACCGGAGGTTCCTGGTGGGCTAGTTGGCCCTCAGGGACCCCCAGTATTCAAGGGGAATTACTTCCTTTCTTAAACGCGCCAGGGGCGCGTTTGCAGACTGCTGCAGGGAGGGGCGGGCCTCCGGCACGATGCCGGTCTTTTTTTTGCTTTTTTCTGACCAGGGGGTCCTTGTGGGACCCCCTGAGCAGACCTAGGGGGTCATGGTGTTTCTACCCTGCCCCCTTTGTGCGTTTTGCGCACTTGTTTCTTGTTTCTTGTGTTTTTTTTTTTTTAATCGGCGGGATCCGCGCAGTCTAAGCACATCCCGCCGATTTAAAAAAAAAATGCTTTTCTGCCCAGGGGTCCTTGTGGGACCCCTGAGCAGACCTAGGGGTCAGGGTGTTTCTACCCTGCCCCTTTTGCGTTTTGCGCACTTGTTTTACTGCTTTCTTGTTCCTCGGTTCTACCGAGGAACAAGATGGCTGCCAACACTTCCTGGTTTGGAGTGTTGACAGCCAATTAGCATGCAGCTCGTGGTCAAGAGGGTGCGCGGATCCACCGCGGCCATAGATATCAAAACTTTTATTTTGGATTTTCTCAGCAACTACTGAACGGATTTACACCATTTTTAAAAAGGGTGCTTTCTGAACCAAGCACTACCTTTTTCCCAAATTTGGTGTAATTCCGTTCAGCAGTTTTTGCTGTAGCCTTGCATAAAGTTTTCTATGGGAAATTGATTTTTTCACTCTTATTTTTTGAATTTCTCCGCAACTACTGAACGGATTTACACCATTTAAAAAAGGTCGCTTTCTGAACCAAGCGCTACCTTTTGCCAAATTTGGTGTAATTCCGTTCAGCAGTTCGGGCTGTAGCCGTGGCTAAAATTTCCTATGGGAATTAACATGGAGAAAACATGTTTTGGGACCCCCATTTTTTCTCGGCCCTCGCTTGATGAATCACCCGAAACTTTCAAGACTGGAGCGGACCGAGCGCCCACTAGTTTTGAAAATTTCGCGATGATTTGTCAAACGACGTTAAAGTTATTGGGAATAGAATGTTACGGATTTCCTATGGATAATCGGTCCTAACTATAACTATCTACTGGCGACCGCCAGTAGATAATATATATATATATATATATATATATATATATATATATATATATATATATATATATATATATATATACTGAAGAACAAATGCTAATATTCTTTACAGTTCTTTTGGTATATAAATATGTACAAAACACAAAAGTAAATGTGAAATAATTACTGTCATGTAAAATTCTACTTTAAACCATGTTTGAATAAATTGTATTGTAACAATTTATGTACAATACAAGTGTATCACACGTAAAATGCTAATGTTTTGCAACAAATGCAAACTTATATTTTGTGCTTGTAAAAATATTTTACAATACGGTTAGTGTGATTATTCAAAAATGTTCTAAATAAAATTTTGTATATAATAAAATACTTGGGAAATATGTACATAATTGCAAAAATATAATTAATAAAAATATAATTACATTAAAAATAATTTGTACCAACGTTGCTCTAGAGATACTAGCTATGGAATTAATAATGGTAACATTATGGAGGTCATATTTACTATCCCTACTCCAAACTTTCCACATTGAAGAAACTGTGAACTTTGGGGAAGTCAGATGTACCATTTCCACTCCCAAATAAGCCACTGTTGAGAAAGAGTTGGGCATTGGGGAGATCGGATAGACTGTTCCCACTCCAAACTTAGCCATATTGGGGCAAGTGTGTGACTTTGAGGAGGTCACAATTACTATCCCCACTCCCAATTTAGCCATATGGGAAATGTGCTTGACTTTGGAGAAGTCAAAGTTGCTATCTCCACTCCAAACTTAGCCACACTGGGAAAATTGTTGGATTTTGGGGAGGTGGGATTTACTATTTGCACTCCAATTGTAGTCACATTGGGGACTGTGTTGGAAATTGTCAAGGTCAAATTTACAATTCCTGCTCCAAACATAGCCATATTGGAGAAAGTGTGGACTTTGCGGAGACACACTTATTATTCTCACTTCAAACTTAGCCACATTTGAGAAACTGTTGGACTTAAAAAATAAAAAGTGCATAAAAACTATTTGTAACTAAAAGATTATGCACAAATTCGCACATAAAATGAAAAAAATGTTTAAGAAAAATAATTTCTTTAGATTACGTTTCAAAATATTTTAAACATTAACAATAATTTTAATCAAATTTAAAATACCATAAAAGAATCAAATAAATTAATAATATATGTTAATAAATTAAATAAAAGCATATATTAAATATCATGAAATTAACCCAAACATTTACTTTCAAATAAATGTAAAACATTTAAAATATTTGTCAAAAATATAAATAAAATCATTTAATTTATTTCTCAAAAGAGAAAAATTTACAAAATATTCACCACCCCATTCCCATATAAACCCAATATTGCACTCCTAAAATTATAATAAAAATATAACATAATTTACAAACATTTCAAAAATATTTCAAACTGACAAAACATATACTAAATACACATAACACCATGATATGCATTACAGTGATATTAACTTTTTTTACAGTATTAAAAAAATTATATTCTTACCTGCGATATTCTATCTCATGGTATTCTTTACATCATGATATTTTAGAAACAATGTTTGTGCCACCCAATATTTTTGAAACTTTATGATGGAACACCCAGCTGTGTATTTCTATTGCCTTCACTGGTTAAAGGATTTAAAACACTCTAGTCACCACATCCCTATTTTCCCTTCACATCCACCAAACTTTGAGGAAACACAAAAATGTTTTGTGCGAGGGGCATGATGTTACAAAGCTTGAACACCAATGCTCTAGGGACTCTACAGTGATTTACCATTAAATAACATAGGGATGGGTTGTATGTTTCCCAGACCGATGTACAGGACATTTCGGCCATAACAGACCCAATTCAATGTTATGGGCCCAGTCTTCAACAAAATCAAAACTTAAGCAAGGGAATTTCCAGGGACCATAGAATCTTTCAGCCATAGATGAGAGATGTGGTAATATGTCTTCTATAGTGGCTGGGAAACTACATACACCAAGCAATTGAAAACTAGCTTTTAGTTTCCTTCTTCTTCTCAAAAGAGAAATTGATAATAGATTCCTGGGTCATTTACCTCTTGTTACTTACCCTAACCCATTGCATGCATTTTCAACAATCTGTAGCAAATCTCTTGCTATACCTTTGTGTAGGGTATGCTTTGAAAGGTACACTGTCTTATGGCATTCCCAAGACTGTCTGTGGTGTTTTCCATAAACATTATGGGGTCGATTCCGATTCGGGCCGGAAAAAGCACCGACCGACTCGGAGCCGGAATTAAATCCGACTGACACGTACCTGTGGCGCCCGACACGCCAAGTACGATGCAAGGCGTGCAAAATCCGACCGACACGTATGGAACCCAAGCCGAACGACCAAGCCGCACGGAAAACAGCAATCCGGCCAGAAAAACACACGATTCGAACCGACCGACACACACCCGGAGCAAATCCGACCGAAACGTACACGCAAACTCCAAACCGCAAAGTACGATGCAAGGCGCGAAAACCACGACTGAGTCGTACGGAGGACAAGCCGTACGACCGACACGCATACAAAACCGAGCTGAAGTAACACAAAACACCGCGACCGACGCGTACGCAGCATAGAAAACTGCACAAATACAGCGTGAACGAAACGGAGAAGACCGTACGAGACAACTGCAGGGTCCGACTCGGTCACAAGAACGTTTCCAACATGCACAGAAAGTACTAAAGAAAAATACATAAAAAAGGCCAAACAAGCAATTACAAAGCCAATAAATACTGGGGGGTGGGGACAGAGAACAAAGACACACCCACAACTCCACCCATATAAAGGACACAAATCCCAACCATGATCCTTTGCAAATGCTATTCTACTGCCAGCACTTAACAGACAGCAACCACACACCCACAGCTCATCCCTCACACAAGCCACACACCATCAGCACACCAACAAATAGCTACCTCACATACACCCAGCAAAACACACACTCACACACCCTCACCTGCACACCAACACACACATCACTCACCATCACCACCCATCACCATGACCCCCAAGAAGAATCACAAGTTCCTAGATTGTGAATTGGAAGTCATGGTAGACGAGATCCTCAGGGTAGAGCCACAGCTGTTTGGCACACTGGTCCAACAGACACCCATCTCCCAGAAAACAAAGATGTGGGAGAGGATCATCAACAGGGTGAACGCACAATCACCATGTCTGCGCACAAAGACTGACATCCAAAACAGGTGGTATGACGTGCGCAGGAGGGTACGGGAGCTGCTCAAGAAGGACTACCTCCTGAGCCAATACACCGGCAGTGGCCCTCCTGCCAAGCCAGTATACCTCAGGCCCTGGGAGGCGAAGGTGCGGGCCATCCTTCCGCCAGTGAGCGTCTATGGACTAGAGAACATCCCAGAGCCTGGTGAGTACACAACAAATGTACACAATATTCGGCCACAATACACACACATCACTGTCAAGGGGAGAGTCAAACCATGCACTCATAGCAATTACACAGCAACCAGAACAGAATCATCCCAAAATGTGTATGTCAGTCAGATAAACACAACACATGCCATCTCAAAGTTACATTTAACCGTGTCATCACATGTACAAACACAACTACAACTACAGCTAGGCAGTGGCACAAATATAACTAACAAACACATCCAGACATGTAGCCACCACTACAACACCAACACACAGTGAAGACCACTGAAAGAAAGGAATTCTGTGTATGCTGGGCAAGTTAGTGTAGCCAATAGCATCATGGGAGTCGTAGTCACAGATATTGCCCACCCCCACAACTGTCCCATCAACACCACCATGAACCATGCGCACATCACAGGGAGTGGAAAAGGACTCACAAGATGGCCGACACTGGCTACTGCTGTGGGGAGCACAAGGCCCTGCTGGCAAGTGTGCAACAACCATCAGCAGGACACCACTGACTGACATCCTGAGAGACAACTTCCACTCCCTGCAATGGAAGCACGTTCCATGGTGGGATATCTGGCTGGGTGGGAAGGAGGACTCGCAGCACTGACCATAGTCACAAGCACCTCCCCTCACACACCCCTCAACACAAACTCCACAGAACCCACCTGGGAGAATGCAATGCCTCACATCCTAACTCAAGATCCCACAAAGAACCTCCACCCTGGGTTATGTCGTGTGAAGCACAGGGACACTCTTGGGACTTTTAGCCAAACAACTGCCAGGACAACACTCCCAGCCATCCTGTCAGCACAGGCAGCCCACCCCACAGGGAAGCAGAGTCAAAAGGAAGGAAGCATGGGCATGCTGGGAAGGGGGTGGAGGCAATAGCATGATGGGAGTAGTAGGCACAGATATTGCTCAGCCTCACAACTGGCCCATCAACACCACCCTGAACCATGCTCACATCACAGGGAGTGGATAAGGACTGACAAGATGGCTGACACTGGCTACTGCTGTGGGGAGCACAAGGCCCTGCTGGGAACTGTGCACCAACAAACAGCACAACACCACTGCCTGACATCCTGAAAGCCAACTTGCACTCTCTGCAATGCAAGCACGTTCCATGGTGGGATATCTGGCTGGGTGGGAAGGAGGACTTGCAGCACTGACCATAGTCACAAGCACCTCCCTCACACACCCCTCAACACATACTCCACATAACCCACCTGGGAGAATGCAATGCCTCACATCCTAACTCAAGATCCCACAAAGAACCTCCACCCTGGGTTATGTTGTGTGAAGCACAGGGACACTCTTTGGACTTTTAGCCAAACAACTGCCAGGACAACACTCCCAGCCATCCTGTCAGCACAGGCAGCCCACCCCACAGGGAAGCAGAGTCAAAAGGAAGGAAGGATGGGCATGCTGGGAAGGGGGTGGAGGCAATAGCATGATGGGAATCGTAGTCACAGCTCTACATCCCCCACCACATGGCCCAGCAAGCTCACACTCACGCATGCACATCCCACAGAGAGTGGAAAGGCCCATCAAAGATGTCTGACACTGTTGCTGTGTCGTGGGGAGCACAAGGGCATGCTGGGAACTGCACACCAACCAACAGCAAGACACCACTGTCAGCCATCTTGCCATTGCTCTCACACCCACACACACTGAACTCCCCACAAAAGCAAGTAAGTATGGGAATGCTGGGAAGTGGGGTGGAGGCAATAGCATGATGGGAGTCATAGTCACAGACATAGCTCACCCCCACAACTGTCCCATTAACACCACCCTGAACCATGCTCACATCACAGGGAGTGGAAAACAACTGACAAGATGGCTGACACTGGCTACTGCTGTGGGGAGCACAAGGCCCTGCTGGCAACTGTGCACCAACAAACAGCAGGACACCACTGACTGACATCCTGAAAGACAACTTCCACTCCCTGCAATGCAAGCACGTTCCATGGTGGGATATCTGGCTGGGTGGGAAGGAGGACTTGCAGCACTGACCATAGTCACAAGCACCTCCCTCACACACCCCCTCAACACATACTCCACATAACCCACCTGGGAGAATGCAATGCCTCACATCCTAACTCAAGATCCCACAAAGAACCTCCACCCTGGGTTATGTTGTGTGAAGCACAGGGACACTCTTTGGACTTTTAGCCAAACAACTGCCAGGACAACACTCCCAGCCATCCTGTCAGCACAGGCAGCCCACCCCACAGGGAAGCAGAGTCAAAAGGAAGGAAGGATGGGCATGCTGGAAAGGGGGGTGGAGGCAATAGCATGATGGGAGTCGTAGTCACAGCTCTACATCCCCCACCACATGGCCCAGCAAGCTCACACTCACGCATGCACATCCCAGAGAGAGTGGAAAGGCCCATCAAAGATGTCTGACACTGTTGCTGTGTCGTGGGGAGCACAAGGGCATGCTGGGAACTGCACACCAACCAACAGCAGGACACCACTGTCAGCCATCTTGCCATTGCTCTCACACCCACACACACTGAACTCCCCACAAAAGCAAGTAAGTATGGGAATGCTGGGAAGTGGGGTGGAGGCAATAGCATGATGGGAGTCATAGTCACAGACATAGCTCACCCCCACAACTGTCCCATCAACACCACCCTGAACCATGCTCACATCACAGGGAGTGGAAAACAACTGACAAGATGGCTGACACTGGCTACTGCTGTGGGGAGCACAAGGCCCTGCTGACAACTGTGCAACAACCAAAAGCAGGACACCACTGACTGACATCCTGAAAGACAACTTTCACTCCCTGCAATGCAAGCACAGTCCATGGTGGGATAACTGACTGGCTGGGAAGGAGGACTTGCAGCACTGACCATAGTCACAAGCACCTCCCCTCACACACCCCCTCAACACATACTCCACATAACCCACCTGGGAGAATGCAATGCCTCACATCCTAACTCAAGATCCCACAAAGAACCTCCACCCTGGGTTATGTTGTGTGAAGCACAGGGACACTCTTTGGACTTTTAGCCAAACAACTGCCAGGATAACACTCCCAGCCATCCTGTCAGCACAGGCAGCCCACCCCACAGGGAAGCAGAGTCAAAAGGAAGGAAGGATGGGCATGCTGGGAAGGGGGTGGAGGCAATAGCATGATGGGAGTCGTAGTCACAGCTCTACATCCCCCACCACATGGCCCAGCATGCTCACACTCACGCATGCACATCCCACAGAGAGTGGAAAGGCCCATCAAAGATGTCTGACACTGTTGCTGTGTCGTGGGGAGCACAAGGGCATGCTGGGAACTGCACACCAACCAACAGCAGGACACCACTGTCAGCCATCTTGCCATTGCTCTCACACCCACACACACTGAACTCCCCACAAAAGCAAGTAAGTATGGGAATGCTGGGAAGTGGGGTGGAGGCAATAGCATGATGGGAGTCATAGTCACAGACATAGCTCACCCCCACAACTGTCCCATCAACACCACCCTGAACCATGCTCACATCACAGGGAGTGGAAAACAACTGACAAGATGGCTGACACTGGCTACTGCTGTGGGGAGCACAAGGCCCTGCTGGCAACTGTGCAACAACCAACAGCAGGACACCACTGACTGACATCCTGAAAGACAACTTTCACTCTCTACAATGCAAGCACAGTCCATGGTGGGATAACTGACTGGCTGGGTGGGAAGGAGGGCCGGCTGTCAACCAAATACAACCAATGCAGACCATGTTCACACCCCAACAAATACATAGAAATGCCCAAATAATGCAGGACAATGTGCTACACCAATATCAACCCCTGAGTGTGACAACTTAGGACAATGCAATGTACAGGCCCGCACCCAGAGGCACAGTCACAACTGTCAGGTGTGTCAACCATTGATGCCTGCAGAAACATAACATACATTGTGTGTGTCTCCCAAAAACAGGTGATGATGGGGACACAGCAGCAGACGCTGAGGAGTCCCAGGCTCAAGAGGATACAGAGCTCACTGGTGTCGTACAGCCTCTGCCCTCCTCGGACGAAGAAAACCAACCTGGCACCTCCGGTGCAAGTCAACATGCAGCACCAGCAGGACCACCAGCTGCAGCACCAGCAGGACCACCAGCTGCACCCCTGCACCCACCCCTCCAACGACTGTCACCACAAATACCATCCCTGCCGACATGGACAGAACAAGGAGCACCACCAGCACAGGGACCCTGGACCAACGTGGGGCCATGGACACCACCACCACCACCAACCCCCAAGGGGGACCAGGGTCATCTGTGCGTGCCACTGCACGCCCTGCACATGTCAGCAGGGGTGGTGGGAGGGGTGGGAGACAGAGGTCGCTGCTTGCAGAGGTGTCTGGTGTGCATGACGACCCACAACTGGTACGCATAGCCGATGCGTACCAGTCCAGCACCGGAGATCTCAGCCAGGTAGTGGGGCTCCTCAGAGACATGAAACAGCAGCAGGCTGCCCATCATGCCCGCTTGGACTCTCACATGTCCCGCGTGGAGTCCAAGTGGGACGCACTGCAAGAGATGACGGCGGTGCACAGGGACATATTACAATGCCTCCGCCAGATGAACAGTAACCAGTCTACACCTCCCTGTGTGCCAACAACATCTGGTGCTGACCAAACTGCAACTGCCACAGGGAGGGAGGATGACTCTGGCGGAGAGTCCCCGGCACCGCAGCAGCCTGTACTTGAGGGGCCCCCCAAAGAAGAGGGGTCGTCCGAGGAGGGGCAAGTGAGAGGCCGATGGCCAAGTGCAACCCCCAGGAAGCCTGAACCTGTTCTGGATGTTCACCTTTGTGCACAGACTGTTCACCCTGTTGACGGCAACACAACTCCCACACATGACATGGGGAGTACAAGTTGGACCAATGTCTCAGACAACTGTGGCCCCGCTACTGGGGATTTTGTCTACCAGGACTTTCAATTCACCTAGGAACTTCTGATTGCAATATAAATGTACAGCACTAACAATCCTATGCACTATTCACACAAATGTATCACAATAAACACACTAATACACCATACTTGCCTCTGTTGTGATTCCAACGTGGGTGCTGTCATGGGGATGATGAACTGAAAAATTACACTGTGTATGCAGACTGCAACAGCAAGTACAACACAGGCATGTGAGTAAAGGCAACGTGACACATATGAGGGAGACACACCACCAGGGCTACACAACACATACACACCTAGGCCATCTGACTCATTGCCTACACTGATGTTGCCAGGGAAGACGGTGCAATGCACAGACACCACACCTATTCCCAGTTGTAGTCAAGTAGCCCACAGGTGCAGTAAGCAAATGGCAGTCAAATGTGTGACCACAGACAACGCACATCACAAAGTGAAGCACAGGTTTATTACACAGTTGCAACATGTCGTAACCACTACAGATGCAAGGTAATCCCACCTGGCAGCGGGCACACAGTTAACTACTGTAGAAGGAAGGAAGTCCATGGGTGTGGCGCACATCACCTGTAGGGACACAACAGCTACCACCCTGGAAGTACAATCACGTCGTCGGTAGACACAGTTGACCATACGAATCTGAAAGTACCCTGTGAAGGACAGAAATGACACACAGTCAAAAGCAATGGAGAACAGGACAGAACAGCAAAACTCATGCACAATACATGTTACAAGATACCCACCCAGAACCAAGTTAGCATGTCAACACTGTTGGGGAGTACAGACCACCTGTAAGCACACATCGCTACACACAACCAGTCAAGTAGCCCATGGACACACTCCAACAGCACCAGAGCACCACCTACACATATCATGCCAACTCACATCATTGACATGACACCTCAGGATACTCACATTCAGCTAAAGAAGTTGGTGATGAGCTGTGTGCGGACATCACCCTCATCATCATCATCATCACTGGCATCGTGGTCCAGGCCAGGATCCTCCACAGGTGGCGGATGTTGGTCATTGTCATCCTGGATGAGAGGCAACTCCTTCCGCACTGCCAGGTTGTGGAGCATGCAGCAGACGATGATAATCTTGCACACCTTCGCTGGGGCATATGGGAGGGACCCTCCTGTCTTGTCCAGGCAGCGGAAGCGGCTCTTCAGGAGACCAAATGTCCGCTCAATCACTCTCCTGGTCCGACCATGTGCCTCATTGTAGCGCATCTGGGCTGGTGTCACAGGGTTCCTGAGGGGTGTCAGCAACCACGGCATGTTGGGGTATCCCGAGTCACCTACGGACAGACAAGTGCACATTAGCTGACTTGGAAAAGTGGCGGAATACTACAGATCAGATCACACACAATGGCACAAAGTCAGTACACACCGACAAGCCAGGCACGCTGGTTCCGCATCTGTGCCATCATCCTGGGGATGCGACTACTCCTCATCACAAAGGCATCGTGTGCTGAACCAGGGAAACGGGCACACACGTGTGTGATGGTCATATCTGCAAGACACACCACCAGTGCATTGACCGAGTGGTAGTGCTTGCGGTTACGGTAGGCCTGCTCCTGGGCCTGTGGTGGTACCAAAGCCACATGTGTCCCATCAATGGAGCCAATGACATGCGGCATCCTCCCCAGGGCATAGAAGTCACTCTTCACGTCAGTGAGTCGTTGCAGTCTAGGGAAATAGATGTACCGGTTCAGGTATAGCAACATTGCCTCCAAAACATCGCGGAGCACACGGCTCAACATGGTCTGTGACATCCCACCAGCAGTCGCCACAGTATGTTGGAAGGTACCGGTGGCAAAGAAGTGTAGGGCTGACATCACCTTCACCTTGGGGGTCAGCGCTGTAGGATACGGCCGGCCAGGCTGCAAATGTGGGGCCAACTGCACTGCCAAATCCTCAATCAGCTGCCTGGTGAAGCGGTACCATCGGATGCTGTCCCGTTCCACCATCGTTTCCAGGTCTGGGAATGGTCTATGGACAGCAGGAGCCCTGCAGTGCAGAGGAGAAAAAGCAAGATTGTCAGTCACCCCACATATGCGGCATTGAACACACTCAATATCACAGCATACATCATTATGAGGCACAACTACATGAAGTGTGCAGTTCCGTAAGGACATGTATGGTACATACATGGCCAACATCTGTCATCACGGTTCAACAAGTGGCATCAATAAGTCCCAGGTTGGCCCATTGGATATCATGAGGCCGTGTCACAGTTCCCATCTCCTGCTGCCATGTCACAATCACCCCCACAGTGACATGTGAGGACAGATGTGCCCCAGGCATCACAGCTCAACGACAGGTACATTCCCAGGGACCCTGTATTGCCACATGGACACTGGCATAACATGGAGTATCATGTATACACCAAAGCAAAACAACCATGACCCCCACAGGTAGTGGTCCCACTTGCCACTGCAGGACAGACATGGACGTCTGTGACACACACACGCACAACATCAAAGTCCATGCACACACAATGTGGATGTGGAGACTGTCTCCCATTGTGCACATGAAATCAGAGACATTGTAAACACTACATGCACACAGACTGTGGAGGACCATCACTATTGTGCCACTGGGACACCCTGGCTCAAACATACCGTCCCACATGGGACTCACGGGGTATGTGACATGACATACACATACACCACCCTGAAATGTGACCATGGCACATGCACAGATATGAACAGTTGCACATCACAGTGGTCATGTACACGTAACACCCAGGATCCTGTCCCCATGAACACGTGCACAGCCTGGGGGTGGCTGCCCCCAGGTGACACCCACAGGACAACATGTACACCAACATACACACAATAGGAAATGCAGCCTTACATGCCTTATGATACAGTTTGGACAGGCTGTCGTGTTGTAGGTGTGCCCCTCACTCCCTGGGAGCTATCTGTGGCTGGCATATGTTCATCTGAGACAGGCATGGTGACATATGCCAGTCACTTGTACAGGGATGCGTTGAACAGCAATGGACCGATCGGTGCACCTGGCCGGCCCATTGCATTCAATGTGTGCGGGTACGCGTTGTACCCCTGTACGCGTTGAACAGCAATGGACCGATCGGTGCGCCCGGCCGGCCCATTGCATTCAATGTGCGGGTACGCGTTGTACCCCTGTATGCGTTGAACAGCAATGGACCGATCGGTGCGCCCGGCCGGCCCATTGCATTCAATGTGTGCGGGTACGCGTTGTACCCTGTACGCGCTGAACAGCAATGGACCGATCAGTGCACCCGGCCGGCCCATTGCATTCAATGTGTGCGGGTACGCGTTGTACCTCTGTACGCGTTGAACAGCAATGGACCGATCGGTGCGCCCGGCCGGCCCATTGCATTCAATGTGTGCGGGTACGCGTTGTACCCTGTACGCTGTTGAACAGCAATGGACCGATCGGTGCGCCCGGCCGGCCCATTGCATTCAATGTGTGCGGGTACTCGTTGTACCCCTGTACGCGTTGAACAGCAATGGACCGATCGGTGCGCCCGGCCGGCCCATTGCATTCAATGTGTGTGGGTACGCGTTGTACCCCTGTACGCGTTGAACAGCAATGGACCGATCGGTGCGCCCGGCCGGCCCATTGCATTCAATGTGTGCGGGTACGCGTTGTACCCCTGTACGCGTTGAACAGCAATGGACTGATCAGTGCGCCCGGCCGGCCCATTGCATTCAACGAACATGCCGAAAACTGGAGAAGATCTGGCTCCACGAACGGACAGCGGACAGCTACGCCGCCCACAAGAGCTCCACCCGCAGTCACCATCACCTCATCAGATCCGCCAAAAGGGCCTCACTCAAAGACCGCCTAGACAACAACGCACACAACAGCAAAGAGCTCTTCAACATCGTGAAGGAACTCTCCAACCCCAGCTCCAACACCAACGACATCCAGCCATCGCGAGACCTGTGCGACTCACTGGCCACCTTCTTCCACCGCAAAATCGCCGACATCCACGACAGCTTCAACACCACGACCGCCCGGCAACCACCGAGACCACTGCCCCCACAACCACCAACCGCCTGCTCTCCTGGACCAACATCAACGACGAGGACACCAGCGAGATCATGAACACCATCCACTCCGGTTCACCGCTAGACCCGTGCCCTCACCACATCTTCAACAAAGCCAGTACAGCCATCGCGCCCCATCTCCGGAAAATAATCAACATCTCCTTCGAGACAGCAACCTTCCCGGAAAGCTGGAAGCACGCCGAGATCACCGCCTTACTCAAGAAACCCAAGGCAGACCCCAAGGACCTCAAGAACTTCCGACCCATCTCTCTGCTCCCGTTCCCCGCGAAGGTCACCGAGAAAATCGTCAACAAACAACTGATCCGCTACCTCGAGGAGAACAACATCCTGGACCCTTCCCAGTCCGGCTTCCGCAGCAACCACAGCACCGAAACCGCCCTCATCGCCGCCACCGATGACATCAGGACCCTGCTAGACAACGGAGAAACAGCAGCCCTCATCCTCCTGGACCTATCAGCCGCCTTTGACACGGTCTGCCACCACACACTACGAACACGCCTTCACGACGCTGGGATCCAAGAGAAGGCCCTGGACTGGACCACATCCTTCCTTTCCGGCAGAACACAAAGCGTCCGCCTCGCCCCTTCCGATCCAAGGCCACCAAGATCATCTGCGGCGTACCCCAAGGCTCCTCCCTCAGCCCAACGCTGTTCAACATCTACATGGCACCCCTCGCCCACGTCGCCCGACAGCACAACCTCAACATCATCTCCTACGCCGACGACACCCAGCTGATCCTCTCCCTCACCAAAGACCCTCACACCGCCAAAGCCCACCTCCACGAAGGAATGAAGGCCGTCGCCGAATGGATGAGGACCAGCCGCCTGAAGCTGAACTCGGACAAGACGGAGGTCCTCATCCTTGGTTCCAACCCTTCAGCCTGGGACGACTCCTGGTGGCCAACATCACTGGGAACAGCCCCGCCACCCACCGACCACGTACGCAACCTAGGGGTCATCCTCGACCCCACCCTCTCCATGACTAAGCAGGTCAATGCCGTTTCCTCATCCTGCTTCAACATCCTCCGAATGCTCCGCAGGATCTTCAAGTGGATCCCCACCGAAACAAGAAAAACAGTCACCCAGGCCCTCGTCACCAGCAGGCTGGACTACGGAAACGCCCTCTACGCAGGAACGACGGCTAAGCTCCTGAGACGGCTGCAATGCATCCAGAACGCCTCTGCACGTCTTATCCTTGACATCCCCGACGCAGCCACATCACACCCCACCTGAGAGACCTGCACTGGCTCCCTGTCAACAAGAGGATAACCTTCAAGCTCCTCACCCACGCACACAAAGCACTCCACAACTCTGGACCAGCCTACCTCAACAGACGACTCAGCTTCTACACCCCCACCCGCCAGCTCCGCTCGACCAGCCTCGCCCTCGCCATAGTCCCCGACATCCGGAAAATGACCGCCGGCGGCAGATCCTTCTCCCACCTCGCCGCCAAGACCTGGAACACCCTCCCTACCAACCTCCGACAGACCCAAGAGCTACTGGCCTTCAGAAGACTCCTCAAGACCTGGCTCTTCGATCAGTATCAGCACCACCCCCCTCTTCCCCCAGCGCCTTGAGACCCTCGCGGGTATGTAGTGTGCTTTATAAGTGACATGATTGATTGATTGATTGATTCAATGTGTGCGGGTACTCGTTGTACCCCTGTACGCGTTGTACCGCAATGGACCGATCGGTGCGCCCGGCCGGCCCATTGCATTCAATGTGTGCGGGTACGCGTTGTACCCCTGTACGCGTTGAACAGCAATGGACCGATCGGTGCGCACCCATTGACAATGGCCTAGCCTGGCAACGGACGCGTTTTCGAAATTCGAACGAGTCGGTTGCTGGAAATTCAGTTGGTCACCCACAACAATGTTGCAAAATCATGTATGTCATGAAGTTAAAGATTTGAAGGATGCTGTGGGCGTGTATTGGTGCTGCTATTCCATGGATTGGCCAGATTCAGAAGATGCAAACGACTTGGACCTATCACTTTGGACACATGGGACAGTATCTGCCTCTGCAGCACATATATATTGCTGGCTGTTCCCCTGAGAGCTCACTTGCCTGCACTACATGCTCCAGGACGACATCTGCCACTGCACTGCTGCTGTCTCTGCCCCTCTGGACCCTGCAATGGCACGTTCTGTGGAGAGAGCCCCAGCCTTCAGCCTTGAGGAGAACCAGGCCCTGCTGGACAGCCTACTTCCACAGTACAGCAAGCTGTATGGGACACCAGGGGAGCAGGTGAGTGTTCTGTGCACTGCCTTTCTGAATGTGCATTTTGTCTGACTAGCAAGGCTGAAAGTCTGCACGCCACTGGCTAGCAGGCTCACTGAGTAGTTGTCACCCCCATAGTGTGTAGTGATATGCACTGGACAGGTATGGTGCAGTGACAGTGCATTTGAACAAGGTTTTACTTCCCATGCAATGATACCATGTAGTGACTTCTGGCAAACTGTCCATGGGCAGCGTTGCACTGCCTGTGTACATCATGTGCCCCTGTGATTGAGACATGTATATACAACTGTGTCATGCACGGATATGTTGCATGTGTAGTTATGGCCTTTTCACTTTGTCATCCTCACAGGTTAATGCCCATCGGAAGCAGGAGATCTGGAAGGACATCGTCCGGGCTGTCCAGTCCGTGGGGGTCTACAAGCGCCGGATCCGCAACTGCCAGAAGAGGTGGCAGGACCTTCGGGGCTGGACCCGGAGGATTGCACGGGTCCAGCTGAAGCTGTCGCCTCCTCGCAGGAGGGGCGGAACACGGACCCTGACCTCCCACATGCTCCAGATCCTGGCGGTGGTGTTTCCAGACCTGGATGGGCAGCTGAAGGCCAGACAGCAGCAAGGAGGGGGTGAGTCAAAGACTGCACTGTGAACTCTGTATTACATGCTATGTGCCCTCCTCTGGCCTGGTTAAACTGCCACAGTACAGCAGTCATGATGTCCAGGAGCCATGTCCCTCTATTGTGCACTGCCCACTCCTCATCTGATACCCAGGTGTGGCCCTTACATTCAGGGAATTGTGTCACTTGGGACTGTGTCCTTGCAGTTTGCTTCACTCAAGGTGGGGGACAACATCTGTTTCCCTAACTCTGTTGTGGGCATCATGGGTGGGTCCATTGTTCACACAATGCCTGTGTTTGGACATGTAATCTGCGTGTTGCTTTCATATGCGGTCCACTTGCTGAGCTGAGCCACCACATGTGCCTGGGGTATCTGGCACACACCCATGCAGCTGGTGGGAACAATGTTTGGGCCCCAGGACTGTGCAGATTACGTGTGTGACACATACATAGCCAGCTATCCACTGTCCAGGGCTCATCCCTCATTCATGTGGGGCAGGACAGTCATGCCTACTCCAGCCCATCCAATACCCCTGTACTCCCACTCCCGGGTATCAGCTGACACGTTGTGCGCAGTGATTTGACCCCTCAGGTGTCTGCCTCTGTGTCAGTGTGCTGTGGATTTGTTGCCAGGACTGCTGGGGTGTTTCTCGGTAGGGGCCCAGCATGCGACTGGAGATGTGACCATAGGAGACAATACTTGTGTGTCACATAGGTGTTTGATCAGCTGCCCGTGCAGACTGGGGTATGCGAATGTGAAGTTCAGGCAGCTGTTTCCCATTCACAGCAGATTGTGAGGGGCTCAGGTTCAGAGGGTAGTGTCACAGGTCTCCCATATGTCCAATCGGTATGACCTGGACAGATAAGGGTTAAGATGATGTGTTGCGTGGGGGATGTACATGTGCACTTGTGCAGCTCCAGGACTTGCATTCCCCATGACCTACTATTGTGACACAGTGCAGAGTGTTGTTGTCTGGCTGCCAAGTCATACATCACTGAGACAGTGATGTATGACTTAGCAGTCATGCCTCCGCCATGGCATGTGTCTACTTATTGGTGATCCTGCAGGGGAGTGACATGTGCTACATGCACACCATTGTGGCGATGGCTATCAGGACATGGGTGCATCATGGTGTCTGTCGCTGGTATGCATCACATGCATTTCCTATTTGACTCTGGGCATCCCTTTCATCCGGAAACCTGTACTGACTCAGTGGCAAGAGTTGTGATGTGTGCATGTCCACATGCTACACCGTGTCCTCTGCACTGTCCAACTACTGTGTAGTTGGTGCATGTGTCCACACTGGGGTGTTGCTATCCAACAGACACAAGACAGATGGGTGCAAGGCCATTGTGGGATGTGAGTGCCATGGTTGGCATCAGACTGACAATTGGCTTCTCCTGTTCAGTTAGGGCACTTTTAGCAATGTTCAACTAATGATGCCAGGGCTTGCTCTGTAATGTGCTGTGCTCACAGTGGTGTGTGCGTTTGGTGCAGGTGACTGATGTCTGTCTGTTTCCCCATTGTTTGCAGATACATCCACGGCCACGGAAGGGGACAGCTCCACGGACCAGGAGGAGCCGGAGAGCCAGACTGGGTCAACAGCCGAGGAGTGGTCGGAGGGACCCAGTGGCACGGAGGGCGAGGGGAGCCACACCGAGCAGTCCTCAGCAGCATCCACCTCAGCTGAGGACCAGAGCAACTCGGAGGATGACTCCCTTATGGAGGCGGGTGTCAGCAGCCACCACACCCCAGCTAGTGTTGCTGTCCCCGCCACCACCAGCACCACCACCGCCCTCCCATCGGCTCCCATTCCCCAGGTCTGTGGAGGCTCCCATGTTCGGGAGCGTGTTTCCTTTGGGCCAGGCACCGCACCCCCTGCCCCTGTGTCCCCTGCTGCCCTGAGTGAGGAGTATGTGTACCTCCTTCGCCAGCTCCATGTAGGGCAGACAGCCATGCTGAGTGTCCTCCATGCGCACACCGCTCTGTTGACTCAGCTGGTGTCGTTCATGGAGGGCATCTCATCGGGCATGTCTGACCTACAGAGGGGCAATAGGTCCATGGACTCCTCCCTGACGGCAGCAGTGTCCCTCCTCAGACAGTCCCTCACCCCTCCTGCCTCTGCTCCATCCACACTCCCCAGCACCTTACCCGTCCCAAGCACACACACACCGGCACAGGCACACACCAGCACACACACGTCCAGCACACAGACACACACGCCACAAACAAAACGCACACGCACGCATAGTCAGGGGGCTGAAACCAGACTCACAGGGGATGGGGCCCTGGAACACACACACGCATCCACGAGCACTGCGCAGTCCTCAGTTGCCTCTCCCTCCAAAGCACCCTCCATTGCCTCACCTGCAACCCCAAAGACCCAGCGGCTCTTCCTCAGTGACCTCGGCCTCTTCCCCTCCGATCCAGCTGCTCCAGCATTCAGGGGGAAGAGGAAGCCCACCCACACGGAGCAGAGTGCCCCTCGCCCCCGGACACCCTCCCCAGGTGCAGACAGACTGAGGCCCCCACCCGCAAGTCCCCGGAGTCGTAAGACCAAGACCCCGCCACCGCCCTGCAGCTCATGCACCAGGTCTCCTTCCTCCATCCCTCAGGCCCCCACTCCACAGGTGCCCCCACCACACCCTGCCCCAGGTTCCCCCACCCACAGATATACCATCCCCAAGAGGATCCGGCCTTCTCCCCTGCCACTTGCTCTCCCGGCACCACACCCCCGCTGCGCTTGTCTGTGCCACTGATGTGGTGAGGGTGTCCTCCCCCTCTGTCCAGCCCACCTTGCCTGTTCCTCATTCTCCTCCCCTGGTGGTAGGCACTGCAGTGGAGTCCACTACCACCGTGTCTGACTTGGGCACTGCAGTGGCAGACCTGTCCACTCCATCTGCAGGGTCCACTGCAGTCGTGCCTGCACCCACAACATCTGAGTCATGCCCCCCAGTTGTGCCGGCACACACCATGTCAGACACCTCCACTGCAGTTGTCAGTGGCTCGCCAGCACCCACCACCCCTTCCCTGCTTCCTCCTGGTGAGCCCTGATCCTGTCCCTGCGGTGCCTGGCCTGCCCCCCCGGTTGCCCCTCCTAGTGGATTGTCCCTGGTTTTGTGCAGTGCAGGCATGCGTAGGGTGACATCTGCCACTGTCACCCTGTTTGGACTTTGACAATGGACTGGCCATTGGCCTTTGTGTTTATTCTGGACTTTCACTTTTATAAACACATATGCTGAATAAAGCAACTTTCTGTTCTCTAGTGCTTATGCTTCTGATGTACATGTTGTTGATGATGCTAACCATGCCCTTGCTGCAGTGATGGTGATATTTGGTCTCATGATAATGAAGTGTTACTGTGCAGGAACACATGTGGTCCAGGGGGAATGTGTCCTATCCTGTGGTGTATCCATGTCATCCATAGCAGCATCTGAGGGTGTCATGTGTTCAGTATTTGGCAATGGGATTTCCTACTTACATTAGCAATTTCACATCTGTGGCTTCCACCCCTGCACATCTGTTGTGCCTGCCATTGTTCAATTCGTCTACTTCCCTGACTGTGTGCCCATCTCCACTGGACATGCAGGTTTGGGCATCAATGGGGAAGGACTCATCTGTGTTGTCAGTGCAACATTGCTATACAGGTGTGTTGGATCTGTGCTGATGATTTCGTGGGCACTTCCATGACCAGCCTGATGTGACAGGAGCCTTCATTTGGTGCTAATTGTTGATTGTGTGACCAAGTGCTCAGCTGACATGACGTGGCCCTACTGAGGCAACATATGGCACAGCTTTCCTCACACAGGAGTGGAGTCCCCTCATGGCAGTGTGTACTCCTGTGACATTGCCTGCGCCCAAGGTGTGTGTTGTATGAGCATGTCTGTGTGTTCACTTCCGTTTTGCTGTGCATGCTGTGATCCCTAGTGTCGTACCTGTTTGTGATGCTTGCTGAGTTGACCTATGTTCCCCCAAAGTCTTCTCCCTGGGTTCTCTGTGATGTGGGTGCATGGCACATTACTGGTCATCAGGGTGTCACCCATAGGTGTGTTTGCTGTCAGGGCTGAGTTTGTGTGCAGACGCAGATGGGTCACAGTCAGGTTTCCCCTTGGCACTTGTTGTTTGCACCTGTCATGTGATTTCCAGTTTGTGTTATCTTTCAGTGATTGTGACACGTTGTGTGTGTGACTGCTGGCACTCCTCAGGGTCCGGGCTGCAATGTTGGTTGTTGTCTATGTGTGTTCTTTGTGGGTGACCTTGGCTTCTTCATTGGTGTGTGACAGTGGCTGGGATCCCATTGGTTGGTGTGGTATTGCCGTCATGTCCATGTACAGCGTAGTGTGCAGTGTGTCAGACATTCAGGAGTCTTGTTGAGTGGCCATGTGTGATGTGTTTCTGGACCTTGGTTCCCACCCACCACCCTGGAATTGTCATGGGTGCATGTGCAATGTCACCAGTGCATGTGTGCTTCACTGCTGCACATTGTTGGAGGTCGAGGTGTGTGGTGTTGAGTGTGTGCAGATGAGAGTTGTTGTCCGGCTAGACCCCTGCCTCCATGTTGGCCTTGGCTTACTGGCTGTGCTGATTGATTTGTGCTTGTGTAGGTGTGATGGTAGTTTGTTGCTCAGGACACATGACTGTGGTTCACAGTGTGAACGACATTTAGCTTTGTCATCACAGTGGGATTGTAATGCAGCCCAGGGTCACCACATTGTGGGGGCCCTGGGGGTAGTGCTGTGGTGTGTCTGTGTCTTGCTGTGTCAGTTGCTGTTCCTACGTGCCTGTGTGACATGTGTGATTTGTGCTCCCTCTCATCTGACAATGCCTGATTGCCCACATAGGGGATTTGGATCCATGAGTTACCTTTGTGTGGCACTGTATGCACATCTGTATGATTGGTATTCAGGCCTCCTCATGTGTTGTGTGGTTGCCTGGGGACACTGGCACCCCCCCTCACCTGTTGTGTTTGATGTGCAGTGTGTGTCTGCCTGTTTGTGTTTGTGCATCTGTACCACTACATTGGCATATCTTAGGTGTGCCATTGGCTGTATGTAGTTTGTTGGGTTTCCCCTGCTGTCCCTGGGACTCCTAGGTCATCAGTCAGCACAATGATCATGGTTTGTGTGTCCCATTGCTGCCATGCTATGGTATCTGTTCACCTCACATCTACAGTCTCCACAGGGTATCTGCATTTGTGTGCCCATTGGTGCAAATATGTGGGTCTGCATTCTGATGGTCACTTCTGTCATTGTGGCATTGATGAATGTTGACTGTGTCAGCCCCCATGGGTGTTGTTTGTCTGCACATGGCCAAAGGTATGTCTTATTTGCACTGCAGTATTTGCCTCCCCCAATCTATATTGCAATGGGACACATGCACTACTTTGCCACTGATGTGTTTTATGTTCTGTGACCAGGAAACATCCATGCAGTTTGGCAGTTGCAGCTTTTTCTTTGTCAACACTTACATTTTGGTCACTGTGATGATGGGGGTTTGGACCCCATTGCCACAATGTTCAAAATGTGCTTCAGCTATGGACCCCACACTTACCTTTTGGTCACTGTGATGATGGGGGTTTGGACCCCATTGCCACAATGTTCAATATGTGCTTCAGCTATGGACCCCACACTTACATTTTGGTCACTGTGATGATGGGGGTTTGGACCCCATTGCCACATTGGTCATGGCCTGCTTGCATTGTGGGGGCCACACACATATATGTGTGGCACATGTGATAGGGGGTCACATTGTATGTTCAAAGTCATGTTCAGTGTTGTAGGCATTTGACACAGTCTAGACACACTTGTCATGGTGTTGGGGGGATGTCTTTTTCTTGCATTCCCTAGGTTGTGGTGTGCTGGTTGTGTCATGCATTGTCCATCCTATGAGTGTGGGTGGTGTTGGTGGTAGGCATCCAGCCCCCCATGGGTAGAGGTGGTAGTAGTGACAGGCATCCAGCCCCCCTGGGTAAGGGTGGTAGTAGTGGTAGGCATCTGGCAACCCCTGGGTAAGGGTGGTAGTAGTGGTAGGCATCCAGCCCCCCCTGGGTAAGGGTGGTAGTGGTGGTAGGCATCTGGCACCCCCATGGCTAAGGGTGGTAGTAGTGGGAGGCATCCAGCCCCCCTGGCTTAGGGTGGTAGTAGTGTTAGGCATCTGGCACCCCCCTGGCTACGGGTGGTAGTAGTTGTAGGCATCCAGCCCCCCTGGCTGAGGGTGGTAGTAGTGGTAGGCATCTGGCACCCCCATGGCTAAGGGTGGTAGTAGTGGTAGGCATCTGGCACCCCCATGGCTAAGGGTGGTAGTAGTGGTAGGCATCTGGCACCCCCCTGGCTTAGGGTGGTAGTAGTGGTAGGCATCTGGCACCCCCCTGGCTAAGGGTGGTAGTAGTGGTAGGCATCCAGCCCCCCTGGCTTAGGGTGGTAGTAGTGGTAGGCATCCAGCCCCCCTGGCTTAGGGTGGTAGTAGTGGTAGGCATCCAGCCCCCCTGGGTAAGGGTGGTAGTAGTGGTAGGCATCCAGCACCCCCTGGGTAAGGGTGGTAGTAGTGGTGGGCATCTGGCACCCCCTGGCTAAGGGTGGTAGTAGTGGTAGGCATCCAGCCCCCTGGGTAAGGGTGGTAGTAGTGGTGGGCATCTGGCACCCCCTGGCTAAGGGTGGTAGTAGTGGTAGGCATCCAGCCCCCCTGGGTAAGGGTGGTAGTAGTGGTAGGCATCCAGCCCCCTGGGTAAGGGTGGTAGTAGTGGTAGGCATCCAGCCCCCTGGGTAAGGGTGGTAGTAGTGGTGGGCATCTGGCACCCCCTGGCTAAGGGTGGTAGTAGTGGTAGGCATCCAGCCCCCTGGGTAAGGGTGGTAGTAGTGGTAGGCATCCAGCCCCCTGGGTAAGGGTGGTAGTAGTGGTAGGCATCCAGCACCCCCTGGGTAAGGGTGGTAGTAGTGGTGGGCATCTGGCACCCCCTGGGTAAGGGTGGTAGTAGTGGTAGGCATCCAGCCCCCCTGGGTAAGGGTGGTAGTAGTGGTGGGCATCTGGCACCCCCTGGCTAAGGGTGGTAGTAGTGGTAGGCATCCAGCCCCCTGGGTAAGGGTGGTAGTAGTGGTAGGCATCCAGCCCCCCTGGGTAAGGGTGGTAGTAGTGGTAGGCATCCAGCCCCCCGGGTAAGGGTGGTAGTAGTGGTGGGCATCTGGCACCCCCTGGCTAAGGGTGGTAGTAGTGGTAGGCATCCAGCCCCCTGGGTAAGGGTGGTAGTAGTGGTGGGCATCTGGCACCCCCTGGCTAAGGGTGGTAGTAGTGGTAGGCATCCAACGCCCCTGGGTAAGGGTGGTAGTAGTGGTGGGCATCTGGCACCCCTGGCTAAGGGTGGTAGTAGTGGTAGGCATCCAGCCCCCCTGGGTAAGGGTGGTAGTAGTGGTGGGCATCTGGCACCCCCTGGCTAAGGGTGGTAGTAGTGGTAGGCATCCAGCCCCCTGGGTAAGGGGGTAGTAGTGGTAGGCATCCAGCCCCCCCTGGGTAAGGGTGGTAGTAGTGGTAGGCATCCAGCCCCCCCTGGGTAAGGGTGGTAGTAGTGGTAGGCATCCAGCCCCCTGGGTAAGGGTGGTAGTAGTGGTGGGCATCTGGCACCCCCTGGCTAAGGGTGGTAGTAGTGGTAGGCATCCAGCCCCCTGGCTAAGGGTGGTAGTAGTGGTGGGCATCTGGCACCCCCTGGCTAAGGGTGGTAGTAGTGGTAGGCATCCAGCCCCCTGGGTAAGGGTGGTAGTAGTGGTGGGCATCCGGCACCCCCTGGGTAAGGGTGGTAGTAGTGGTAGGCATCCAGCCCCCTGGGTAAGGGTGGTAGTTGTGGTAGGCATCCAGCCCCCTGGGTAAGGGTGGTAGTAGTGGTGGGCATCCGGCACCCCTGGCTAAGGGTGGTAGTAGTGGTGGGCATCCAGCCCCCTGGGTAAGGGTGGTAGTAGTGGTAGGCATCCAGCCCCCCTGGGTAAGGGTGGTAGTGTGGTAGGCATCCAGCCCCCTGGGTAAGGGTGGTAGTAGTGGTGGGCATCCGGCACCCCCTGGCTAAGGGTGGTAGTAGTGGTAGGCATCCAGCCCCCTGGGTAAGGGTGGTAGTAGTGGTAGGCATCCAGCCCCCTGGGTAAGGGTGGTAGTAGTGGTGGGCATCTGGCACCCCCCTTGCTAAGGGTGGTAGTAGTGGTAGGCATCCAGCCCCCTGGGTAAGGGTGGTAGTAGTGGTGGGCATCCGGCACCCCCTGGGTAAGGGTGGTAGTAGTGGTAGGCATCCAGCCCCCTGGGTAAGGGTGGTAGTTGTAGTAGGCATCCAGCCCCCTGGGTTAGGGTGGTAGTAGTGGTGGGCATCCGGCACCCACTTGGCTAAGGGTGGTAGTAGTGGTAGGCATCCAGCCCCCCCTGGGTAAGGGTGGTAGTAGTGGTAGGCATCCAGTCCCCCCTGGGTAAGGGTGGTAGTTGTGGTAGGCATCCAGCCCCCCTGGGTAAGGGTGGTAGTAGTGGTGGGCATCCGGCACCCCCCTGGCTAAGGGTGGTAGTAGTGGTAGGCATCCAGCCCCCCCTGGGTAAGGGTGTAGTAGTGGTAGGCATCCAGCCCCCCCTGGGTAAGGGTGGTAGTAGTGGCGGGCATCTGGCACCCCCCTGGCTAAGGGTGGTAGTAGTGGTAGGCATCCAACCCCCCCCTGGGTAAGGGTGGTAGTAGTGGTGGGCATCCGGCACCCCCCTGGGTAAGGGTGGTAGTAGTGATAGGCATCCAGCCCCCCTGGGTAAGGGTGGTAGTTGTGGTAGGCATCCAGCCCCCTGGGTAAGGGTGGTAGTAGTGGTGGGCATCCGGCACCCCTTGGCTAAGGGTGGTAGTAGTGGTAGGCATCCAGCCCCCCTGGGTAAGGGTGGTAGTAGTGGTAGGCATCCAGCCCCCCTGGGTAAGAGTGGTAGTAGTGGTAGGCATCCAGCCCCCCCTGGGTAAGGGTGGTAGTGGTGGTGGGCATCTGGCACCCCCTGGCTAAGGGTGGTAGTAGTGGTAGGCATCCAGCCCCCTGGGTAAGGGTGGTAGTAGTGGTAGGCATCCAGCCCCCTGGGTAAGGGTGGTAGTAGTGGTGGGCATCCAGCCCCCCCTGGGTAAGGGTGGTAGTAGTGGTAGGCATCCAGCCCCCCCTGGGTAAGGGTGGTAGTAGTGGTGGGCATCCGGCACCCCCCTGGCTAAGGGTATTAGTAGTGGTAGGCATCCAGCCCCCCCTGGGTAAGGGTGGTAGTAGTGGTAGGCATCCAGCCCCCCTGGGTAAGGGTGGTAGTAGTGGTGGGCATCCAGCCCCCCCTGGGTAAGGGTGGTAGTAGTGGTAGGCATCCAGCCCCCCCTGGGTAAGGGTGGTAGTAGTGGTAGGCATCCAGCCCCCCTGGGTAAGGGTGGTAGTAGTGGTGGGCATCCAGCACCCCCCTGGGTAAGGGTGGTAGTAGTGGTAGGCATCCAGCCCCCCTTGGGTAAGGGTGGTAGTAGTGGTGGGCATCCGGCACCCCCCTGGCTAAGGGTGATAGTAGTGGTAGGCATCCAGCCCCCCCTGGGTAAGGGTGGTAGTAGTGGTAGGCATCCAGCCCCCTGGGTAAGGGTGGTAGTAGTGGTGGGCATCCAGCCCCCTGGGTAGGGTGGTAGTAGTGGTAGGCATCCAGCCCCCCTGGGTAAGGGTGGTAGTAGTGGTAGGCATCCAGCCCCCCTGGGTAAGGGTGGTAGTAGTGGTGGGCATCCGGCACCCCCTGGGTAAGGGTGATAGTAGGGGTAGGCATCCAGCCCCCTGGGTAAGGGTGGTAGTAGTGGTGGGCATCCGGCACCCCCTGGCTAAGGGTGGTAGTAGTGGTAGGCATCCAGCCCCTGGGTAAGGGTGGTAGTAGTGGTAGGCATCCAGCCCCTGGGTAAGGGTGGTAGTTGTGGTAGGCATCCAGCCCCCTGGGTAAGGGTGGTAGTAGTGGTGGGCATCCGGCACCCCCTGGGTAAGGGTGGTAGTAGTGGTAGGCATCCAGCCCCCTGGCTAAGGGTGGTAGTAGTGGTAGGCATCCAGCCCCCTGGGTAAGGGTGGTAGTAGTGGTAGGCATCCAGCCCCCCTGGGTAAGGGTGGTAGTAGTGGTGGGCATCCAGCCCCCCTGGGTAGGGGTGGTAGTAGTGGTAGGCATCCAGCCCCCCTGGGTAAGGGTGGTAGTAGTGGTAGGCATCCAGCCCCCTGGGTAAGGGTGGTAGTAGTGGTGGGCATCCGGCACCCCCTGGGTAAGGGTGGTAGTAGTGTTAGGCATCCAGCCCCCTGGGTAAGGGTGGTAGTAGTGGTGGGCATCCGGCACCCCTGGCTAAGGGTGGTAGTAGTGGTAGGCATCCAGCCCCCTGGGTAGGGGTGGTAGTGGTGGTGCGCATCCAGGCCCCTGTGTGCATATGTGGCATTGGTGATGGGCATCCCGCCCCTATGGTGCTGCTGTTGCTGGTGTAAGTAATTTCTGCATCCCTCTGTGTGTGTGTGATGTGTCGTGTACGTGTTGTATGTGTTTTGTGGTTGGTGTCTGACTTACCTTCTGCGCCGTACGCGTCCGTGCCTGTTCCGGTGGTAAATGTAGAATATTGGTAGGATCGGGACAAAGGGATTCATGGTTGGTTCGTGTCGTTCGTCTTTCTCGTTGCTTCGCGTCGTCCTCGTCGCTGGCGTGTTCGCCTCGTAGCCGTGGATTGTGTTGTGGCGCGAATCGGAGCTTATGTGCGCCTCTCCCGGAAGCTTTGACGTGCCGGAAGTAGCGACGGGTTCGGCGCGTACGGAAAGCGCATCGTACTTGTCCGGCCGGACGGGGCTGCATTTTCCCTTCCGTGCGACTCGATTCTGCGTTTCCGGATTCGCCTCGGTCGGAGAACAGGACCTGTATTGGGTGAGTACGACTTGGCCAGATTCTGTGCTGTTGTGCGCATCGTACTTACTCGTTCGGTATGATGTACGGTTCGGTCGGGAAACAGGCATTCGCATGGCTTTTTTCCCGACCGAATGGTATTGGGTGCGCCTCCGACCGAGATCGGAATCGGCCCCTAAGTGATTTTGCTATCATCGTACGCTAGTTTACAATGCTGTTCATGACCCAACATCTGATGGATATTTCACAGTACAGTATTTGATTGCAAATGATTGACAATCTATTTATTTATAGTTGATGATATAATATCTAATTGTGATTTAATGAAGTAATATCTGTAATGCACTTAATTATATATTACTAGAATAGAGAGCTATGGAAGAATACCTTGAATCAAATACCAACTATTTTAAACACTGGTCAACCTAAATTTCAGTGTAATTCTTTTAAATATCAAAAGGCTACGCTCCCGGTAAACAATATCTACATCCTAAAACAAGTCAAGTGTCCCTTTTTAATGGATATAAATGTAGTTTTCCAGATCTCTGTAAACACCTTGAAATCTGAATTCAAAGATCAATTTTCATCCTCTAAATATGATGATTTAAGTCTCTCTGTCGGTTTTGAGGTGAAATCACTGCCCAACTCTCTCTTGTCATGCTGATTTGTTCCTGATCTAACTTGCCATTGGGGCTCTAAACTTTCCTATTTTGCGCCACTGTCTCTTTTCCAGTTAGAGACCAAGGTGTCCTTGAATAGGCATAGATAGTGTGCCTAAGGCTTGTCTTTCTGTGTTTGTATAGTGGTGCCATGGGCCTTAAGAAGGATCTTTAAGACATGCAGAGACGCATAGTACAGTTGTGGAGTATTGAAGAAGTATCCACACAAAAAAACAGCAAGGCAGGACAACTGCTCTGTGTTTGTGGGCTACACGCTCTCATACACATGCATTAACGATTTCCAGTTCACGAATGTATGTCAGAGGCATGATTTCTGATAAAAGGGCACTTATGGTCTTTACCAAGCATGTGCTCAAGGGCACACTGCAGATGCATCTGTTTTGTAATCTGGACAATATATACTTCAGCACTCAAACTTATAGATACAAAAACTAAAAGAACAACTGCACAATTTGTTGTGAGAGCTATAAAACCTTCATATCATGTGCAGTAGCCAACAGCAATACTGCTTCCAAGAGGAGTCAGGAAACAATGGAAACCCAAATAATGCATTAAACAACTTTTTAATAGCACAAAAGGTGTTCTGCCCATACACTTAACACAGAGTAAATGTGTAATATCCTTTACCAAGCTAGTTGCGTACAAAGTCTACAAAAAGCAAACAGCAAACCAACTCTTAGAGCATGAAGTCTGTATATCTGATACAAACTAGCAGTGGCCTTTGTGAAAGAAAAAAGAATTTTCAGGTTTAGAAAAAAATTATGTCATTGTTTAGGAGACCCTTGCATTAATATACATGAATATGTCAATGTACTGAACATTTTAAGTTTACTATTTGGTATTTACATATTTTTAGGAAGTTTGCTCTATAAATCGCAATTCAAATAAAAATATGAATGAACCATTTGAAATTGGGGAAGCTTGAGAGCAAATTGATGTAGGTATTCATTGTTATTCAAGTCAATCATTGAAACTTAATGAGAAATTAGAAGGAGACATAAAAAGCAGGTGGTTTCAGTGTGTAGTACAATAAATGTCAAATACATTTTAATCAGAAAGAAGATACACAAAGTGACAAAAAATAGTTAAATATGTGTTGTGTAGTGTTGGTTGAGTATTCAATAAAAATCAGAATCACCTACATTTGCTAAAGATTCAGATTCATTTGAATGAATCATATTATCTGATGAGTAGACAGCAAGGTAGTAAGGCATTTACTTTTCTTATCTGCGGGTAGAAATGAAGAGCAGCGCTTTAAAAAATATTGTACACATTAAGGTAGAGGGCAGAACCAACAGGATAGTGTATCATTTCATATCACTCTTACTCTTCAACTAATGATTTAAAACTAGTAGAAAGACTGATTTCTGCTATTTCTATGATATATGGAGTGCAGACATAGGGGCCGATTCCGATCTCGGCCGGAAATCTCTCCGACCGAGCCGGACCCGGAGAGAATTCCGACCGAATCGGACCCTAGCAGTCCGACCGGACGAGTACGATGCATTCGCATGCTATCGGACTCGAGTCGGTCGGACTCCCATTGAAGTCAATGGGAGCCGGTCGTACAACGCGTACGCGGGCTCCCATTGACTCAATGGGTGCGAGGCGAACAAGGGCGCCCCCTACAGTGGGTACGCGTCCATGCGCATCGCGGCGTACATGCACAGGTAGGGGGGACCCATGGGTCCCCCCTGTGTGCGACTCGCGCGCCTACGCGTACAGGGGGGTCCGATGTGGACCCCCAAAGTCCGGCTCCGACAGCTCTTTCAAGCCGGATGGCGCGAGTCGGTCAGACTGCTTGCGGCGCGCATCGTACTTACCCGGCCGGAAAACGTCTCCATAGCGCGGTGCGAGTCGTGTCCGTGCGAGTCGGTCAGAGCGTGTTGAAGCCGCGTACGAGTCGGTCGGCGATTTCGCGGGAGCTTGCATCGTTCTCGCTCGGCCGGACCCGCGTACGATTCGGTCGGGAAACAGGGCTCCGAATCGGATCCGGTAAATCCGAATCCGATTCGGAGCACTACCGGCCGAGATCGGAATCGGCCCCATAGTCTTACTTCAATGCTAATGTCGAAGGCATACTGTTATAAGTAATCTACATAGGGCCTCATTACGATGTTGGTTGGGGTTGCCTCCGACTGACACCATCACGGTCTCGCGACCGACCGACCTCTGGTCGGCGGTCCCGACATTGCAATTACCATGCGACTGCACCCATTTCTCTATGGAAACCGGCCTTAGTACAAGCTCCCATAGCGAAATGGGAGATTATGTTAATCCCACCTCAAGGTGCCTGCCACTAGGTGCAGGGATTAACAGGGGGGCCCCAACCAGAGGCCGCAGGGAGAGGGGGCCCTGCTAGGGGACCCCATTGTTGCATTCCGACAGGCATTCCATGTCGGAAAGCCCGACATGGAAAGCCTTTCGTAAATCGACATCGTAATCCCTACGGTGGAAACAATATCCATAAGGATTACATGCCAGTCTCCAACTGGCCGCCGGGCTCCTTGAGCCCATCAGAATCCAGCCGAAATGAACGGCCAGTTTCAGTTTCGACCGCCTGCATTGTAATTCGGTGGATGGAACTGAAACATCAATGAGGCTCGGAAAGCCTCCGACCTGTGGTCAAAGGCTTTCCAACCCTCATCATAATGAGGGTCATAGTCTAATAGAAGCTAAATAGCATTTCTACTAGATTTATGCCCGAAGCCAAAGCTGTACTGAGGATTAGGCACAGCAAATTTGGTATTGCTCTCTTGGGATCTTTCATCCATCACAGGGAGT
Organism: Calotriton arnoldi; assembly: GCA_963921515.1. Classification (NCBI taxonomy): domain Eukaryota; kingdom Metazoa; phylum Chordata; class Amphibia; order Caudata; family Salamandridae; genus Calotriton; species Calotriton arnoldi. The sequence continues at coordinate 292,413 of CAWUFW010014278.1, read as the reverse complement.
TGCATGTTTTGAAAAACATGTAGCAAATTTGTGTATCAACCCTACTCTTCCCAACTGTGATACAAATGTAAAATAAAGAAGACATTTAGGGCACACAAATCTTCCTGGGAGTATAATGAAATAAGTATAGGAGCCAAAGCAAACCACAGAACTTCAAAAATATCCTTGAATGCTCTAAGGTCTCGAATGGAGAGATGTGCAAGCTAATTTTCATCTGATTGTCCCTGCGCCTTTGTCATGATGGAAGTGTAGTCTGTTTAGATTGAGAACTTTCCTGACATTTTTGCAAATGAAGCCCAAGCTGAAAGGTTTCATAAATATACAGAAGTACCATCAGTTATTAAAGAGCTGATGCAAAAAATGTCTGGCAAATGTGGGAAAAAAGAATGCAACTGAATATAACTTATTCATTTCTAAGATGTGTTGGGGTTAGGAATTCAGGGATCAGGTTATCACTATGATTAAGGAATGGGGCACTTCAGTTGCTACTATAACTGTGCATTCATGTAGAGACCAGGGCAGCAATTCTACTGGTCTTGGTAAATTATGATACCAGAATTTAATTGTGAGAATATTATCTGATAAAAACATAATACCCTAAAGATCATTTAGAAAACTGTCACTCCATGGAGTTAGTAGCAGAAAAATTACATCCAATGGGACAGTGCTTTTTTAAATGACATTTAGGATACATTAATCATGTCAGAGGTTATTTTTGACAAAGAAATTCTGGCATACAACACATGAATGGAGGAGGGTCCTGAACAGTCCAAATTATCTGTTCATTCAGAGAAGCAAGATATATTAAGAGATCCATCCACAACACCGGACCCCAATACCTCAACGAGAGAATCTCCCTCCACGTACCCAAGAGAAACCTCCGATCCGCCGACCTCGCCCTCACCGAAATCCCACAAATCCGCAGAGCAAGAACAGGTGGAAGAACCATCTCCTACATCGCAGCCAAGACCTGGAACGAGCTCCCGTTCAACATCAGACGCACCCCCTCCCTGAACATCTTCAGGAAGACGCTCAAGACCTGGCTCTTCGACTGAACGGAGCTGCTTACACCCTCCCCCCCCAGCGCCTTGAGACCCTCACGGGTGAGTAGCGCGCTTATAATTCCCCTGATTGATTGATTGATTGAGAAAAGATAAACAAAATAAACAGCGGAGGCCGCCATAAACAAAGGGTGGTGGGGTGAGTGGGGTCACGAAGGGAGGCTTTGCGCAGGGGAGGGTGGGTGTGTTAGAAATACAATATTAAAAGAAAAAGCATACCTTTTGCTGATGGCCACCTCCAGTGTCGCGTCGCGCAGCCTCTCCTCTTTCTGCCTGGTCCCAGCAGCTCCTGGGACAGACACCCTGTCCAATCCCCGTGCTGCAGAGCAGCGCAGGGATTGGTCTGAGCGGGCAGGAAGGATGCCCTGCTCAGACCAGGGAGTCTGAGGTGTTCCTCCAGCCTGGCTGCTCATTGCAGCTGGGCTGGAGAAAACCTAAGCTTGCATGTGTGTTTTTATCAGCCTGAGATGGCTGGCCAAACACACATGAGTACTTAGGGAGTGGAGTACACGTAGCACTACTCTTCCCCCGTCCCATGCCTCGGCCCCGCCCCTCCCAACAGCGCTGGCTAAGAGCCGGCAAATGCAAAATGAAACGATGCAAGAACATCAATTTATTTTACATTTGCTGGCTCTAAGCCAGGCAGTGGGGCGAAGCTCCTCCGCCATTGCGGAGGAGCCACCACGGAAAATAAACAAATATGTTTTATTTGATTAGATCTTTATTGTTGCCTAACTATCGAATTTATAAAGCATTCAATAATGTTTAGAAACACTTTGTAGCCATTAATGCATGATTTATAATATTTTTACATATTAGATTATTGAACCTGTATTAAATTCTGAACATAAATACAGGTTTCTAGTGTAATGTTTCATGACCTTTCACAACAGCGTGTTTTCGAAAGTATGAAAAGTATTCATGCACATGTAATGATTATTTAACTTATAGAAAGAACTCCACAAATTGTCTCATCTCTAGACACTGAGAACAGATGTTGAATATTATCCAATTCAGTCATTCATTTTATGAAAGGGGAATGCTTTTTGAGATTCAATTCTTTGATTTTCAGGTTACACTGAGTTCTCTACAATGGAAGGCACATTCCATTCAGTTTACTTACTAGTGCCAGCAAGGAAGACTTTAAGAACACAATAACTTGTACTGTAAGCACCCTCATGTATTTATATACAATAACATACAATTCTGTACAGCTTCATAGGAAGTAATGTGCAGTTCATGTAATCAATTTCAATCAATTGAAAATGTAGAAACAACTTCAATTTGCGCAACTGTATCTTCTGCTGCTTAATAACTTTGAGCTATGAATTCCCAGTTTAATATATTTTTAAGTATAAGGGCCTCAACATCATGCTCAATACATTGCCATTTTTAAGGTATTATAATTGCTTAGAATGTTTCTCATTTTTCGGAGATGCCAGGTTCACTTTACCAAAGAAACACTGAAAGGACAATATTGCAACAACCAAGTAAAATATATATGCCTGCATTCCCTTTGTACTTTTGAGGTGCTAGATGCATAAAAACCGAGATCAGACCCCTTCTCACCCTCTCAATAATTCTTACTAGAATCTTTGGGCCAGATGTGCAAACATTAGGAATAACGATTTCCTAATTGTGATTATCCCGGATCGCAATTAAGAAATCGGTATTCCTAATGTGTGGAACTCTTTGAGTTTAATTTAGTGATTCCTTTTGGGTCACAAATTGACCTACACATGAATAATAATAAGGTAGGTCGCAGTTTGCGACCCATTTGAAATCACAACCATCAGAGGGATGGTGGCCTGCTCAGGTCAGCAGACCACCATGTCTGAGATTACTTTTTAATGAAGCAATCTTTTTGTTTTTTAAATGCAACCCGTTTTCCTAAAAGGAAAATGGGTTGTGTTTAAAAAGACAAAAATGAAACCTTGAAGTTTTATTTTTAAGATTAGGCAGCAGTCCATGGGACCACTTCCCGCTCTTAAAAAAACATTATTATTTACATTCACAAAGGAAGGGGTCCCTTGGGGAACCTCTTCCCCTATGCGAATGGGTTAAAACCAGTTTTAAACTGGTGGGAAATTATTACTGTTTTGCAAACAGAATTCGGTCGCAAAACAGTAATACATACTATACCGATTTGGCACTTAGAAGGACGCCCTAAACACGTCCCTCCAAAATACCGAATCTCAAATACAAAATGAGATTTGGTAACAAGTTACTGAATCAACTTTTGTACCTTAGAAAAAACATTTTCAGGTCGGAAATGCCCAAATCTGCAAATCAGGTTGTTTGCGACAGGAAAAATGCTTTATACATCTGGCCCTATATTCCTACCCCCAAATATCAGCCCCAGATACTAAAATTACAGTACATTTATCATATAATATTTAAAATATATTGTATAAAAAATTATACCCAGCAATGCATGTTTTAGATTGCACATTACGTAAAGGCTTTGTGCCTGATTTAGATCTTGGTGGATCTTGTCCTGCCGTCACTTTTCTGTTAGTTGATCCATCTGCCTACTAGGTGGTCTGCCTGCTTAGTTTAGATGCTGGTGGGTCTATGGAGATAGTCTGTCCGAGTGCCACTGTCTCCACCAGAATTTTCCTTCCACGTCGATGGCATCGTAGGCAAAAGTGCATCGGAGGGAGTACTGCCAATATATCTGCCGGGCTAATCACAATGTGGTTTCCCGTCAACGTAACTGTGGCAGGTAAACCTCCACTCCTGAGTTGGCAGTTTTGAAGTGATATAAGGTAGAAACTAACCTTGTTTTATTTTTTCCACTTCGCTTCGGTTTCCATAATGAATCTGATCGTCCAAGACCTACCTTTGCTGCTGCTACTTGACCACGAAGCAAATCAACCCCGTCGTCGCCTGAATTGAAGGTAAGCTTCTTTTTTACATATTTTCTTTTGAATTGTCTGTTTACATTTGCTTTGGACACTGTTTTTGGAACTCAGAGTTGTAATCAGTAAACACCATGATTTTAGAATTCTCATATCAGATCTCTCCCAGATGGCGGACTTCTCTGAGGATCAAATCCCTATCCAGGAAATTAAGAAAATGTGCTATTACTGGCCAAGGAGAATAGGGATAAGAAGACGTGTGGAATCAGTCTGGTCTTTACAAAACTAATCCATTTATGGGTGCACCGCAGGTTGAGTCGTGTGGACCTGCCGGGCATAAAGCTCGACTAGTCTCAATGGATCAAAGGGGCGATAACCTGTAACAGTCGGGTGGTGAGGACTGTGGGCAGCAGTTTTGTCTCTATATTAAGCAAAGAAGGTGGATGGTAGGAATCACACTTATTTCTAGGTTTCCCTTCCTTGGGAAGAACAATGATGGTGGCCTTCCGGAGATCCGGGGGGAGTTCCCCCGATTCCCCCACCTCTTGGAACATGCTCAAGAGATAGGGCCCAAGGAGATTTGCATACCGCTTATAAAATTCAGCCGGGATGCCTCTAGGCTCGGTGATTTCTCAGGCCCCAGTTTCATGACGACTGCCTGTAACCCTGTTAACGTTAAGTCCCCGTCAAGGAGGTCCCTGGCCTCCATATCCAGTACTAGGGTAGGGATATCCTCTAAGTACTGCCCTATGGTGTCTGATTCATGAAGTGGTCTAGCCATGTAGAAGTCCCCGAAGTAGCGAGTGAACTCACCAACTATGAGGTCGTCTGTGTCATAGGTTTCCCCATTTGAGCGAAAAATACTATGTTCCCAACAGGCCTCTTGCTCCCGCTCACTCAACCACACCAGCAACCGGCCATCCTTGTCCCCCATCTCACAGAGGCGAAGCAGAGTAGCCATCGTCTGCTTTTTAGCCCCCCTAAGCCAGGTCCCTAGTCTCACACCTGTTTTTCTGTGCAATCTGGTTTTTGGCCCAATCCCTAAGAACTGTTTTAATGCTTCCCATAATATGGTTTTTGAATCTACTGAATCTTTGTTTTCTGCACAGTATAACTCAATGTCTGCTCGGAGCCCCCGTGTGACCTCTCGATCTTTCAGGTCTCTCGCATTCCGCTTCCATCCCTGCACCTGCCTATTTCTAAAATGTCCCACCTTGAACAACAAGGATGAGGGGTCTGATAATCCCCGTGCCATGAATGCCACTTGCCTGACTTCTCCTACCTCACCTCGGGGCACAAAGACATAGTCCAGCCTCGAGTACACCCTATGAGCCCCTGAGAAGTATGAATATCTTCTTTCGCCCCAGTGTAAACAGCGCCAGAGATCAACCAAGCCGACCCTATCAGTGAATTGAGCCAGTGCCGTCGTCGGATGGGGGGAGACTCCCACTGGCTCCTTTAGTAAAGCCTGCATGCGCTAGGTGGTGTATGCTTATCTACCCAGAAATCTGCAGTGCGTCCCTTGGAGGTGGGTCTCTTGGAAAAGAACCATGACTGGCTGTACTCCTTCAACATATTGCACCACTAGGTCCCTCCTAATTTTGTTACTGAGGCCGTTTACATTCATCATCAGTATCCTTAGGGGCGGGTCATTTACCTGTCCGGTCTGACCCATGGAAGTGCATACGTTAATAGTGTCGCTGTACAAGTGTGTGTGTGTGCGTTTGCAAACTTGACTGCATGAACGTGTATCCTCCATGTCAACAAGGAAAACAACAGTAAAACTTGATCTGACTGCCCACCTACCCCATCCACCCCCACTGCACTCACCAATGTCTCTCCCAGCCCTGAACCGCAGCAACTGTGCCAAACCCTGCTTGAAGAGAATTTGAGAGGCCTATAGCCCACCCACCATCTTGTTATGCACAATACCAAATAATTAGAACAACATCAACAAATAAATGCAATACAATGAAAAGCAAGAGAAGGGGGAGGGGAAAAACGGGAGGGAGGGAAAAAGGGAAGAAGAGAAGTGAAACACGCCCACTCCAAGAACCTCTGCAAGTAGATGTAAGAGAGGTAAAGAGAGGGTTGGGGTTTAGTGCAGGAAATATGCAGCTACTGTAGCTCAATATCGGCTCTGCTGCATAAGTCAACTCTCGCGTTCATCCCCTTCTACAACTCTACCATCCATCACTGAGGATTGTCTTGAGTGTTCCTGTTCCAGTGCAGCTCTCTCCTGCGCCATCGGATGAGGACTCTCAGTGTCCGACATCGGGGGTCGGATCCATCGGTTGGTAATCCTGTTTGGTCTTTTTGGGATCAGGGTTGATTACCCATCAGAGACAGAGGAAATACCACACCTGCCCCCCTGTTCCCAATTAACAGCAGGGTCCCCTGGCGCCAAGGCAGATTTGTTCAATGCAGCATCGTCTTCCCATTCGGCGGAGCTTGGGTATTGCTCTCTCGGTATGGAAGGTCCTCCTAACAGGGCCTCTTCCCTCCATCACCGCCGTGGGGGAGCATTCTTCCAGCCAGGTCCAGGTCTCCTCTGACGAGTGGAAGAAGATTGTTTTTCCCTCACATGGAACCTTGAGCTTAGCTGGGAATAACACTATATTGTGCAGATTAAGTGCTCGCAGTTTTGTCTTAACCGAGTTCTTGTCCCTGCTTTTGTTCGCTGAGATGGTGGAATCCCTGGCATGCATGATACAACAACACCCTGGAGTTGGGGGGTTCTGGGTGGCAGCGGGATATGAGTTGGTGGAGAAAATCTCATTGTATGCCAATGATATCCTCCTATACATAACAGATCTGGCAGACACTACTGCAACGCTCTTCCAACTTTTAGGGACTATGGTGCCTATTCGGGTAACAAGATAAACTGGGACAAATCAGTGCTATACACCTCCCAAGTGATGTGAGAACCCCTGCTACTGCCCATGGGGCTTCGAGAATCAGAGCAAGGGTTTAAATACCTAGGGATATTCATAAGACTGCAAAAACATCTGTGTTACTGCCTAAATGTGGGGAGGGTGTTGCTAGACATTCAGGCAGATGCTGCTAGGTGGAGAGGCCTGCCTCTCTCTTTGATGGGGCAAGCAGCAATATTCAACATGATTACACTGCCCAAACTGTTGTATGTTTTCCAGAACACTTACTACCCATTCCCGCTGGCAGTATTTATAAAAGAGAACCAGGGAACTGAGGACCCTTCTATGGGATGGGGGTCACCCAAGTACCTCTTTTAAAACTCTACAATGAAATCAGTATGATAGGGGCCTGGCACTTCCCGACATGGATTGTTACTACTGGGCAACACATCTGATCAATATTAATAATTGGATCTACGCCCCACATGACCACCCAACATTTAGACTTAAGTGAGCCCTGTTAGTGCACAGAACGCATGTACACTACATGTATGGAGGGGGGAATCCAGATGCTCCCGCCTGCAACACAGGTGGCATGGAAAGCCTGGGCCAGGACAACAAAGACACTTGGTTGGGCCCACAAAATAACCCAGGGGAACACCACTCTGGAAGGGAACCTGGTTGAGAGAGATTGCAAAGCTGCCTGGCTTTGTGGGGTGAGACACCAAAGGTATCACTAAGGTGGGAGACATCATTAAAGACAGGGACATTATGCCCTTCTCCTTGATACAGATGGAATACCAGTTACACACATTCCCGTTCCAGCGATATGCCTAACTTCAGCATGCATGGAGGGCAGAGGGACCGGTGGGGATTGACATACCGGAATATGCTCCCTAGAAAGTTGCATTTTGCTGGACGAACTGGACAGGCGTGTTGTTTCTGACGCATATAGAACTATAAACAACAATATGCTAGGCACACTAGGCCCACTGGGGAAGGGATGGTTGAGAGATGTGGGTGAACTTGAAGACGTAGATTTGGAGGCTGCGCTGATGCATCCCTGTGAGGTAGCCATTAAGGCACGTCTGCACCTGATACACTTTAAAATACTCAACAGGGTATATTTTGACCGTACCAGACTACACAGTATGGGAAGTGCGCCCTCCCATGCTTGCTTACGCTGTGCAGATGCCATAGGATCCTTTATACATAAACTGTGGGAATGCCCTTGCGTCCAAGTCTCTTGGAATTAGATCATTCGGGAGATCCGTGGTTTGCAATACTAGGGATCCTGAATGATGTTGACCTTTCTCACTCTAAACTTGTCTTTTACATGCTGGGCCTTATAGTGGCCAAAAAGGATGTGGCCAAATACTCAGGAGCACCAGAGATGCCTTCCATGCAGGAATGGAGTTGGGGGATGGACCTGCACATGGCAGCGGAAAAAGTGACATATCCCAGCAGAGACTGCCCCATTAAGTTTGCAAAAATCTGGGGATGGTGGAGAACTTATTATGAAATGGGGTCTGTTGGTGGAAGTCCAAGGGAAATGGTCGGCATGGCCTCCAGCTATACTGATTTAATGTGAACATTGTATCATTTAATGTGCAGTGTATTGATTTCAGACTCCTGTATCAAAGATTGTTCAATGATTTCTATTCCAGACAATTATGTAATAATGCACTCCTCTGTTGACATAAAGAAGATGCTGGTGCAAGTGGCATGTGATTGTAATGCCTTCCATAGTTTACGTGTTAAAAAATACATTTAAAAAAATAAAACATTTGCTTTGGACTCGTGCATTTTAAAGTTTCTCTTAAAAACAATGTTTCTAATGTGCAAAGCATATGTATGTAATGTTTTCATTTAAGAAATGCAAAGAAAAACACCTGTATTAATGTTTTTTTTTCAAATGTGATGCAAGCTTCATCCATGATAATGGAACCTTAAACAAAATTTGGCATTAAGCAAAATTCATAATTTGTTCATACAGATGTATATAATTATTTTTCGTAAAATATCAAATTATAGACAAAGGAATTACACATTTTTAGAATAATTTAAATGTAATATAATTTAGTAATTGCACTAGACAAGGTGAAATGTTTTAAAAAAAATGTAAAATCCTTTTATTTATTTATGTTACATTTCCCCTTGTGCATTTTCTCCATTTTCTCAAATTGTATTTATCTTTTTTTAAACATAATGCATGTGTGGTTATTTTTTCACGTATGAAGTTAAAATAAACACAGCTGTATTAACACTTAAAAAATAATTTTCAATTATTTTTTGGTGCAGGTGTCCATTATCATGATGAATGCTTGCACCACAGTTTTAATGTCCATTACATAATGTTTTGTTTGGACTTTTCAAATATGTCATTTAAAAACAATTGTATTTTCTGTCATAAATATAAGTAAGAATATGCATTTCACATTTTCATCATTAACATATTTAATAATCAATGAATTGTAAATGAAAAATAATGTTAGGACAAACTTTGTAAAATTAACATTTTTTATTTATAAATGATATACTTCTCTCATTAATATGTATTCAAAATATAAAAAAAGAAGACCAAAAGGGGTTCCCACAATAGCACCCGGTGGCTTTGTAGCCCATAACGTGCCTCCTAAACATAGTTCAAAGGGTAACCTCCTCAGGAGGGGCATCTATTGGGCACCAAGCAGGCACCTCAAGGATTCTTCTTGTAAGGGGTGAGTTTAGGTTTGGTACGGGTTAAGGACAGATAAAAGGTGAATTTAGAAGCAGGAGAAAGAGTAGGAGGGGTGTAAAGGATTGACTTGAGGAGGTAGAGGGAGCTGGGGTGAGTGATGTGCTTGTGTCTTTATGTTTGGCAGTTGCATGTGGATCTGGTGTTTGTTGTGTATACTTCGATGTGTGTTTTTTGGCTGGTGTTTGATATTCTGGTAAGTATGTGCATTTGCTTTCGGTTGTTGCTGTTTTGTGTGTAAGTGTGCTTTTGTGTGATTGTGTTAGTTTTGATGAGTGTGTTGGTTTTGATGAGTGTGTTGTTGTGGTGGTTGGTGTGGTTGTGGTGCTTGTGGGTGTGGTGGTGGTTGTGGGTGTGCTGGTGGTTGTGGTGGTTGTGGGTGTGGTGGTAGATGTGGTGCTTGTGGGTGTGGTGGTGGTTGTGGTGCTTGTGAGTGTGGTGGTGGTAGTTGTGGTGCTTGTGGGTGTGCAGTGCTTGTGGTGTGTGTGGTGGTGGTTGTGGTGGTGGTTGTGGGGGCTGAGGGTGGTGGTGTGGTGGAGGTTGTGGTGGTTGTAGGTGTTGTGCTTGTGGGTATAGTTTCAATAGTGTATGTATGTTGTTTGTGTTTCTTTGTGTGTTTGTGTTTCTATGTGTGTAAGATTAAGCTGCTTGTGTCTGTTGGAGTGTGTGACGGCAAAGAAGTGAATGTGCTTGGGATTGAGGTTGGAGTTTGAATTTTAGCTGAAGAAGGGACCTGATTTGGGACAGAAGGCTGGGCTGGTTAGGAGGCTGGAGTGATTGGGGAGTCTGCTTTTCTGGCAAACAATCTCTGCATGCCAGACATTGAACTGTGAATGGCATCCAAAAATGCAACCATTTGTTGCATTTTGCAGCTTAGCCCCTAGATGCCACTCACTATCACAATCTGGCTAACAGATATGCTGCATAATAGGTAAATAGCCTCTTCGCTCAGTGCAGCCGGGGTGACGGGCAGGGGTGAGGTGCCTGTGGTAAAGGGACCCCAGCCCTTTTAGGACTTTAGTTTTGGCCAACTGGGGGGAGCAAGAGGGAGAGTGGAGATGTGTCTCTGGGTGGTGGATAAGGATGAGTTTGTAATAGTTTCCGTAGGGTCCACCACCACTAGGGACTGGTCACTTGTGGCGGCCTCTGATGAAGATGACAAGGTGGTGGCCTCCATTTCAGCCCCTCACTCTCCATAGCACTGTGTCTATTGGTGTCTGATGCTTCACCACCCGAAACACAGGGGCCAGCTGCTTCCTCACCTTCTTGGCCAATGTCTCCTTTACCAGCTCTTGAAGATGCTGTAAAGACATATACAATAGTTTTTTGTATCTGTGTTAATATAACTGATCATTAAGTTTTTTCTCAAAACATCTTCTAAATTTTTATTTTTCACCTGCTTCAAGGCTCTCAAGTTTCAGTTTATTTTTTATCTTTATCTCCGGCATGTAGGGAACATCTTCAAAAACAATTTAGTCACAGTTTTGTACAGTTCTATTATTGCTCCTATCTTATTTTTGACTATTTTTCTTAACCATTTTCAATTCTCTCCAGGAACTGTTTTACAGTTCTGAATTGCTCTGATTTGTTGTTTGGAATAGTGAACTGATGTTACAAAAATGTAATATAAAACAAAAATTCCTTTGTACATTGTGTGTACAAGGCAAATAAATCTGATTTATTGTTTATTTAAAAAAATATGAATCAATGTGTGTTAATATTTACTGTAATGTTGTACCAATATCTGTATAAACTGAAAGCCTGTTTGTTTTAATTTGAGCATTTCACAATGATAAAACTTACTTCAATTAACTTAAGTATTTTTTAAATGTAAAAATTGATTCTATTGATTAAGTACTTAAGTTGCTTGCTAATGTATCATGCCCTATGTATTTACTTATGCTGTTGAAGAAATCCCAAAATAATTTTGTTTTTAGTTTCAAATTACTGCTACAGTAAAAGTAAATACATAGGTCTTGATACATTTTTAATCCACTTTAGTACAGATATAAACATTTTTATATTTTACTCTAAAATATCATAATTCATTTTTAATTTGTTTTACCACTGTAAAAGAAGTAGAACAATATTCTGGCTTTCAGTTTAGTAACAAATTTTTACAACATTGCAGTACATTTTTAAATTCATTGATTCATATAAATATTTTAAAATTAAAAATCAAAATGCAATTTACTATTTAAAACAAATGTAATTTTGATGCATTTCAAATATTTCTAAATGAGTCATTTTTTGTGCCTGATTGTGAGTTTTGCAGATGGGATACTACAACATATATGTGACAGAATTTCCATCCGTCAAATTCCAAGTGCATTAAAAAATATTGACCTTGGAATAGGTAGGACAAAATATCTGTTTCGTTTGTGACTGAACATTCCATCTGCAAAAGTTCCGTTAAGTATTCTATTTTTGTTCATTATTGATTTATCATATTGACATTACAAAGGACATAAAAATAATGTTTTTGGTATGTGTTCACATTCCTGTTTTTATTTTTTAAATGTATGTCTGTAGAATTCATTTTTCAATTAACAGACTGGCTTACATGCACATTTGTGAATGAGTAGAACATTATGCAAAATTGTCATTTTTAACATGAATTAAAATATTTTTCAATAAAAAAATTATTTTATTATGTTTTCAATCAAACTTTTAGCCATTTAACCTCCTGTTTTTTGTCATTTTGGCTCACGTGTTTACTATTGTTTGTTGATAATACTAACTCACAAATGTGAAGTTTAGAACTTCCACTGTATCAAAAGTGCATTTTATGCTATGTCACTAGTAAATAGGGAAAATGTAACATCCTTCACAATTGTGATAGAGCATCACACCTGACACAAATTGGCCTATTTGGTACAGTTGTCCCTTATAAAATCTAACAAAATCATGTTTAATTCATTTTAGGCAGGTGCAAAACAGTCCTTTATAAGTGATGAAAAATATATTGGTATCAACTTTTAACAAATCTTTTTAAAAAACACATCATGATACATCTTGTGCAAAACTTACACCTTCAAGAACTCTTCTTATGCACTGGTCATGTGTCAACCTTTATGTTGATGACAAATTTTGTTGCAGTAAAAAAAAAAAATATTTACTTAAAAAAACACAAAACACATACCCCTTTTCATGCTACTCTCTTACTTTCAACTGACCATCAAGCTGGGGATAGGCCTCCGCAAGTATGTGGGCCATTAGGGAGGTAAGGGTGTGGCGCACATGCTTCGAATGTTGGGAGGACTGGCCGAGCTTGACTTCTGCTGACTTCTTGGTCCAGCGTTGTAGGTCCTCCCATCTCTTCTGGCAGTAGATGCTGCATCGCTTGTAGACCCCCAGGTTCCACACCTTCTTGCCAATGGGCGTCTAAATCTCCTTCTTCTGATGACCTGTATGAATACAAAAAATGAAAAACAAAAAAATATTTTTGGGACCTTTTGTATTTTTTGTTTTTCTGGTATGTATGTATATATATATATATATATATATTATCTACTGGCAGTCGCCAGTAGATAGATATAGTTAGGACCTATTTTCCATAGGAAATCCGCAACATTCTATTTGAAATAACTTTGGCGCCGGTTGACGAATCTTCACGAAATTTTCAAACTTGTTTGGGCGCTCCGGTCCGCTCCTATCCTGAAAGTCTCGGGGTGATTCGTCAAGCGGGGGCCGAGAAAAAAGGGGGGTCCCAAAACGTGTTTTCCCCATGCAATTTTCCATAGGAACATTTAGTCGCAGCTACACCCCGAACTGCTGAACGGAATTACACCAAATTTGGCAAAAAGGTAGCCCTTTGTTCAGAGTCGTGCCTTTTGCTTAAATGGTGTAAATCCGTTCAGTAGTTCCTGAGAAAATCAAAAGTAAAATCACATATATATCTATGGCCGCGTAGGGTCCGCGTACCCTCCCGATCACGAGCTGTATGGTAATTGGCTGTCAACACTCCAAATCAGGAAGTGTTGGCAGCCATCTTGTTCCTCGGTAGAACCGAGGAACAAGAAAGCAGTAAAACAAGTGCGCAAAACGCAAAAAGGGGGCAGGGTAGAAACACCCTGACCCCCTAGGCCTGCTCAGGGGCTCCTACAAGGACCCCAGGGCCCAAATTTTTTTTTTTTTTTTTTTTTTAAATCGGCAAAAAACGCGCTGGGTGCGCGGATCCTGCCGATAAAAAAAAAACAAAGCGCGCGCTTCGTGGTTAATTGGCCCCCGGGTGGGCCAAGTCCCGGGGGCATGCGGGGGTTTATTAATAATTATATGGGGGGCCTCTAAGGCCCCCCCAAGCCCCGGGGACCGCCACCCCCCCGGGGCTTCTTTTTTTAAAATTAAAATTAGTTGTGTGGGGGGGCTCCAGCCCCCCCACACGCCCCGGGGACCGCCACCTCCCCGGGGCACTAAATCGTTAAATATGGGGGTCCGTTACGGACCCCCAGAGCCCCGGGGACCACCACCTCCCCGGGGCTTTCAACATGTTGGGAGGGGGGCCACGCGGCCCCCCTCCTGGAGCCCTTGATGGCCCTGGGGACCACCACCCCCCAGGGCCAGCTCCTGCAGTGTCCCGGGGTGCCTAGCCCCAAGACACTGTAGTTTGCTATGGCAGGGCGGGAGCCTCGCGGCTCCCGTCCTGTCATAGCAAACTGCTTTGAATTTTGTAAGAAAGAGCAGGAAACCTGCTGTCTCTTCCAAAATTCAAAGCAAATTGCTTTTCCACACGGGGAGCTGCATCTTAGCAGCTCCCCATGTGGAAAAGCAATGCCGGCTCCCGAGGGACGCAGGGAGCCGGCGGGACCGTGGGGGGATTGGGGACCCCTCCACGGTCCCCAACGGAGAGGGCCAGCCCCGGGGGATGTGAGTGAGTGGATGTGTGTGTAGACCTAAGAATCAGTGAGTGGGTATGTAGTTATTGGTGTTGGAGTGTCTATGGTTTTGCGAATGGCAGTCTGTAATTTAGAGTGGGTGTATCAAAGGTTATATTAGGGTGTGAGGAGGTGCATCAGATTATCACGTGGATGATGTCATCAGTGATATCATCAGTGATGTCATCAGTGATGTCACTGACCATGTCATGAGTGATGTAATATGTGACGTCATCAGCAGTGCATTGCGGGGGCGCGAGTTATAGTTAGCTGAACTAACTATAACAGGGGAAATTCACGGGTTTTGTACGAGTGCAATGTCCAACTAACTATAACTGTCCCTAAAACCTATGGTTTTTTCATTGAATTTGTAAGGTTTTTTAAATGCTAATTTCTAACTATAACGTGCCTGAAACCTATGGTTTTTTCAGTGAATTTCAAAGGTTTTTTAAATGCTAATTCCTAACTATAACATGTCTGAAACCTATGGTTTTTTTCAGTGAATATTTATATATATATTATCTACTGGCGGTCGCCAGTAGATAGTTATAGTTAGGACCAATTTTCCATAGGAAATCCACGACATTCTATTTGAAATAACTCTTGCGTCGGTTGACGAATCTTCGCGAAATTTTCAAACTTTATGGCCCGCTCCGGTCCGCTCCTACCCTGAAAGTTTCGGGGTGATTCATCAAGCGGGGGCCGAGAAAAAAGGGGGGTCCCAAAACGTGTTTTCTCCATTCATTTTCCCATAGGAAACTTTAGCCACGGCTACAGCCCGAACTGCTGAACGGAATTACACAAAATTTGGCAAAGAGGTAGTTCTTGGTTCAGAAAGAACCCTTTTTGTTAAATGGTGTAAATCCGTTCAGTAGTTGCGGAGAAATTAAAAAAATAAGAGTCAAAAAATCAATTTCCCATAGGAAACTTTATGCAAGGCTACAGCCCGAACTGCTGAACGGAATTACACCAAATTTGGCAAAGAGGTAGTTCTTGGTTCAGAAAGAACCCTTTTGTTAAATGGTGTAAATCCATTCAGTAGTTGCTGAGAAAATCAAAAGTAAAAACACATATATATCTGGGCGGAGCCTAACCACACATGTCATCGTGAGATCTGATTGGCTGTCAGCACTTCATCCTGGAATTGCTGGCAGCCATCTTGGGACCAATATAAATGATAGTACCCCATTGAAATGCATTGTAGTGAATCGAAGATTTTGAGGGTTACCAAAAGGAGAACTATAAAGGGTGATAACAGACTTTAGTTACATTAGAATTCATTTGTTGATGGTACCATACTAATTTCAGGAATTGTGGTGTGTTCTAAGGTGATTTTACCCTGTGAAAAACCTTCTGCTGGGATATCATGAATCATGTTTGAGAGAAAACTATTTTCACATGCTTGTCCCATACAGTTTTGGAAGGTGCTCCAGAAGCTAAAATGAGAGCATATTTTCTGTAAATTCACATTATCTTTCTCTGTCATGTGAGAATGAAGTCTGACATTCTCAGTAAAACATGTACATCCAACAATGGCAGAGACTGTCAGTTGATTCCTTTGTGTTCTACTGCAGCTTCCCAGAGTGTTCTAAAGAACAACTAGAGTGCTAACAGCCTTACTTATGACAAAAGTATGGCACACCTGAAGCCATCTTGATTGGAATAAACTGGTAACACTTAAAACATTTAATTTAAAAAGGAACAAAATGATGGGGTTCATTTTGTCATAGAAATTATGGTTAGTGCTGTAGAAAGAAAAATTAGGACATGTTTCAAGTGTGATCTCAAATATCTTCCTGTTATATTTCAACAGGAGCAGCCTGTCAGTTGATGCCTTTGTGTTCTACTGCAGCTTCCCAGAGTGTTCTAAAGAACAACTAGAGCGCTAACAGTCTTACTTATGACAAAAGTATGGCACACCTGAAGCCATCTTGATTGGAATAAACTGGTAACACTTAAAACATTTAATTTAAAAAGGAACAAAATGAGGGGTTCATTTTGCCATAGAAATTATGGTTAGTGCTGTAGAAAGAAAAATTAGGACATGTTTTAAGTGAGATCTCAAATATCTTCCTGTTATATTTCAACAGGAGCAGCCTGTCAGTTGATGCCTTTGTGTTCTACTGCAGCTTCCCAGAGTGTTCTAAAGAACAACTAGAGTGCTAACAGCCTTACTTATGACAAAGTATGGCACACCTGAAGCCATCTTGATTGGAATATACTGGTAACACTTAAAACATTTAATTAAAAAAGGAACAAAATGAGGGGTTCATTTTGCCATAGAAATTATGGTTAGTGCTGCAAAAAGAAAATGTAGGGCATGTTTTAAGTGAGATCTCAAATCCTCTTCTATTTCATTAGAAAATTCTGACATGCAGACTGAAACAATCACTTTCAATACCAGCAGTAGACTTTCAGTTAACTCCTTGGTGAGCAGTAGCTTTATTACAGTGATCTAATGAACAACTAGAGTGCTAACATTCTGAATTTATGGCAAATGTGTGACACATCTGAATGCCTTCTTGATGGAATCAAAGTAAAAAACTGAAAGCATTTCCTACTGAGGAGACTGTAGTAAATGAGGGAATTAGGAAACTTCATAAAAAATAAGTCTCCCAAGATGGCCACCAGAGAAAAAAGAGCCCAAATGTAGCACAAATATCACCCAGAGGTAGCCCACGTATAGCCCAATGACAGAAGTGTGCAAAACACTTTTTATTTTTTGTTTTTTGCAGTTTTATATGGTGCAGACTGGTCAGGTATTGGAGTGCTTTACATGAGCATTGGTTACATCACACAAGGACAAATTCATGTTGGTTGACCCCTACACTACCCAAACACCACTGCACTACCCTAAACCCTAAAACACTACCCCCAGCACGACCCCCTTCACTACCCAAATACAACTGCACTACCCTAAACGCAAAAACACTACCCCCAGCACGACCCCCTACACTACCCAAACACCACTGCACTACCCTAAACCCTAAATCTACCCCCTACACTACACAAATACCACTGCACTACCCTAAACCCTAAAACACTAGAACCAAGCACGACCCCCTACAGTACACAAACACCACTGCACTACCCTAAACCCTAAAACACTACCCCCTACACTACACAAACACCATTGCACTACCCTAAACCCTAAAACACTACCCCCAGCATGACCCCCTACACTACACAAACATCACTGCACTACCCTAAACCCTAAAACACTACCCCAGCATGACCCCCTACACTACCCAAACACCACTGCACTACCCTAAACCCTAAAACACTACCCCCAGCATGACTCCCTACACTACACAAACACCACTGGACTACCCTAAACCCTAAAACACTACCCCCAGCACAACTCCCTACACTACCTAAACACCACTGCACTACACTAAACCCTAAATCTACCCCCAGCATGACCTCCCACACTACACAAACACCACTGCACTACCCTAAACCCTAAAACACTACCCCCAGCATGACCCCCTACACTACCCAAACACCACTGCACTACCCTAAACCCTAAAACACGACCCCGTCACTACACAAACACAACTGCACTACCCTAAACCCTAAAACACTACCCACAGCATGACCCCCTACACTACCCAAACACCACTGCACTACCCTATACCCTAAAACACGACCCCGTACACTACACAAACACAACTGCACTGCCCTAAACCCTAAAACACTACCCACAGCATGACCCCCTACACTACACAAACACCACTGCACTACCCTAAACCCTAAAACACTACCCCCTACACTACACAAACACCACTGCCCTACCCTAAACCCTAAAACACAACCCCCAGCATGACCCTCTACACTACACAAACACCACTGCACTACCCTAAACCCCCTACACTATACAAACACCACTGCATTACTCTAAACCCTAAAACACTACCCCCAGCACGACCCCCTACACTACACAAACACCACTGCACTGCCCTAAACCCCCCTACACTATACAAACACAACTGCACTACCCTAAACCCTAAAACACTACCCCCTACACTACACAAACACCACTGCACTACCCTAAACCCTAAATCGACCCCCAGCACGACCCCCTATACTACCCAAACACCACTGCCATACCCTAAACCCTAAAACACTACCCCCAGCATGAACCCCTACACTACCCAAACATCACTGCACTACCCTAAACCTTAAAACACTACCCCCAGCACTACCCCTATACTACACAAACACCACTGCACTACCCTAAACCCTAAAACACTACCCCAGCACTACCCCTACACTACCCAAACACCACTGCACTAACATAAACCCTAAAACACTACCCCCAGCACAACCCCTACACTACACAAACACCACTGCACTACCCTAAACCCTAAATCTACCCCCAGCACGACCCCCTACACTACCCAAACACCACTGCACTACCCTAAACCATAAAACACTACCCCCAGGATGACCCCTACACTACACAAATACCACTGCACTACCCTAAACCCTAAAACACTACCACCATAACCCCCTACACTGCTCAAACACCACTGCACTACCCTAAACCCTAAAACACTAACCCAGCACGACCCCCTACACTACCCATACACCACTGCACTACCCTAAAGCCTAAAACACTACCCCCAGCACGACCCCCTACACTACTGCACTACCCTAAACCCTAAAACACTACCCCCAGCACGACCCCCTACACTACCCAAACACCACTGCACTACCCTAAACCCTAAAACACTACCCCCAGCACGACCCCCTACACCACCCAAACACCACTGCACTACCCTAAACCCTAGAAAAGAAACCCCCACCCCATGCCCAATCCCCCTTACCTCTCACTCCTCGTGGTTCCTCTCTCCTCGTGGTTCCTGCTTCACGTCATCTCTGAGGGCGGTGCACGTCGTTGTGAGGAAACGGAACAGCCTCTGTTTCCTTACAACGACATGGATCGTCTACATGTTTTTAGAACGCATGGTCATTTACCATACATACCTTTACAACAAAATTCGTTGTAAAGGCATGCATGGTAAATTACCATGCGTTCTAAAAAATGCGTAGTAATGACTTCGTGATGTACAACGCATGCGTGGTAATGCATGCGTTGTAATGGTATCGCAAAGTAAAAAGTCGTTGTAACGGCTGTTTACCGATCGAAGCTGGCCCCTGTTCTTCAGTGAGACGTTTATTTGATTAATTAGGAGGAAGGAATATGTTTTTTTTACCGAAAAGTGCATTCCCGGCTGTTGTATTGTGAAAGTGTCCGCGTGGCCTGGTTTCACTTCCGGTGAGAGAGTGGAAGAGTCTGTTTGGATCTAAAGGAGTTCTGTTGTTGGACGGGGCCGGCGCGACATGTCATCAGAAAACATAGCTAATGGAAAGCGTCCTCCCTGAAGTGTGGAGCAGTGCCATGAGAGGTCAACGAGTGTGCGTCCCACCGCATTATGACCGTACCGCGTGACCCATGTGCCACCTCCAGGGTACGGGAGGCAGAAGCTGCATCGCAGGTCCTCTTGAAGACCGTTGTAGCACTAATTCTACATTTTGGTACTAGGGCATTTTAACTTCGTTGTTCCTGCTAGATACAAAGAGAAGATCCTGTGTTATTCAGTGCCCTCGTTACCTTTTTTGTGGGTTGTGGTGCTTCTCACTTCGCTGCCCCGCCGGTGCACACGACTGGGCACCCCACCTCGTGTGCCATCTGCAGGGCCTCTGCCCTCGGATCACTGGTTTCGGTTTCTGGAGTGGCAACATAAACAGTTGCTCCCAAAGGACTAGCCTGAACACTTAGGTGAATATCCCCTGCACCAGCATTCCACGGAAATTCTTTCCTAGCTCTCCCACGTCAACGAGGACATCATAATAGTACGGCTCCGCTCGTGACACCATATGACGTCATCGGAGCCATAAGAGAACCTCGTCGGGGTGCTGACGTCAGTTCCACCCATTTTTTCCGTGCCACCGAGGCAAACAGGGGACCGAGACATTTTCACATGTATACATAGTATAATAAATATATATATATTCACTGAAAAAACCATAGGTTTCAGGCACGTTATAGTTAGAAATTAGCATTTAAAAAACCTTAGAAATTCACTGAAAAAACCATAGGTTTCAGGCACGTTATAGTTATAAATTAGCATTTAAAAAACCTTAGAAATTCACTGAAAAAACCATAGGTTTCAGGGGCGTTATAGTTAGTTGGACATTTCACTCGTACAAAACCATAGAAATTCCCCCGTTATAGTTAGTTCAGCTAACTATAACTCGCGCGCCCCCAATGCACTGCTGATGACGTCACATATTACATCACTCATGACATGGTCAGTGACATCACTCATGACATCACTGATGACATCTCAAATGACAAATATATATATTTCCAAATGACAATCTGACAGTCAGGAGCGCCTCAACCTCACGGGTCGGGGCCTGTCTCAGGTGTGTCAGACACCTCACATATTCCATAAGAAGAACACACTGAACTTGCAGCATGAAAACAGGCCACTCCAAATGTGCTCAGTAATTTCTTTATTTGAGGCAAAGATAGGCAGGCAGGCATTACGCGTTTCGACTCAGATGAGTCTTCATCATACGCCACTGTGTTCAGGTGGGTTCGTTAGCATTTAAATAACGTAATTCACAACATTGAAAAAGGACAATGTCCGTTTCTTTCCAATTTTAAAGAGGCAGTTAATTTTTTCTTTTTCTCTCACGAACTTCGTTTTATGCAGCAAAGGTGAGTACATCATTTCATTTTCCATCAGGTTAAATCCTTTGAACAAACAGTGTTCATTAAATCTATGTTCCCCTTCGTTGCAGCATTAATTTGTCGTTTTCTTATGTAGTAAATGACCACAATTCCCACAATGCTATGTAACTGCCGCTTTACTTCCTTAATGGCATTCAATGTTGGATTTTGGCAAAACCACCCTTGTTTAACTGTGCACCGTTCGCAAACATTGCTTTACAAGGAAAGTTCCATAAACAGGCACAGCATCTCAAAAGAAAGTTCAGCTACCACCAAGTTTTTTACAGTTCATCACTTGCCTTTCAGCTGGTAGCCTCGAGCACGCAGTGCATTGAGAAATCCCTTCTGCAGACCCTGGCTGCTGCAGAGTTCCCTCTCCAAGTAGAAGCGGGCCTCTGATCATGGCCCTTCCATCAAAACTTCGTTTATGTCCAGTGTTACAGCCGGTGGGCGCTCCTTCCATAAAATTCCAAACGACAATCTGACAGTCAGGAGCGCCTCAACCTCACGGGTCGGGGCCTGTCTCAGGTGTGTCAGACACCTCACATATTCCATAAGAAGAACACACTGCACTTGCAGCATGAAAACAGGCCACTCTGTTGGACTTGGCCCTTTTTGGCAGGTTCACCCCTAAACTTTTTGCCTTGTCCGTAACCTGGTGTTGGTGATTTTAGGCCTCTGAGCACTTTCGCACTGTGGTCCAGTGGAAAGTGCGTGCGCTCTCTGTGTACTTGTGGTGAGATTGGCCTGCCCTCCCATAGGAATGCATGGGGGATAAGTGTGTCCATGGTAATTCCTGGTATGAGAGGAGCAGTGTGGTCAAGTCTGGTATGTATGAATTTGTGAGAATAAATGCTGCGCAATGGTGTGCGCAGATTTATTGTGACTGGTGTAGAAATGCCACTTTTAGAAGTTGGCATTTATGTGTGCGCTGTGTCTGCCTGCCTGATGTGAATTGCATGTCTGGCTTGTGAGTGACAGGGGACTGGGAGGTGTGTGTGGCTCCAGGAGGGGCAGGGTGAGTCAGCGCAGGGCTGAATAGGGAGATCTGCATGTAGATGGGAGGGAGGAGTTGCACCTGGGACCTGAATAGGACTGTGCCTTCCCTCCACAATGCTGGCTCCCGCCCCTGTGGTGCGTCTGAGCACCTAGCCCCCACCTGACAATGGAGAGAGGAGCTGAGCAAAACAAAGTGCTCCAAAGCTCCCCCAAACCAGTTGCGTCTGGTTTTTCCCCAGCCCTGTGCTGTGTCACAAAGAGAAAATGTCATATAAATATAGGGGCTGTGACCCCATGAAAGTGGATCAGTTCAGTTCCTGTCCTGTTCCTACACCTGGGGGGCGTGCTGCTGCTGGGGCCCAGGAGGACCTGCCAGGAGGGCTGCCTCCCTGGGCCCAGCATGTCCCCCTTTCTCCCTAAAGACCTGGAAGAACTTTTCTGCTGGACTTTTGCGGCATTTTTAGCACACTGGGAGCGCTGTGCTTTAAATAAATTAATTGTCCCCAGAAAAGGAGCGCGAGGGCTCCGCAGCGCTGAGCTGCCCGTCAGTGAGAGGGAATCCCCGGTGCAGGGATTCCCCCGTGCTCCATGATCGAGCGGGAGCCCACCCCGCATATTTTTGTATTTAATGGTGGGAGCCCACCCCACATGGCCGTTTTGGGTTTATTTATGTGGGTGCCCACCCCGCATTTATGATTTAATTTACCGAAGCGGGAGCCCACCCCGCCGGTTTGTGCCCCCCTGCGTGAGGCCGCCGCCGAGAAACGCGGAAACAGGAAGCCAGGCACCCGCGCCTGACTGTGGGCGGGGCCTGCCAGGAGGAGTGCGGCCGGAAGCTGAAGGACATGCTTAACGGAGGACAAGAGCCTACCCCGCCTCCGCGAGCACCGCGGCAAAGTCCCGGGTCCCAGGAGGGTGGCCCGGGTGAAGGGGAGAGGTGCCGGCATGGAGTGGTGACGGAAGGAGGACGGGAGCCCACCCCGCCTCCGCGAGACACTGCCAGGAGCCTCGCAGGCTCCACATAAAGTCCCGGTCCCAGGAAGGGGGACCGGGCGAAGAGGAGGTAGACCCGGAGAGACGGCGGGGCTCCCGTATGGTGAGGAGAGCCCCCGCGATGTACCAAGGCGACCGGAGGAGCAGTCAGCGCCGAAGGAGCCCGGTGAGTAGGGTCTCATCTTCTTGCTGTCTGAGCGGTCCCGCACCTGACAGCGGGCCGCTCCAACGGTGCCACATTTGTTTTTAGGGCCCTACGGGGGCCTATGGGGAGCGGACGTTGTTTGTGCTCCTCGAGCACAGTTGGTGCTAGTGCTACTCTCCTTGGCCACAGGTGCCCCTCCTGGCAGTGGGCAGCTGCCACGTGTTGGCATGATTAGGGAGTCCCCGAGAGGGGCTCAGGAGGCACACTGGTGCCAGGGCTCATTTCCCCAGCTGCCCAGCAAGTAGTGGGCAGCTGCCACGTTTAGGCCAGCAGTTCTTGGCGGCATTCTTAGTGAGACAGGAGTAAGGTACACCCCTGTGCCCCAGCGCAATTGCGCACTCTTGGGATTCTGCTGCATTGGCAGCCAGTTCTGACATTTTTGGGACAGAAGAGGGCACAGTGAGTGCCCAGGCCCATATTGCTTATTCACAGCTGCCCAGCAATTAGTGGACAGCTGCTACGTTTAGGCTTGTGCAATGGCACACTTTTTGCTTTAGCTGCAAGTGGCAGCTTAGCGCCCTGACATTGGGACATGGGGCATTTGAGCCCCAGTGGAAGGCCAGTTGGCCTGGGGTCATAGGCAGGATGGTGAGAGGGCGCAAGGCCCTAAGGTGATGTATGCGCCTGGTAGTGGTGTTACTGCGGTGCACTACTGAGTTCCTGCCCGATATGCACTATGTGCCAAATGTGATTGTGCACCCTGGTTTATGCCTCTAATGATGTTTATGCTAATGAGGTTATCGCATAATGTGTTTATGCCGGTGAGGCCTAATGCGTAATGTGTTTATGCTTAGGAGGGTGTCTATGCTAATGAGGTTTGGGCCTAATGTGATTTATTGCCTAATGTCATGTTATGATGTCTTGAGGTAGTGCCTATTTGCGTAATGTGTTTATGCTCATGAGGTTAGTGCATAATGTGCTTATGCAGGTGAGGCCCTTGGCGTAATGTGTTTATGCTAATGAGGTTTGGGCCTAATGTGGGTTTATGGCTAATGCTAATAGTATAATGCTTAGGTCATTATAGCACCAGTAGTTACTGGTTGTGTTTTATATTTGCATTTACTTACCTGTACTGATGGTTCTGACCGTGGCCCGATTGGCCTGGTCCTGTATATAATTCCCCTGTGAATATTGCCCGTGCCAGTTGGCACAGTGTAAATATGTGATTCTGTTTCTAATGTGTTTATGACAATACAAAGGCTATTTTTATATAACCTTGTGTGGAGTTCCTTTTGTGGTGTGCCTAGTGTGTTGCTGCTGTGTGTGTGTGTTGCGCAAACGCTTTACACATTGCCTCCGGGATAGGCCTGACTGCTCGTGCCAAGCTACCAAGGGGGTGAGCAGGGGTTATCTTGGGTGTGTAACTCCCTTGCCCTGACTAGAGTGGTGGTTTCTGCCTGGCTCTGGCGCAAGCCTTAGCCAACCAGAAATCCCATTTCTAACATAAACGTGCTCAGTAATGTTTTCATCAGAGTTTTAATAATCCACTCTTTCCACTCCTTAGGACAATGCTGAGGAGAAGGAAGCATTGAGAACAGAGGGACCTGGGTATTCACAGAAGCTAATGATCTCAATATGGTTGCTAGCAGATATCATCTATTGAGACAGATTTAAAAAAGGGGAGATGCTAGTTTTGGTGTTGTCTAGACAAATCATCTATGAAAGCGCTTTATAAAGAGCTAAAGAGAAGTTAACAGCTTGAGTACTAGAGTCACCAAAAAAAAGTTGTGGTAGGAAGAATGCAGCTTTGGTTGTAGTTACTGAGCTGGTACCAGTAGGCTGCACATATGAAGTCAGTTTAAGAACATTACCCCTCCTGTTCTGCTTGCTGCACTTTCAGCCTTTCCGATTTAAGGTTTGGAGTAAGCCATGGACTGTTAGTTTGGTAGGATTTCCTAGTCTTTTTCCTCCTAGGGAGAAGCTGCTAAAAAGTTTTAAAGTGGGCAGCAATTATACTTGTGACCCATGTGACCCAGGATATGGGCTGCAGGCACCAAATGGTTGGGACAACAAAATGGAAACTTTCAAAAAGTGGCATTTACAGAGCTGTGACTTAAAATCTGACTTTACCATTAAAGAGGGTTTTAAATTACAATTCTTTAGACACTAAGGGCCAGATGTACGACCCTTACAATTTGCGAGTTGCAAATTGCGTTGCTTTGCGACTCACAATTTGCAACTCGCAAATTGTAATTTACAACAGTGTCTCAGACATTGTTAGCGATTACTAAAGGGGTCGCAAATTGCCTGCCTTATTAATATTTATGAGGCAGGTGCTATTTGCAACCCCATTAGGAATGGCTAGCACTCCCAGGGATGGTGGCCTGCTGGGGTCAGCAGACCACCATGTCTGTAACTGCTTTTTAAATAAAGCAGTATTTTTTTTTTTAATGCAGCCCGTTTTCCTTAAAGAAAAACGGGATTCATTTAAAAAAGATGAAACGTTTTTGTTTCATTTTTTAAGAGTAGGCAGTGGTCCGTGGGACCACTGCCAGCTCTTAAAAAATATTTTGAATTCCAGTCACAAAGGGGAAGGGGTCCCCAGAGTGGCTTTCCACCTACTTGAAGTAGGTGGTAAACTGCGAGTGTTTTGCGACTGCAATTGCGGTCGCAAAACTGGTACATACCATTGGGACTCGCTATTAGGAAGGGACACCCTTGGTACCCCGGTGACAGGTTAAGCTGAACTGTGCTGCAGCATAACGGATGAGCGAGCGGACAAGTGGACAAGTGAGTGGATGTCTGCGGTGACAAATTCGTTCTAGGAGTTGAGGTCGGCATGTAGCAGTGGCAGTGGTAAAGGAGAGCGGTGAGTGAGGGGCACGGGTGCATGTTATTGTCTCGTCCTGTACTGCTATTCCAGTGCTGTTCCAGTGCAGTCAAAGAGAAAGGGCTATCTCCGCACTGCACTGCACTGCACTGTACCACGAGGTTGTGCCAGCCAGCTCCGTCCCTCATGCCCCTGATGCCCCTGGTGCCTGGTGGAGGAGAGGAAAGGAAAATAAATTAACCAAATAAACCCTGGGCTTCGGCGTGGATCCATCATCAGCGCCGACCTTTTATTCGGCTCCCTTGGCCCCTGGCATTTTTTTTTCAAAACTTTCCCCTCTGTTTGTCTGCTAGCAAAACAGCAAAAACAGTGATTTGCCATCCAGTGTGTCGCACGGCCTCTGCCCGTTTGGTGAGTGTGAGTGTGGGTGCACCAGTAGTCAGAGGCAAACCAGTAGTCACAGGCAGACCCAGGCAGACCCAGGCCCAGGCACAGACCCAGCTGCACCTGTACTGGGGGGGTATCTCTCGGGGCAGATAGCAATTGCCAGCCTGTGAAAGGGAGTGTTGTAGTGTGCGGAGGGCGAGGGCAACAGCAGATCACTAAGAGGTGCGTCATCTTTGGTGGATTCAACTCTCTCTCGCCTGACATTGCTTTCTTCACAGAGACCTGGATCAACGCATCCTCTGCCCCCGACATCAGCACCGCCATCCCAGATGGATACAAGATCCTGAGGAAAGACTGCCCCAACCACCAGGAGGGGACCTCACCATCACCCACAAGAGGACCCTCCGCCTCACCATCTCCAGCGAAACCTTCCCCTCCGCCGAACACCTGCACTTCCAGATCAAGACCACCCTCAAAGCCACACTCTGAGGAACCCTCATCTACAGACCGCCCGGCCCCCGAACACCCTTTGCCACCACCATCACCGACTTCATCGCACCCCACGCCATCGCCTCAGCAAATTACACACTCATTGGAAACCTGAACTTCCACCTCGACAACCCCAGCGACCCCAACTCCACTATCCTTCGTGACAACCTCGCCAGCATCGGACTTAAACAACTCGCCAACACACTGACCCACAGAGCAGGACACACCCTCGACCACATCTTCGCGGCAGGAAGCAGAGTCCAATTCAGCCACACAACGCAGCCGCCATGGACCGACCACCACTGCGTACACTTTGCCATCAACAAACCCAAGGCACCCAAACCAGCCCCACGCCCACCTCAAAGGAACTGGAGCAAGGTTATCGACCATCACCCAAGACAACCCCACCTGGGCACCCGACGCAAACAATGCCAACGACGCAGCCAGAGAACTCCACACCTGGATCTTCAACTGCGCAGACGAGCTCGCCCGGCTACGCAACCCCGACAGACAACGCCCCAGGAAAGCCGCCTGGTTCACCACCGCTCTCCAAGAAGCCAGACGCACCTGCAGATGCCTGGAGAAGAACTGGAGAAACACCAAGACAACCGAAAACCACACCACCTACAAGGACACCATGACGGACTACCACAACCAGATCAGAGCCACCAAGAGGAACTTCATCCACAACAAAATCCTGGCCAACTCCACCAACTCCAAGGAACTTTTCAGTGTCATTCAGGAATTCACCAACCCACACAGCGAAGCCACAGAGATCACCCCATCCCAAGACCTCTGCGACAAGCTTGGAACCTATTTCCACCTCAAGATCAAAAACCTCTACGACAACTTCATCGACCATCCACCAGGCGCCACAGACGGCCCCCCGCCCCCCAGAAACACCAGCCAGCCCACCATCTCCAACTGGACACCGATCACGGCAGAAGACACCGCCTCAACCATGAGAAGCATCCACTCGGGGGCCCCCGCCGACCCCTGCCCCCCTCACATCTACCACAGAGCCATGGCCGCCATCGCACCCGAACTACAATGCACCATCAACACCACCTTCAAAACAGGCACCTTCCCAGACGACTGGAAGCGCGCAGAAGTCAGACACCTGCTCAAGAAGCCCACAGCTGACCCCACCGACCTCAAGAACTATCGGCCCATATCGCTCCTCCCCTTCGCAGCCAAAATTGCAGAGAAAACAGTCAACAGGAAACTGACACGATTCATTGAAGAGAACGCCGTCCTCGACCCTTCCCAATCCGGATTCCGAAGCAGCCACAGCACAGAGACCACCCTACTCGCCGCCACAGACGACATCCGCACCCTCCTGGACCAAAGCCACTCCGCAGCCCTCATCTTACTTGACCTATCAGCGGCCTTCGACACCGTCTCCCACCGCACACTAGTCGCCAGACTACACGACGCAGGCATACAAGGAACAGCCCTGGACTGGATCTGATCATTCCTCACCGGAAGAAGCCAAAGGATCGGACACCCACCCTTCCTCTCCGACCCCACGAAAATCACCTGCGGAGTCCCACAGGGTTCATCACTGAGCCCCACCCTCTTCAACATCTACATGGCCCCCCTCGCAGCCATCGTCCGACAACATGGCCTCAACATCGTATCCTACGCCGACGACACCCAGCTTATCCTCTCCCTCACCAAAGACCCCACCACTGCCAAACTCAACTTCCAGAAAGGAATGCAAGACGTCGCAGTCTGGATGAACAACAGCTGCCTGAAGCTCAAAGCTGAGAAGACAGAAGTCCTCGTCCTCGGTACCACCCCTTCTGCATGGGACAGCACCTGGTGGCCGACCACCCTCGGAAGCCCACCTATCCCCTCAGACCACGCCAAGAACCTCGGCATCGTACTCGACTCATCACTCACCATGAACCGACAGGTCAACACCGTCACCTCCAGCTGCTTCAACATCCTCCACATCCTCTGCAAGACCTTCAAGTGGATCCCCCCTGAGTCAAGGAAGACAGTCACCCACGCACTCATGACCAGCAGACTGGACTATGGAAACGCACTCTACGCCAGCATCAACAAGTCCCTACTCCGCAAAATCCAGACAATACAGGCACCGCTGCCAGACTGGTCCTCGGCATCCCCCGACACGAACACATCAGCCAACACCTATGAAGTCTCCACTGGCTCCCCGTGGAGAAAAGAGTCACTTTCAAAATCCTCACTCACGCCTACAAATGCCTACACAACAACGGACCCAAATACCTCAACGACAGAATCAACTTCCACGTACCCAAAAGAAACCTCCGATCTTCCAACCTCGCACTGGCCAAAACCCCGTGCAGCCACAGAGCCAGAGCAGGCGGAAGATCCTTCTCTCACATTGCAGCCAAGACCTGGAACGAGCTACCGGCAGACATCAGACGCGCCCCCTCCCTGAACACCTTCAGGAAGACCCTCAAGACCTGGCTCTTCGGCTAAACAGATCTGCAGACTTTCCCCCCTCAGCTCCTTGAGACCCTCACGGGTGAGTAGCGCGCTTACAATTCCCTGATTGATTGATAAGATGCCCTCCAGGAGCTTACGCTCTGGCCGTTTAATCACACCCTCAGGGTATCGCACAGAGCTGCAAGGATCTCTCCCCAGTTTATCAGGTGTTACCTCGAACCACTCCAGTTCTCCAACACTGATAAAGACCATGAGGCGGAAGAAGCCTGGATCTTGCCTGTCCCACTTGAAATCTCACCCCTCCGTGTTGTCTATGTTCATGAGGGGTTTGAGGAATTCAAAACTAAGGAATAAAGAATCAGAAATGGCTCCAGGTGTTGTTGATGTGGACATAGATAGCATATGTACTGCTCTCCCCGAGTCAACAGTCTCTCATCACCTCAAATTCTCCAAATTAAACACATCTGTACCAATTCCTCTAATCCCGGCCACTTATGATCATATTTTATCGACAGAAGCTTGAATAACAACAACTGGAACTGAAATGGGTATGGAATTGGATGAATGTGTTGTATTTACAGCAGTTGGAAAGATGGAAATGGATACGGGCTAGGACGGTGACAAGGTTAAGCATGAGGCAAATGCTGCTTTTGAAGTAAAGCCGTCAACCGAACCTGAGGTCAGGAAGGAACATACAAACTTGGCTCCTACAACTAGCTTTCAGAAAATCGTAAAGCCACCACCTGGTCCCTTATCAGTTAAAGTGAGCCCACTACTGACCCAGATTGAAAAATGCAGCTTTGACTATGAGGATCTGGAGGATCTCACTCTCCCGCCCATTCGCATACATATGGAAAAAAATCAAGAAATAGAGGCTAAATTAAAAATTCAGTGTGTACCAGGAGCCCCAGGATTAGCATTGAGACTGTCGCCGGACTATCTTGTTAGCTGTCCTCGTATGCCAGCTGTGTACAGTAGCACTCCTTCGAACGCTTTACTCGTGCGATCATTGGGATTATCGAATTTGGAAGCGACCTTTAATGAAAGGGTGCAAGATGTTTGGCACACACTGATTGAGGGTGTTGATGAAAATAGGGAAGGGAGGGCAAATTTGGATGTACTTTATGCATTAGAAAGGATTCTTTCGTCAATTTTAACTTTGCTTGAGAAATCGACTGCCCATTCTGACCATGTGTTGGGTGTAATATCTCCGATTTTAAAGGTGGTGCAGCAACTTAATTCTGCCAGTTCTTGTCTAGAAAAGGCAGGAAAATGTAATGATGTGAAATATTAGGCGAGTCAGACTAGTGTAAGGGGGATTGAAATGGGGACCCAGGTGGGGAATTGGGAAGGTTTGGGGGCTACCCTCTCAGGACAGTCTTGAGATAGCCCTATGCTTGTGAATGTGTCTTGTAGTTACCCAGAAGATCATGAATCAGGGGATCACCTGCACGTCACAGAGGAAAATATAAATGCATTAGTACCTAAGAATACCCTGCCGGTCAACTCCATTTAAAAAAAAAGAGTAAACCAAGATGTCCTGTGATACAGTTTTAACAACTGATGCTTCTGTTGTTAAACAATCCATGGTCGAGTTAGAGGTTGTTCCCCCCGACGAGGGTGTCTCTCAGGCAGAGGCTAGTGGCCCAAAAACACGGATGGAGAAGAAGAAGAGGACCCGGTGTATAATAAAACGTAAGCCAAAAAAACGGTGGTTTCCAACTCTATTTGAGGAGCCCGTTGATTTCCCCTCGTCCCAGAAAGGTAGTGAGTCAAAGCCCGCCGGGTTTCTGGTTGGACAGAGTTCTGGATTCCCAGAGGTTAATCCTCTTCCTCTACCTATTATGAAAGATGAACTTGTAGGGAGGGGCTTAGGACCAGAAGAAGGGAACGAGGTGTTGGGGGCAATGGGACATGATGGAGGGATTGTGCCCTAAACGGGTGAATCACAGAATGCCAAATCAGGTTTCCGAGCTTTATAAAATAAAGTTAAATCCAGACTCGGAGAATAAAATAGTAAAAATAAATGATGCTCAGTCAGAGGTAGGGCAGGTCGGGGATTGCTTTCACTCAAACCCTATTGGTAGGGATACTTTACCTGCACGATTAGAGCCCAACCATGGGAGGTCTTATGAGGGAAGGCCTATCCTTACTTCCCCTACAAGACATATGCCAGAGCTAGTGTCTGAGTCAAGGCTGTGTGATAGGGTACGTGATGTACATGAGCCAGGACAGGTAGTGAACACCTTGGTTTTCGTGTCATTATTTGATAGAGAACTGGGCCGTCTTAAAAGAAGTTTCATTTTGCAGCTATTTTGTGAAATTGAAGATCTGAGATTGGTAACAAGTAAAGATATCGAGCGGGTATTTTTAGAAACAGGAAGTGAACTCCCACTTTCCAGAGTAACTTTTAGCTCTGGAATAATTTCAATGTTTTTCCATTTAAGGAGCCAGTTTTTGTCCCACGTGAGTCCCATTGGAAGGATCACCAGGACATTGGTGTAGTGTTATCCAATACTAAGGGAGCTGTTAATCTGAAAGATATCAAATCTGGGTTGGTAGTACTTCCGGGAAAAGAGTGATTAACATGGTGGGACCTGTGCCTCAAAGTACAACGGAACATAGTGGAGGGGAGGAGGCAGACCAGTGGAGCTGGGTAGCTGGCTCGTTGAATGCTCCCAAAGAAGGGAAAAAATCCCTATGTTGCGGAGGTAGCCCTCCAAAAAAGTTTTGTCCTGGAACATGGCTGGGTTAGGAAATCCCGGCTTTAAGCTAGACACCATAATGAAACATGATCCAATGATAATTTGCCTACTGGCCTGATTCCACAGCGCAGTACCCTGTAACCTTAGAGCAGGGTTGCGCGCATTGTTGTTTTAATCAGGATAGTGGCCACATTCATTAAAGTTGTTCTGAGTGGACCTCTATTTCCTGTTTTAGCCTCACATCTTTCACATCTACACTCATTAGGGCCCTCACACGCACTGCACCCAACGGCCAAGAAAAAAGATCTCCGCTAAAAGGCCCCATGGGTGCTGATCGGGTATTGCAGCGCCGACCCGATGAGGAGCAGACCCAATGATGAAGCAAGACACCTAGCTGACTGGGTGTGTGAGGGTCTCTTTCCGAAAGGAGGATATTTTTCTCCTGCCCTAAGTGAGCACATCATTGTTCTATACATACATCTACCTGTACCACCCAGTAGGAACAGCATACCACTCTGTTTTGTAATTTGCCTACTGGAAACATTGTGCTGCACAGATTTTAACTTTGAGAATTTCTTTGTATACTGTTGTGCAGCAAAACCTTCATCAAAATGTTATGCAAGTGGTGGTATAGCTATATTACTTAGTTGCAGGATAAATTGGAACTGGCTTTCTTCCATCCATCTTATCTTTGCATGGCCATGAAATTTAGGTTGGGTAATGGGAGGCTTGGTCAGCACCCGTCCCTTTTACTGGTAAATGTATATGTTCCACCAGGGAGGGTGTCTGATTCTCTGGTTGAATCCATTTTCTCTTTTATCCATAAAATTAGTATCTCAGAAGAATGCACAATGATATTGGTGGTGGGAGATTTTAATGAAAAAATCTCAAGCTGTTCCTCCCTGGTTTACCGTAACCAGGAGTTGGAGGAGGCATGGACCATCCCAGAGCCAATGTTGCCCGAACATATTAGGTCAGATAAGCAAGGACTGAATTTTTTGCATTGTTTAAAAATGAATAACCTTGTTATTCTAAATGGGCGATTCCCAGAGGATTCACCAGCCTCGCTTACTTTCCACGCCTCTCGGGGGCAGTCACTTATTGACTATATGGTAGTATCTTACCCTCTTTTTGGTACCTGCACCCAATTTAAGGTATTGGGGACAAACTTGAGTGACCACAGTATTTTATCAGTGGAAGTTAGTTTGGAGCTCTTCCTTGGAGCCTTGAAATTCCAGAGATGATAGTATTATATATAATAAAACAAATGGGCGCACATTTTGGTCCAATAAAAGCATCATATGCTTAGGGAGGCTGGTTAAAAACTTGAGCTGTGGTCCTATACAGGAAAATCTCATTTCCTGGTTTGAAAAAAACCTTCTCTTATTTAGATCTTGGGGAAGGAAAAAACGGGTCAGATGTACTACTCAACCTGCGGTTATTTCGGGGACGGTAAAAAAGTTAAATCAGGAGATAAATGCCCTAGTAAGGGAACAATTTAAGCAATCTTCTTTGATTAGGCAAAGGGAAATTAGTAGATTAAACCAGATAAGAAAGAGAATCAAGGCGTTTCGAATGCAGAAAGGTGGAGGACTCAAACTGGATTAAATTAAGAGAGGTTGCACAGTCTGGTGACTTGCGCAAATATTGGGCTGTAATAGCCAAATATTGTGACAATAGAGTTAAGGCAAAAGCCATTCCAACATCCGATGCAGAATGGACCCAATACATCTCACAGCTATATGCTTCTAATATAATGACCAGGTCTAAGTTAGAGGTTTTTAAGGAGCCTCATGTGGGGAGTGACTACCGTCCACCTTCCTGTAAAGAAATTGAGAGCTTCATTAAAGGGGCAAGGTATTCAGGTGCGATGGGCCCTGATGATCTTCCAATAGCTGTAATCAAACAAGATAGCCCTGCTTGGGCTCAATTCCTTTGCTCAGTATTCTCCTATTGTTATCCATATGGGATTATCCCATATTCCTGGAGAGGAAGTATTGTGGTTACATTATATAAAAAGGGTCCCAGAACGTCCCCTGCCAGCTTTAGGCAAATCGCACTGTTAGTTGCGACTGGAAAATTGTTTGCTAAAAGCATCCTTCTCCATCTTCAGGATTGGGCTTTCGGAAATAACTTTGTCCCGGCAGAGCCAGCAGGGTTTCATAAGCATAGCGGCACATTAGATAATATTACCGCCTTGCAAACCCTAATTGAAAAATACCCAATGGATAAGGGAATGGCCCTGTACACTGCCTTTATAGATTTCTCCACGGCTTTCGACCGGGTAGACCGGGGGACGCTGTGGAGGAAATTGACAGCAATGGGGATCCCTATGCATTTTGCTGAGACTGATTATAGCATTGCACTTCTCAACTTGGACTCAGGTTTTGATGGGGGGTAATCAGGGCCTGTCGAATAAAGTAGAGACTCATAATGGGTTGAAGCAAGAGTGCCTGTTAGCCCCTCTCCTTTTCTCTCTTTACATTAATGACCTGCCGAGTAGGGTGGGGCTGTGTAAAGGGGACTCCCCCAAATTAGGAACAATGAAATTGAGTTGTCTGCTTTATGCGGATGACGCCATTCTGCTGGATCTAACCCTGATAGGACTTCAAAGGCGCCTTAATGAGTTAGCACGCTATGCGAATGATCATTTAAAACAAAAAAAAAATATATAGCAAAAAGTACAATTATGATTTTTAGATATCGGGGGTGTAGAGTTGTGAAAAATATGCATTGGTTCCTGGTGAAAGGTAAAATTGATGTAGGGAAATTGTACCTGTACCTGGGAAGAATTTTTACAAGCAGATGTTCTAGCAATGATCATATTGGCCAATGCCGAAGTAAGGCAATATCTCAGGCATGCACAATTGGTCGATTTTATAAATGTTGCGGGCAAAGACACTTTGCACACGTTTTATCAGTATACAAAATTAAAATCCTGCCAGCACTGAGTTACGCTTGCGAACTAGTGGACGAACAGCAGTGGGGTTATTTTTAGAAGGCAGAGGGGTGTATTTGGCGCCCGATCTGTAATTTGAATAGAGCAGCCCCCATAGCGGCGATCAGGCTTGAATTCGAGCTCTTCTCGAGCTATGTGTTCACCCCGGCTGCATGCTTGAGATGGAGTAAGGCCTTGTTGAACAGCGCTGAAAACCCTTTACGGGCAGCGCTAAGGCAGGAAATATTTGTAAGCCTGAAGGGGAAACGCGTTGTTTTTTAGGAATTATGTGAAAGCTGCAGATTTATTTGGCATTGGGCTTAGCAGCATAGGTTCTTTACCAAAACAAGCTTTGAAAATGCTAATTAAAAAAACCATTCATGAATTCTGTCGAAAAAGAGATACTGCTTTGTGCTTAGGTCAATCCGGCAATGATACAATAGCTGGGAATAGTATTTATAAACAACCTCAACCATATGTTGTATGGAATCTACCTCACGGAGTGCGCAGAACTACCCTGTTGTTAAGGATAAATCTGCTGCCCCTACAAATTGTGACAGGGGCATTGGAGGGATTTGCCAGGCTAGACAGACTTTGTTACCTATGTGGAAGCTGGGTACAGGATTTAAATATTTTTTTATTTGTCTGCCCCCTATTACAACCATTACGACGTTGTTTGTTGAGGCCATTGTATTTAAAATATAACATCGCCACAGCCGAGAAGGCCAACATTTTTCTTTTGGCCCCCCCTTCTGAACAAGTGTGTTTTAAAATATACATATTTTTTAAACAATTTTTAAATATATTTTAGATAAGAACCAATATGAAGAAGGCTGTCGTATGTTGAAGAGGATCCTATGTGGACAATATTCATTACATATTATATTATATTTAGAATTGTAGGGTGCTCATATTATATATTTGATTATGTTATAGAATCTAATGGCACAATTAGAATTACATCTCACCAAGTTAGTTGGGCCCCTAAAGGATCAAAGGATTAATGGAATTAGTACAGTACTTACGCACTTGCACCTTGATAACATGTATGCTGCTACGTCGACTGCATCGCATAATGAATGTATTTTACATCTTTTAGGCTACTGCTTGTATTTTTCCTAGGGGTCCGTCTGAGCGAGATTCCCTTTTTATCTTTATTTTAAAAGAAATTGTTACAGGATGTCTCGCATTTGCACTTTCAACTATCTTGTGCGCACTTATGAATCTAGTATGTACGATGAAAACTGTAACTATTGGGTCTCTGCATATACTTTGTACATATATTATATATAGAAATCTAAGATGCTGTATACTGAAGTTAAACTTTTTAGAGTATTTAACGGTATAGCTTGACCCAAACTGTTTTATCAGTAATCCATTACAATGGTGAAATTGGTCTAATATCTGCGTACTTGCACACTTAGTTTTAGCAAGCTGCTTGTATCTCGTATTGCTCAATAAAATTGATGAATTTATGGTTTTATATGTATTGTATTGTATACTGTTATTTTTGCTCTGGATGATTTGTTAAATCAGAGCCTTTTTATTTGTTTATTCTTTATGTGGAACTCCTAGGAGCTCCAAATCATAATAAAAAAAATGTAATTGGTACGCCCTTTCCTCATAGTGAGTCGGAACCCCTATTTTGCGAGTCAGTAATAGGTTACCGACTCGCAAAATTGGGTTTATACATGGGCCAGACCTATTTTGCGGTCGCAAACGGGCCGATTTCCCATTTGCGACCGCAAAAAAAGGTTGTACATCTGGCCCAAAACTTGATATTCCTACCTGCTCCCAATTGAAAGTTGTCACTTTTACATGTAATAAGGTAACCCTGTGTTATCCTAAGGGAGAGGTAGGCCTTGCAGTAGTGAAAAACGAATTAAGAGTTCTTCACTACCAGGACATGTAAAACTTAAACGTACATGTCCAACTTTTTACAAACACTGCATCAAGCCCTATGGGCTGTTTAGTGCCTACCCTAGGGGTGACCTATGTGTATTAAAAAGGAAGGGTTAGGGCTGGCAAAAGGTTTATTCTTGCAACAGTTACGTCAATTGCACTCCATTGATAGTAGTCTTCAACTGTTTGTGATGCTCAAAGGCAGGTTGTTCGGTTGTGTGATCCTGAAACGCGCTCCGCCCGTGCGTATGAATATATGCAAGCAAGCCCAAGGCTCATCAGGCTCCTTAAGCGCCAGGGTGCACCGCCACAAGAATCATTGGTCAGGCATGTTAAACCATCTTCTTACTTTTTATGAATTTTAATCAGTTTTTTGATTCTTTAGTATTCCAAATTCATCTAAGCCTTAATCATAAATTTCAACAGGTGCCGGTATGGCTTTCCTCAAACATGCAACAATACACCATTCTTCATAGCACAGTATAGCAGATGAAACCCAATGCATTTCAGCCAAAACTGCCCTTCCTCATTGGTGGCTATAATAAAAGACATGCTATCAATGTCACTAGTAACAATTGTAAAACCAATGTCATAAAGAAAATCAACATTACTACATATTTTGTCAATTAAACAAGGTGAATTGTTGCGTGTTCAAGGAAAGCCATACTGGTACCCATTGAAATGTATGATTAAGGCTTGGATGAAATTGGAATACTAAAAGACCAAAAAATGTATTAATATTAATAAAAAGCAAGAATTTGGTTTAATATGTCTGACTGATGATTCTTTTGGCTGTGCACCCTGGCGCTTAAGGAGCCTGACAAGGCTTAAGCTTGCTTAAAAAAAGGTTTATTTTGCCCAGCTGAAATGGCAGTTTAAAACTGCAGACACAGGTGGAAATTGCAGGTCTGAGACATGTTTAAAGGGCTACTAAATTGGGTGGTGCACAAAAAGGGCTGCAGGCCCACTAGCAGCGTTTAATTTACAGGTTCTGGGTTAAAGTAGTACCACAGTACCATGGACTTATAAGTAAAATAAATATGCCAGTTGGGTGTAAGCCAATGCTACCATGTTTTAGTGGAATGAGCACACATTAGCACTGGTTAGAAGTGGTAAAGTGCACAGAGTCCTCATGCCAACAAAAACAAGATCAGCAAAAAAAAAGCAAAAGTAAGGCAAGAGGTTTGAGGAAAGACCACCCTAAGGCTGGCAGGTCTAACACGTGCCCCCCCCCCAAGTGGGGAGAACTACCTAACTTTCTAGGAGTTTTCATTACTAAGGTGGAAGAGCCTGGAGAGACCATCAGCATTAGAGTGGTCTTACCCAGGACAGGAATTCACCATAAAATCCATCCCCTGTAGGGAAATGGCCCACCTCATCAGCTTGGGATTCTCACCCCTCATTTGCATGAACCATCTGAGAAGCCTCTGGTTTGTCTGAACCCAAACAGGTATTGTGTCAGCTTCTTCAATGCCCAGACCACAGCAAATGCCTTACTCTCACTAGCACTCCACTTCTGTTCCCAGGGAAGTAACCTCCTGATAATAAAGGCTACTGGTTGGTCTAGGCCATCCTCATTTACCTGTGCTAAGACAGGTCCTACGCCATGTTCTGGAACATCTGTCTGCACAAGATGCTCCTTGGGGAAGGCAGGAGCCTTAAGTGCAGGTGCTGTACACAAGGCCTCCTAGAGGGTGTCAAAGGCTTTTTGGGTTGCATTTTGAAGTCAGTTCAGTTAAGGGTGCCATATCTCTTTTCAAACCTCCTGCAATATTCAGTGAGGCCCAGGAAGGCTCTCACTTCAGTCGGTGTTTTGAGGGGTTGCCAAGCCAGGATAGTCTCAATCTTTGCCTGGAGGGGCTGCACCTTGCCCCGCCTACCAGGTGGCCCAGATGCACCCTACCCTATCTGGCACTTCCTGGCATTGATAGTCAGGACCGCCTGATGCAGGGTCTGAGGCACCTCCTGGAGGTGGTACTGGTGTTCCTCCCAGCTGGAGCTGAAAACAACTATGTTGTCTACATAGGTGGCACAGAATGCCTCCTTCCCAGACAGGACCCTGTTTACCAACCTCTGGAAGGTGGCAGGGGCATTGTTTAATCCAAAGGGCATCACCAAGAACTTGAAGTGGTTCTCTGTGGTCAAGAATGCTGACCTCTCTTTTGCCACCTCTGTCACAGCAATCTGCTAGAATCCTGATGTAAGCTTAAAAGTATTGATGACTATGGCAGCGCACAGCCTGTCTATGAGCTCATC
Organism: Calotriton arnoldi; assembly: GCA_963921515.1. Lineage (NCBI taxonomy): Eukaryota > Metazoa > Chordata > Amphibia > Caudata > Salamandridae > Calotriton > Calotriton arnoldi. The sequence goes on along the minus strand of CAWUFW010014278.1, from coordinate 253,182 downwards.
AGCTTGGGAGATGAGGTGAGCATCAGTCTTGGTGACTAAAGTGAGTCCCCTGTAGTCTATGCAGAACCTGAGTTCTGGGGTGGTGCCCGGTGGGGCAGCATTGGGTACCAGCATAATGGGGCTGGATAAGGGTCTTCTGGAGGGCTCAATCACCCCTAATGCCAGCATCTTGAACACCTCCTCCATGATTATGGCTCTCACTTTGTCTGACAACCTGTAAATTTTGCTTTTAACAAGTATACTGTCTCCAGTCTTTATGTCGTGGGTACATAAGTGTGTGAACCCAAGGGTGAGGGAGAACAGAGAAGCAAAACTGTCCTAGTAACTGGTGACAGTCACTCTGCTGTTCTAAGATTAGTGTATGGGAGAGGTTAACACCTTCTACTGACCCATCGTGCTCCAGAGTAAACATGAGGTCAGGGAGAGGTTCACTCTCATCTTCCACTCCGTTATCTGTCACCAGGAGCATGGTGACTTCAGACCTCTCAAAATGCAGCTTGAGGCGGCTTATATGGAGCACCCTATTGTATTCCTAGAGGTCTTGAGATCCACCAGGTGGGTGGTCTGTCCCTTCCACTCCTTCACCTCATATGGCCTGTCCAACAGTCTTGGAGAGCTCTGGGCACCACAGGCTCCATGACTCACACCTTCTAGACAAGCTGAAACTCCACCAGAGTGGCCTTCTGGTCATACCAGAGTTGCATTACTTCTTGACTGGCCTCAAGATTTTGTTTAGCCTTCTTCCAGAAGCATTGCATCTAACTGGTTGTGGCCTGAATGTAACTGAATATAGCCTGAGGGGGTTTCCTGAGATTTGGCTCCCACCCATCTCTTAAAAGGCTGAGAGGTCCCCTAAAAGGGAGACCATAGAGGAGCTTAAATTGGCTCTAATACAATGCCATTCTGTGGTACCTCCCTGTACGTAAGCAGCAGACACAGCAAGAGGACGTCCCATTTCTGCCTCAAGGGCTCGGGCAAGCCCATTATCATGTCTTTCACGGTCTTGTTGAATCTCCCTACAAGCCAGTTTGTCTGAGGGTGGTAGGGTGTGCAGAACCTGTAGATAACCCCACACTCATCCTACATGGACTTCATGTACGCTGACATGCAGTTAGTATCTCTGTCAGATACCACTTATTGGAGAACACTACATGGATATAAATTCCCATCAGGGCACTAGCTACCGCAAGTGCAGTTACTGACCTCAGAGGGATGGCCTCTGGTACCATGTGGCATAGTCCTCTAAAACCAGTATGAATCTATTGCCTAAGGCTGTCGCGTTGTCCAAGGGACCAACATTGTTGATGCCCACCCTTTCAAAGGAAGTGCCAACGACAGGCAAGGGAACTAGCTGAGCTCTCTGCTTTTTTCCTGATTTCCCACTGACCTGACAGGTGGGACAGGACCCACTTTAGCACTGGTTAGCAGTGGTAAAGTTCACAGAGTCCTAAGGCCAACAAAAATGGGATTATTTAAAAAACAATGGAGGAGTAAGGCAAAATGTTTGGGGGAAGACCAGTCTAAGGCTGACAGGTCTAACAAGTATGATCTCTCCAAATAGACACCCATGCCTCAATCATTGCCTCAGCTAGTTAACCATTTTGGGGCCTGCTGGTGACTAAAGGCGTACATAAAGGTCTAACCCCGTCAGTCATAAACACTCACAGTTACCACTAAATTATCTGATAGAATCATGTTCTCAAATTATAATAAAGCATGTTTTTATGCTAAATCAAAATGTTCACTATTTTTCATTGTCTAACTGACAGTGGCATTTATTTATAGTTAAATCAGGGTTTACAATGTCATTTTCATTTGACTATTCCATGGTTTGTTTTCCTTGTGCTGCTAACGTTACAAAATGCCCAATTCTCTCATGGCTGTCATGACATCTTAGACTGTGCTCCCTGAGCGCTTCTAGTGTCGCTTTTGCCTTTCAAACTATGTGAAATGAAAATAAGTCTAATCGCAAATGCAAACATCCAGATTTTGCAGAAATTGAAGATAAATAAATATTAAAAGGAGTCATTGTCAGATGAAAGCAACAGAAAAAAGAGAGGGCTTGGATTTCAGTTAATATTTGTAAAGATTAACCACTTACAGTCATTCAGAATTATATTTATCACACCTATTGCATGTCATTCAGAACTATATTTATCATATCTATTGCATGGAAGAATACAATTAAGATGGCTTGGAGAAACTAGATAATCATTTTACGTTTGTCATGTATCTCTACTCAATGATCTATTGTTCAAAAACAATGTATATATACATTTCTAAAAGAGTAATTTATCTGAAGAGTTTTAAAGCAAACTAATTGCAAATGAAACATGTTGAAAGGGATACAAAAATAAAATGCAAAGGTAAAACCATCTATTTTATAACAAGCACAGAAAAAGAAAAAGGAAAACAGAATCATAAATATTGAAGAAGAAAAAGGAATTCCATGATTAATTTTGTTTAATTTTTCATCTAAAATTTGAAAATGGCCAACTCCCAAAAATATCTTAAACTCTGTGCTTTAATTATGTTTTATAATGTCTATGTATTTTGAATAAAAATGTATAGCTTCTTTGATTTTTATCATATGCCATCCCAATCATTAACCAATGCTACTCAATACTATGTCTACTTGTTTTGGTATCAGAGTAACAATACCATGTTGTGCAGATCAACACTTTCTCACACCATGCAAGAGCTTCTTTTGGGGTCTTGCAGGTCTGAAAACTAGCCCCTAACCTTTTTAATCGGCAATAGGAGTGAGCTGAAAATGCCATTCAGCTCGTGGAATTGGTAGAATTATGGTCACTCCGCGTTACTCTTTAAGGCGGATTACTGATCAAAATTCCGCCAATCGCCGTGTGTTGGAATTTTTCTCCCATTTAAGCAATATGATGATAATGGGAACACTGCGAGACTCCAGCAAGCGAGCTGGTGAGTGTGAGTGAGATTTGGCATCACCTAGCACAATTTTCCAGTTGTTGGGAAGCCTTCCATTGTCATTTTCTAATTTGATGGTTGCCAGCGGTCGCATTCAGAGGGTTGCTTCTCAAGAACATTTTCTATTCGAGAAGCAGCAAAATCAACCCGAAAATGGATTTTCGAGTAACTATTCTACTCAAACAGAAAGTTCAGGTAGTTTTTAAGTGCAAAACAAATTTGTTTTTATTTTACTCTTTTTAACAGAAAGGAAGTGGCACAGACACTCCAATATCCTCTTTCTGTCCACAAAGCTCTTTCCAGTGCTTTGTCTCTCTTTGGTCACTATTCATTTGGATTTTGAAGGGAAAGGATCACTCTCGTCTTTCTCTGCAATCCCTGCTGCATATGTCATTGGATTTTCAAGAATTTTGTTTTGAGCAATCAAGTAAGTTAAATAACTTTTGGCAAAGTTTGTTGTTTGATGGAGGGTATGCACCAGTATTGTTTTACCTTTTATATTTTTTTCTTTCATTTTTAAATGTGATTGTTGGAGGCCAGAAGCTGCAGTAGGGGCCTATTTTACATTAATTTTAAAAAAAAAATTCCAAGTGTAAATGCTTGCACATGTTTAGCAGTGCTGGGGCCTGGCTTTAAAACTTTTTAAGTAATTTTTCTCCAATTTTTTGTGTGTTTTTGGGAATATTGCACTATTATTTTGCTCATTTTATTGTTGTGTCTATTCTGCACTGGCCACCTACCTCCAGTTCTTCAGACATTGGCAGTGGCACACGAAAAAACTTTTCCTCCCCACTTTGAGACTTCTTTATGAGTAGCAATTAGGTGGATAGCATTGCAATATGCTCCATTTGCACATAAGGGCTTGTCGAGATAAGCCAGGTTTGCACTACGCTACTGGAGGCCAAGCGTCCTATCTGAAAAAACATAGCACAATCCGGTGGGAGAAGCACCATAAAAAGATAGAGGCTGGTGGTGGTGGTGATGAGAGAGGAGAAGCAGCTGAGTACAAAGTGATAAAAGAAGAAGGTACTCATGAGGAAGAAGAGGGTGATGGCATTACACAAAGCAGCCCTGTCCCCTGTTGTGTGCCAGCATACCTTAATCGGTTGCTATATGGCCAAAGTGGTCCAAGCTTAGACACACTGGTTGTGTCAGAAATGAGAACAATAGGTCTGAGTTGACGAAAGAGAGTTAAAGCCAAAAGGAGCAAAGACATGTGTAGTCAGGGACACATTCAGTTCAAAATAACATTGGTTATTTATTTTTACATTGTGCAAAAAGATATAGTTCAGGAGCTCACATTAAAGAAATGTGACAACAAGCGTGATGTGATAAGTGAGAGTGACTTTAAAATATATACATCGCATTGACAACAAACGAGAGAACTCCTTATGAATAAATTATACAAAATGCAAGGAGTTCTTGTTGTAGGGGGTCGACGGCGTTTCGATCTCAGTTACTAGAGATCATCTTCAGGACATTGCAAATGTGAGCAAGCTGAATTCTGAGAGCAGGCAAAGCTGGTGGGAATGTAGAAGAATAGAAAAATCAGGACGCAATTAAGGCGTACAGGCGGTGACCGGAGGGCGAATGATAAGTGAAGAACACTGGGAGTGGCGTGAAGCCGTTTGTTGCTCGACCCAGGTAAAAGGTAATAATCAGAGCGAGCTGGGCCTGTTGTGAAGGCTGGGTAAGGAACTCGAAAGTAGGTTCCAATTGGTCAAGAATCAAAGAAATGCTAGGAGTTACTTACTAATTGCAAAGTTACTACTGGTAAAGTTAAGTTACTGATGGAAAGGTTACTAGACATAAACTTACACTGTAAGAGTAAAGTAACAATAAAAGTGTAACTTACTTTACCTATGTGAATCAGGCCTTGTGTTGCTTGCAAAATCTATGCAACATGCAACAACCTTCTCCTGAATCCTTACTCGAAGCTTTAGTAAGTTTAGTTTTAATTTAAAAAAAAATAAAAATAAATAGTGACTAGTTCCCCAGATTGCTTAGAAGTACTACTGCTAATTGTTGTTTGTATGAAATTTTTGTTGTGGTGGTTTTGCAGACTTGGATTACCGAATTACTCTGTGTTTTCTTTCAATCTAGTTGCCTGTGATGGATAATCCTTCTGAATAATCCTACAGTTGGAGTTAATCTAACAAGCATCATTCAGAATGGGTAGGAGTGGGACCACACTTTGTGATTGTCTTTCCTGTTAGCGCTAGCCCACTACTACCACCAGCATAAAGCCCTTTGGGAAAACCTGCAATAAGGTTTGGGAAGATTGAGAGAGGTAGAAGTCATCACTTAATCTATTCAGGTAAGAACTAAGAAGTGAATTAGTTAAGGACTTACTACTGAAGTTGTTCTCATGAAGCAGAGATAGAAAAGTGAGATTAAGATTTTTGTGTATGTTTTTGGCTTACCACCCAGTGGTCAATAGTTACCATGGTAGGGCAAGGGCATTAACTAACTAGTATACACTTTGATAGGTGGCTGGGTGCCGCAAAACCTCATTAAGCAATAAGTCAAACAGAACTAGTCTGGTTCCACTCTGGTAGCGGGCTAAATTGGACTGCAGGAAGAGGTAAGTAAAGTAACCTACTGAAGAATAAATACATGGCAAGGGACTTCAGGTAGGGAAATTCTAGGAGGAAATGTCCATGTACAATATATGTGACAATTTCAGAGGACAGCTTCTCGTCTCACTCTCGTCAATTAATAAACCACAATGCAACACTAGTAAGACTAGCAAGACAAAGACAAAACACATATAGCGAGTGATATGTATCGAAAATATAGTTTTTATACAAAAGGAAACCCACCCTCTCCACCCACAAGAAGACCACCACGGTGCCCAGGCAAACACCCTCAACTTTCCCCAACTTCCCTTCCCAGGTTCCACCCTCTCCCCCCACAGCAACACAGTCCCTCCCACCAAATAAAAGTTCAATAAAAAAGGGCCATGAGTGCATCCATTTCAGACCTTAGGCAGGCCACGTCTGAGGCTAGCTTCTGCTGTCCATGCCAAAGCAGTGCCAGCGTGCGTAGGGTGTGTCAGAGGAGGTGGTCTGTCGATGATGATGAGGAGGAGGGGGTTTGGCATTCCACTGGGCAGCAGTGGACTCTGGCTACAGGCAGAGCCAGCATTGGTGTGGCCGGGTTGGAGGTGGACCAAGCTGATGGCCCAAAGAACTGGAGGCATGTGCCTCCCTCTCCTCCTCCAATGCCACCAGCCAGAAGTATTCGGCTGCAATGGCCTCCAGCATCTGGCGCTTCAGCCTGGCGGCTATTCCCTGCCAGGATGGATGACCTCCAGCAGCAGGAGTAGCAATATCAAGAAAGATAATATAGGAAAAACACAAATTGTAATGCTCAGTGTAAAAGCTTGTTTATACTATAGTGGCACAGTGGCAGAACATTGCTGGTCCCCTCAGGCCATTGGAATTTTTGATGTAATTAGTCACAAAGCCAAGTTTTTCCCAAACATACATTCACACAATAGCACTGACTGCAAGGAATTAAGCCAGAATACCAACATAATTTTTATAAAAAATTGTTTAAAGGATTTCACAGTGAAACTGAACAGACACTTTCTGTGTTATGAATTATCTCTCATTAATGATTAAGGATTGTATGCTGCACAATTCATAGCATACTTGACTACAGTACATGTGCAACATTAATGGAGGGATGCTGGTGGATCTGCTACTCTGCAGTATGCTTTTGGGGCAGCTGAAATGACATGATAATTTTTTAATGCATTATAATTCATTCAAATGGCCCTGTTCTTCTCCGAATGCCTCTTCAATTCTATACTGACTCCAAATTTAGGGGGCAGATTGGATATTCCATCACACATGTGACATATAGCGATTTCCCATCTGCCATAAGCAGACAGTGCATAGATTATAAACAATGCACTTTAGTACAGCGATTGGGATATATTTTATTTGCCATGTTTGTCATGGAGTATCCCAGCTGCCAAACTCTAAATCAGGCACTTAGACCCACATTACACACTGTCCTCCATCACAATTTATTTTCAATAAATACCTTCACTTGGCAGTAGGGAAAGTTACTCTACAGGAATGTAAATTAGAGGGATTAAGCAGGGTAAAGGTTTAGCTAGGGAAGGGTTGGGTGTGATTAATCATGTGTTACACTTTTGCTTAGTCACATTGGTTGACGAATGACGTCTTGACGAAAGGAAACAATTGGAGCAGACATAAATCCTTCATGGAAGCCATGACATATAAGTCACTTGGGCAGAAAAATGTGGCACATGCCGAGATGGAATTAGCATATTTTGGCAGGTTAGGACAGAAGGAAAGAATGACGAAGTGAAGGACTCGTAGTAGGTGGCTGAGTGGGCACTATAAAACACACCTTGTTTTTGGTTTGTATGCATTGCAAATTTTTTAAAGCCATGCTGTTAACTGCAGCAGACCCACATTTCACCACCTACACTGCAACGCCAAATTAAACCATGCTGCAGTTTTAGGTAGTGAAATGCCATGAGCAGGGAAGTGATGAGTGAGATATCTGCCTCGCTTAACAAATACTGTATTGTCAACATTAAAGCAAGGTGACTTACCACTTGTCCCTGCCACAGTCAGAACTGCTCACCCTCTGACCTCCTGGCCCTCCTCCATCCCTGGCTGGCTGCTGGTGCTGGCTGGAAAACTGGTGGTCTGTTTCCCTAAAAAAAAATGAATGCACCCATTTTAAATAGCAGATTAGTGATCTAAGTAATTATTTTGCATACAGTACAACAGTAATACCTCACTACAGTTTGGTTAGCAGTATCTTCAATCAAAACTATCACTTTGGGAGGTTTGTTGGTTGACAACATGTTAAAAAAGCCAGGTAGTCAAGTCAACCAAAATACCCTTTTTTCTCCTAATGGAGGGATAAGGCCATGAAAGGATGAGAGTGAAATGCAAAGACGGTGTGGAAGGGAATGGTCAATGAAAGACACATAGCATTGATTGGGTAATGGGATCTCAATCCTTTCCTGTCATGGTGCACTGTCATGGAAACTGCTAGTATACTGTATAAATAGACAACATTGGAGGTTCATGCCCGTGGCCACTCTATCTCTCTGTCCCAGTATTTTTTGACTGTTTGATCAAAAAAGCTTTCTCAACCAACATGTTTGTTGAATAGTTTACTTGGGCCTGCAAACCTCTTTATGATACCAAAAATCTATTCTTTTAACAGTTCTACACAAGACAAATAACAGGGGAGATGAGAGAAAGCTTACTAAAAAAGAGAGCAGAAGTAATCTACAGGCAGGAGAAAGTCAATTGTGGAAACAGAAATTATAGAAAACACAGAGTAATGCAGGGATAACAAATATTAGATAAGGGAGTTGATAAAAAAGCAAATAGGATAAAATAAATAAGGTCATAATTATACTTGTGGCAAGAGGTAAAAGTAAGAAATAATAAGAAACATGACTTACTGTGAGAACCAGAGAAATAGAAACACACTAGCGGGAAGCTTTTGTCAGCCGTTTTTTCTTATTTTGCAATTACAATGCCCAATGCGTTTCGGTCTGATACTCGGACATTGATCATGGGTGATCATCAGCAGGCAAAAGATGCCTGTGAGTGTGTTTCTATTTCTTTGGAGCCTTAGTGTCAGAAATTGGTAAAATAAGTAGCCCTGCCAGTGGAATGCACCACCACGAAGAAAAGCGCCAAACCCGTCCATTGAGGGACCAAAATAGACTTTAAAAAACCTAGGAATTTAATTCACTAAAAAAACAAAGGTTAGAGAGACGTTATAGTTAGGTTCAGATTTTACACACAAAAGAACATTGAAATCAGTAGATATAGTTATAGTTATGTCAAGTAAGTAACTATAACTCGTGTCCTAAGGTAACTATAACTCGTGCCCCTGTCGTGTAGTTCCTATAGTACCCCTGCAGGACCTGCGCGTTTGGATAACATATACTGCGGGCTTGGTGGCTGACTGACTCCGTTCACCCCCCACCGTATATGTTAGCCTAGTTTGCATTAGCTAGCTCGCAGTGCCACTAGTGTCTCCTCTTATCGGGGAGAGATTCGTTTCTGGCAACCTTAGAACATGAAAAACCTGATTCCCTCAGAATCGTGGAAACAATGTACTACCTTTCGCTTAGTCACTCGTGCTCACTTATTCAGTTTGTCTCAGAGAGTTACACAGAATAAACAGTCAGGCGTTTCAATAAGTATTTATTGAACAGTTGTTATTCTAGTGTAAAATAGATGTGCTGCGGTAACCAGCAGATAATAACAGAGATATATTATCAGCAGTACGATAAAAGCAAAGGGATAGAACAGTTCTACCATATTGCAATAATCATGAATACATACATGAATATAAAAGCATTATGCAAGTGCGCGTACTCCTACGATGCCTAACTAGATGTACCTGAGTGTACCTAGCATATGTGTAGGTCTAAAAGCCTAAGAGCCAGGAATCCTTCTAGGATTTAGTCGAACCCCCATACCTGAATAGAGAGAGTGTGGGACCCCGTCCTGGTCTCGAGTTGGACACCCAATCAGGGCTGTGTCAGACCGCTGTCAGCTGGAGTGACTGCATGCAGGAGCCTCAGCGTCTCTGGTCAGTGTGTCAGCATGGAAGTCTCGGTTCCCTCTATCTTACCGGTGCAAGATGTGGTGTATTTATACCCTAAAGAGTCTCGGTCCTCAGTATGGTTTGTATTGGACATGAGGAAGACGTCAGGGGTGAACTTTGTACATACATATTATGCCAGTGGTGTATTCCTAGAGAGCCATGCATAATTAATGAGTACAGTGTGGGCCTGTGTTTGGAAAAACCCTGCTGTATTCAGAACCACAGGATAGATAACGTTCAGCCCTCAGAGCTCGTTGTGTACTAGCTAGGACCAATGTAGGTGAAAGATCATGCCTATATAAGGAATCATGACTGTAATAGGACATGTACAGTTATGACCATAATTGGGCATATGCGGCCATGACCATAATAGGGCAAGTACGAATACGACCATTTTAGGGTAAATATGAATATGTCCATTTTAGGGCATGTACAAACGGGTCTACATTAGGGCCTCTATGCGGGATATAACACCCACTCCTCTTCCGAATTGGATAAAAAATGACCATACTTAAAATCTGGACAATTTAAAAACATTTTTAAAAGCAAGTAAAAACATGGTTCTAAAAAATCGTGAAAAAATGAGGTGCTAATAAAAAATTTTTTTTAAAAATAATTCAGCTATTTCTAAGTGCCACTGTTCTTAAAAAGTCAATCTCGTCTCTCTATAGAAGTTGCATTACCATAAGCAGAAAAAGGCCATGCTTTTCTCAAGCGAAAGTGTCAATGTAAGAAAATGTTCCAAATTTAGATCGTTTATTTTGAAACGAGTGAAGAAGCCGAATTCTTTCCCAGGACAAGATGAGCCAATTCAAGATTACGCGACCTGGCCGGGAAGCACAATATTATCGGTGTCAGCTGCTGTAGACGACAAATCCAACGCCTCACAGAGAACATCAGTCGCACATAGATGGAATGTAGAACTGCCAACAGTCGACACTGCGGCAGCTTGTGCGGCAGTTGTAACCTGGGTGCCTGTGGAAGAGTCACCTAACCCAGCAGGAGCAAACGGCACCTGTGGATTCTCCAGGAATGCATGCATCAGAATCGGAAGCCGCTGAGGACAACGCAGAGCGTGGGCCTTTATGGGGTCCAGCATTGCATCCGTGTCCGGAGGCGCATCTGATGGAAATGTTGGACAAAGATCCAACGTGCATTCTTCTCCACAGAACAGGCATCGAAGAACAGGTAATATGCAGTCTACCCAGACTGGTCGAAAGGATAGAAACCAGGAGGCATTGAGCTCTCCTAGGCATGGAATGCCCAGTAGTTGTACCATGCGTATTTCCGCTCCAGGAGCGTGTTCACCATTCCCTCGGGAAGTGGGCCGTCCATTGCGTAGCAGCAATATTACAATCAGGATTCCCGCAATTAGGAACAAGATGAGCGGGAATCCTCCAAATACGCTTCCCAATACGGAGTGTATAAAATTTGGGATTACTCCGAGGACTGTCTGAAAGGTGCTTAACAGTCCGGACCCTATGGTCTTAAATAGGTGTACAATACCGCTCGTATCAGACATGTTGAAGATACGACTAACCATTTCTGCGAAATGAATGGGGCAGTTTGTACGTATGAGTGCCTGTATCTCGGTCGTGGTCCTTGCAACTTGAAGTTCATAGGTTTCTCGAGCGGAGGTTAAGGGCACGGATTGCTGTAAAAGCATGGCTTTCAATCTGCTCAGAGTATCAAATTGTATGAAAGAAACGTTCAGTGAAGGCCATAGCGGCGCCTCCCTGACTGTGTTCAGTGGCGGAAACAATACTTGCGTACAGCAAGTAACCCTGGAGTTAACAGTGACTAGATATGCGACGCCCGGAAGCATCCCACAGCAACCTTGATCATTTAGCATTAAGTAACTCCCATTCGAGAGCAGCTGGAAAACCGGCGTGATCATGGCCGCTGGGGTCCCTGACATGTGACAAGATAAGTTCACCACTGAACCACTGCAGGCTCCGTGTAGAGAAATATCCTGACACATGAGAGAACCGCTTAAAGCATTCTTGTAGTTTGTACCACTCAAATACACTTCTCGATCCCCATTCCGGCATCGGTATCTATATGGTAACTCCCAAGTTTCCTTGATGTATCCCTTACCCATTTTCTCATATTTGCCTGCCTGCCTTTGCTCAAGGCAATATTGAAACTGAAACGTAGTGACCGGCAGAGTGATTTAGCCATGAATTAGCCATTCTGTTGATGGTGATTCGGCTACAGTGAAAGGTAGCCTTTCCAGTTTCTCAATACGCAACATTTGATATTTGGCTCCCCTTTGTGCCATTTCTGTCTGTTTATCAGTCAGATTGTATTCTGAAAACAGAGACGTGGTGTTTATAAAACGCCAGGGCACATAGCCTGCACGCAAAGATTGCAGTGTCCAGCTTAACATCATAATAGAACGTAGCTGAGATTGCCCGTGTTGTAACAAGGCCAGATCTTGTTCTAATATGTCGATCGCTGAAGACACAATGTTGCCCAAGGAGTAAATCCTGGAGGTCAAAGTTGTTAACCCATTATCCACCACAGCTAATGCCTTTTCTAAGTTAATACGGTCTATTTCCCGTATCCTTTCTGCGGCCTCTTGTTGGGATATTTTCCAGTTTTCATTATAGTAGGCATAAAGGCCTGCATATATGAAACATTTCTGACGTTGTTTCCTGGGTCCTAACAGAAAATCTCTAAGATCCATGTCAGGTGTCAGTAAGGTCAAGTGGTGCTTTACTTCTGAGTGTTGAGGTCTCTAGCCAATCAAGGCACAACTTCCCAACACTATAGGATGTCACTACCCCCAGGTGATGTCTCTGTACATAGCGTGGGTCTGGCCTATGGATAATAAACCATTCGGTTGTATTCATAAATCTCTGCTGACATTTGTTTGTGTCAATGGGCCAAACCAGCCATTCTGTCCAATCAGGATCTGATCTGTTGTACTGGAAAATGTCATCTAATCTCACCCCATGTGTAGTTGAGTTCTGCCCCCACCCATCTGCGATGGTGTTGGAAACCCTGGTATGTTCATTTCCTTGCCTTTGGCTAGTCCAAGACAGGTTGTTTGTTGCACAGTTTCATTCAGAAATAATATCTGCTGCAGAATGAGGCATGCTCCAAAAAGTGCTTCTATTCCCTGGACTTGCCAGTCCCACGAACCCCAGATCGATTTTGAATCTATTGTGTCTTTCCATAGATCAAAACCCTGTTTAGACAACTGGTTCAGAAAGGATGCAGAGTAAATATGTTTGGTGTTTGTTAACATAATTTTCTGAGCTGAAATGTTCGCCACTTTATAATAAAATGACTTCGGGTCGGATGTGTTAAACCCTGAGAAGTATGTGAATTTCTGTGCAAATGCTTGCGAACTACCTTTTGGAGGTGTTGGGCAGTGTTCCCACTGGTGGTACTCAAATACATTTCTAGGTGTTATAGATTTGTGTAAGAAATGATGACCATATTGCTGGTAACAGTACAATGTATCATAGTCTGAAGTACCTTCTAACATTTCATTGTTCGGAAATGCAGCAGTTTTTTCTAAATCAGACATCATAGCATTTACAGTTTCAGTGTCCCAATCATCAGAAAATGTACTGGAGGTAATGATATCACTTAAAGAAATTTTAAATACATGTTTAAGCTTTAAAAGTTCAGTCGGACCGAATACATCATAATCAATCTTGTCCCATACTATACCGTCCGGTATAGGAACGTGATGTTCACTGAAGAAGAGTCTCTTGGTTCACGATGTGAAGACTGGTGTGGTTTTAAAATCAAATTGACTCTTTGGGCTGTAGAGCTTTGCTGGTGGTATCGTCCATTAATAAGCATACTTAAAGTTATTATTAAACCTAGCCAGAAAATGAAAAATAAAATCCCAGTGATATACCATAGTTCTATCCAAGGTGACACCAGGTAAGTCTTTCTAAAAAAGTTCAAAAAGTCATTGAGTTTCTGTTGGAGTGATTTTTGGCTGGCGTCGTTTCCGGTTCGCTTGGATCCAGTGAAAACGTATCAAAGTTCATGAAATAGCCAGAAGCAGTTTGATCAATTGTTGGAATTGCATCGGGATTTGTTGAAATCAGATTTTGCTCTTGACGAGGCATGTTGACGTAAATGTCTGTAGTCGGTCTGATTGCAACTTGGTTGTTAAGTTGATTTTCTTCTTGTTGAAGTGGAACGAGTTCCATAGCATTGTTGTTTAGTCCTTCATTCCGTACAGGTGGCTCTTCAAACGTGATGAGTCTTTCTGTTTGAACTTCTTGGATTGTAGCGAGAGGAGGGCGTCTGCTACTGTGGAGTCCACGAGGCCTACTGTTTAGTATCGGCCACATAGTGTGGTTTGATTAAGTCAATTGAGACAAATCTTTTCTCCTTTTTTCCGGCAAGAGGTGGCAGAAGTACAGTTCTTGTGCCGTGGATTGCTAGGACCGGTACAGGCTTTCTGCAGGATGGCCCAAATTATTTCTTGTCAGCAATCTTCTCTCTGACCAGATCCCTGATTTTTGGGATCCAGACAGGTCTTGCCGTTACTGCCTTGACTTCCTCAGTGGCAGCCTGTTTCTGGAGCACGTTACTTTGTTGTGTCCTGGATTCATTTAGATTCTGTAAAAGAGCCAAACGATCATGGATATCAAATGGTTTTTCATCCACCACTGTGCCTTCACTATCAAGATCAGGTACCCACATTCTTGTCCCAAATTGGACCTCGTAAGGAGTGACACCCCCTAGAGAGCTTCTTGGCTGATTATTGATCACGAGCTGTACCCCATAAAGGTGATCGACCCATCTACTGCCCTTGCCTAATACCCTAGCTGTTAAAGATTGCTTTAAGTCTCGGTTTTTCCTCTCCACAACAGAATTTCCCTCGGGATGGTACGGAAAGGAGTACCGCAATGCTACGCCCATTCCTTCCATGGCCTCTTTGTAAGCCCGAGAGCTAAACGCCGGACCACAGTCAGAATGTAACGTGTCAACTGCGTACATGCCGATAAAGACTCGCAAATCGTTTATAACAGTTCGAGCATCAGCCGAGCGCTGAGGCCAAACCTTGAGGAAACTTGAGCTGGACGCACACGAACGGACAACCTAATGCTGTCTAACAATGTATCTGTACTGGACGTGTTGTGGTGGACCCCTTCATCTGCTTGCAGATGTCGCAGTTCCAGACATAGTCTCTAATCAGCCTTCTCATCACGGGACACCAGTATCGTTCCTTCAATATAGCAACAGTCTCCCTAAGTCCGTTATGTACAGAACCTGTCCCTTCGTGTGCTGCCACAATTAAACTTTGCCTACGATCCATATTTGGTATTACTCTATCCCCCACTCCAGGAATCTGAGCATATGGAATGTTTTGTGCATCTAACTTGTAGGAGTACTTGAGTGGAAATTTCTTTGGTACTGCTGTGCTGCCTTTGCGCGAAGCATAGACAGCCACCATTATCTCGCCGTCTATTCTCGTTCTTGAACGAGTAACTGCAGCTACGGCGGCTGTGCGAACAGCCCCCTTTGCGGCTTCGTCAGCCAATGAATTCCCTTCAACGTGAACGCCATCATGCTGATGACTCAGTGTATGTATCACGTGAGCCCTTGGTAGTTCGTTTCTCAACTCCACTACCTGTTCCCATAGCATTTTATGCTTAATTGTGCCACCTTTTGCATCTTTGAACCCGTTTTGTTCCCAATTATGTAGATATTCATTGTACAACTGTACACAGTAAAAGGAATCACACACAATAAGTGTGGGGAATTCGTGATCCGTATTTATAAGTGCCAGTATAAGTGCTTTGAGTTCTGCCAACTGAGCCGTGCAGTCTCCTAGAGATTGCGTTTTAGTGCAACTCGGATGGAACTTTCCATCGTGCATGCGACCTTTAACAATCGCACACGCCGCGCTGTAAGCTTGCTTGCTTCCTGTGGCGGGTTGAGCAGAACCGTCAGTGTAAATAATGTATTCATACTGATCTAGAGGCGAAATTTCATTTGGTAGAGGGTATTCTTGTTCGTATTGCAGGAACGCCTGTGTTTTTAAACTTGGATCAAATCTGTATGCAACATCCGTTGCAGTAAGAGAATTAGCCCATTGTATCCATCTTGGATGTAAGGCTTTAGCATTTGGAATGCTAGCTTTTGTAACAGCTTCTAAAGCTGGTACTGGGGTCACGACAATTATGCGTTTTCCCTGAGCCAGTGCTCTTTCTCTTGCTACAGTGGTCTGCACTGCTGTCAGGATTTTTTCTGTTGAAGTGAAACGCATCTCTGCGTTTGTGTACAGGTGTGATTTGTATGCGATTGGTACAGTTTCACCTTCATTAAAAGTTAAATAAGTGTACCCGCATTGAACCGCTATTACTCGGATCACTAAGTTCTGTGTGTGTACGCGTGTCTGTAAATGTTTAGAAGCTATCATGTCTTCTTGTAGGGAACGCAGGATATTCGTGTGTTCCTGTGTCCATTGTCTAACTGAAAAATTAGGTTTTATTAAGTCGTAGAAAAGTTTTACTCTTTCTGCGTAATCCAAAAAGTAGGTTCAAACAAAATTTAGGAATCCCAGAATTGATTGTAAATTCTTTAATGATTTTGGAGGATGGAGCAGCGCACACTTTTCTAAAAAGTTAGCTGCCTGGCTTTTTTCCTCACTTGACAGCTCGTATCCTAAAAATAGGACACTGAGGTGGGCAATCTTTTATTTTTATTAAGTTATATTTGTAGCCCTCAGAGGTGAATCCCATAATAATGGTGCTCACCCTGGTCAAGTGCCTCAGTAAGTCATCGTCCGTCAGATAAATATCATCCACATAGGACAATGCTTCTTCATCCAAATTTTGGAGTAACTCTGTTACTCTTGCTGAAAATACCCCTGGGCTGTTTTTATACCCTTGGGCTAGGCGACAAAATTGTCACTGGGACCCTAACGCACTGAAGGCGGTCAGATACCTGCTTTCAGGCGCTGTATTTTGGCAGAAAAATCCATTTGAGATATCAAGTGTTGTTTTGTATTTTTTGCGCACAATGTTATTCATTAATGCGGCACTGTGTGCATTTTGAACTGCAAATGTCTTTGTGCAAGTGTTTAAATGTCTGTAGTCTAAAACTAGACGATATGTGTTGTCAGGTTTGGCTACGGGGAACAAAGGATTGTTCATAGGTGAAGTGCAATTTTCTAACACCCCCTGGTATTCTAGTTGGTCTAGAATCTCCCTGACTTGTTTTTTAGCTTCCTGATTTATAGGGTATTGCCTTTGGGCATTTGGGGAAACTTTTAATGGGATCACGTGGTGGGTTGACTCCTCATCCCAACCAACATGATTTTTATACAATGCTGGAGCTAGGGCAACCGCGCACTCCTGCGCATATGCATGTTTTAGGTGAATGGGAACGAGGTCGGAAAAGGCTGGAAGAATTACAGTTTCTCCCCTAGGGCACTCCATGACGAATGCTGGCAGCCAGTCTTGTTCTGCTAATAGAATGTCATAACCAGATGACAGATTTTTCCAAAAGAGACCTTTAACTTTTCTGGGTTTGTCCCCCTCCAGCCGGAGTGTTATCTCATGTAACTTATGTGGGACACTTACCCGAGTATCAGGTGATTCCACCATGATATACTCACTCAACTCCGCTATCACCAGAAATTCCTTCAGGTTCTGGCGAGCTATCGTTACTTCTGCCGTGCTGTCTAGCATCGTCAGAGCCCATTCCCCGTTCAGAAGCTGTGTCCTCAGAATTCTGGGCATGTCTGATCTTGAGACCTGCTACCTTCTTCTTTTTGAACTGAGGTTTCTGTTTTTGTTTATCCTCTTTTTTAGGTGCGTAGTCCGCAGCGCGTTGCGTGTCTCTGGACTTTGTACGCTCCTCTTGTCTGTGTTTTGACCGTCCTTCCCTCTCGGAGTTTCTTGATGAACCCTGAAAGGAACGAGTATCAGTATCCTGATACCTGTTAGGTTTTTTAATATTATCCCTATTCCTGAGGTTATACCTCCTTTCAGAGGGCTCCTGTTGAGGAGACCTACCTCTGGACTGAGATCTGGTGTCTTTAGACTTTTGTTGTTTTTTATTTTCCCACTTCTTTTTAGAAGAAGTAGGTGTCTGCTTTATAGTGTCCTTTTCAGGACTGCCCACCAGTTGTGGTTTTAATGCTTTCCCACCTAGACTGTCTCTGCCTAGCTCTGCATATGCAGTTTCAATTATTTTGGGTAGTTTGTGTTGTTGATCCCCTGGACCGAACTCCCTCAGGCGTTGGCGGATCACCACTGAAGCTGCTTCCCCTTTAATGTTAGGAAGTATTATGGCTGAGACCTGTTCAAAGTTGTTTAGCAACTTCATCCCTAAGTTAAGGGCAGGCTCTGCTCCGTACTCATTTTGTATCTGTTTTAATACTTCAGGTACTACTGCTATTGACGGGATACCATGTGTTCTGGTATATATGGCAGCAAAGACTGAACCCCAAGAGGTGCAGTCCTCTACTTGTGGTGTCAGAACCATGGGCAAGCATATTGTTAGAATTCTGTGTTTATCACTGGTGGTAGTATTCAGGAATACTGCTTCAAGCTGAGTTATTTTTTGAGCAATCCAGAATGGGATTTGTTCGCGTTTTGCTGGCATTTTGCCCATTATCGCGTGTAATGATTGTGGAGTTATTTTATTAACTGTACCTTGGACTGGAGTATCTTGTGCTGAGCTGGTGCAGGCTGAACTGTTAAAGTCCTCATCACAAATTGTGTGAGGTTTCTGTAGATTTTAATTAAATCTCTGTGTTGTATGAGTAAGTCTGGCTGTGGCATTGTGCCAATATCAGGATGCAGTGTGTATGCCGCTAATATGGGCCATATGGCTCCTGCTCCTCCGAGCGGGCCTAATCTTGCTCTTCCATGTACGTGGGGTAGGGCGCCTTTAAACCAGTAATTATGCTCCTGGTAAGTGAGCGGAACCTCTAACTCTTCAAAAGGAGTATAGTCCGCTGGTGTTTCACCTTCTAGGCAGTAATGAAATACATCTGTAACTGCATTCGCTGCTGGGAATGTAACCCATGAATAGAACACCTCTGTTTTATTAGATTTGTGTGCCTCAATCACGAAAATTACATTACCACCCCTGGCTCTTAAGCCATGTTCTAGAAGTTTTATGGTGACTGCCCTTCTGAAATTTGGTGCAATTTGTATTGCATCTTCAGGGTCTTCTTCTCCTAAACCGAAGAGGTCTGTTGTAACTCTTCTTGTTTCGTTTGCTTCTTCCACCATTTTTAATTGGAAGAAGGGAGGTTAAAGAATTTTTAAGATAAGGTGTAAATGCACAATTGTAGGAACTATATGTCCTTCAAGCTTGAATAACCAACAGCCAAGAAATAGTATTCTCGTACTACTCAACTGCCGCCGATTTTGTGCCCACCCACTCCAGACGTCTCTGGGGTTTTGTGAGTAGGTTCTCTGAGAATAGCACGATGAACTACTCAGATTCTACTGTTAAATTAGTACCAAACCAACGTTGGGCGCCATGTCGTGTAGTTCCTATAGTACCCCTGCAGGACCTGCGCATTTGGATGACATATACTGCGGGCTTGGTGGCTGACTGACTCCGTTCACCCCCACCATATATGTTAGCCTAGTTTGCATTAGCTAGCTCGCAGTGCCACTAGTGTCTCCTCGTATCGGGGAGAGATTAGTTTCTGGCAACCTTAGAACATGACAACCCTGATTCCCTTGGAATCGTGGAAACAATGTATTACCTTTCGCTCAGTCACTTGTGCTCACTTATTCGGTTTGTCTAAGAGAGTTACACAGAATAAACAGTCGGGCGTTTCAATAAGTATTTATTGAACAGTTGTTATTCTAGTGTAAAATAGATGTGCTGCGGTAACCAGCAGACAATAACAGAGATATATTATCAACAGTACGATAAAAGCAAAGGGATAGAACAGTTCTACCATATTGCAATATTCATGAATACATACATGAATATAAAAGCATTATGCAAGTGCGCGAACTCCTACGATGCCTAACTAGATGTACCTGAGTGTACCTAGCATATGTGTAGGTCTAAAAGCCTAAGAACCAAGAATCCTTCTAGGATTTAGTCGAACCCCCATACCTGAATAGAGAGATTGTGGGACCCCCCGTCCTGGTCTCGAGTTGGACACCCCGTCAGGGCTGTGTCAGACCGCTGTCAACTGGAGCGACTGCATGCAGGAGCCTCAGCGTCTCTGGTCAGTGTGTCAGCATGGAAGTCTAGGTTCCCTCTATCTTACCGGGGCAAGATGTGGTGTATTTATACCCTAAAGAGTCTCGGTCCTCAGTATGGTTTGTATTGGACATGAGGAAGACGTCAGGGGTGAACTTTGTACATACATATTATGCCAGTGGTGTATTCCCAGAGAGCCATGCATAATTAATGAGTACAGTGTGGGCCTGTGTTTGGAAGAACCCTGCTGTATTCAAAACCACAGGATAGATAACGTTCAGCCCTCAGAGCTCATTGTGTACTAGCTGGGACCAATGTAGGTGAAATATCATGCCTATATAAGGAATCATGACTATAATAGGACATGTACAGTTATGACCATAATTGGGCATATGCGGCCATGACCATAATAGGGCAAGTATGAATACGACCATATTAGGGTAAATATGAATACGTCCATTTTAGAGCATGTACGAACGGGTCTACATTAGGGCCT
This sequence comes from Calotriton arnoldi, assembly GCA_963921515.1. Lineage (NCBI taxonomy): Eukaryota > Metazoa > Chordata > Amphibia > Caudata > Salamandridae > Calotriton > Calotriton arnoldi. The sequence goes on along the minus strand of CAWUFW010014278.1, from coordinate 232,955 downwards.
CTATGCGGGATATAACACCCCCACCATGCAGGTCAGTAATAATTTCACTGCAAATGTTACAGTAATATTATCAATGATGCCATAGAAGATGTCATGAGTGAAGTACTATGTTGGGTAACTAACAGTGCATGTCTAGGCCATGTGTTATAGTTACCTTAGGGTACATACTATAGATACTTGAGATAACTATAACTACTGAATTTCTATGGTTTTTTGGTTGTAAAATCTGAACCTAACTATAACGTCCCTCTAACCTTTGTTTTTTTTAGTGAATTTCAACTTTTTTTAATACTATTTCCTAACTATAACATGCCTGTAACCTTTGTTTTTTTCAGTGAATTTATACAGTTTTTAATGCTATTTCATATCTATAATGTCCCTATAACCTTTGTTTTTTCAGTGAATTTCTATGGTTTTATAATGCTACTTTCAATTGTAACATCCCTGTAACCTGGGTGTGTGAGCAGGTGTGTGAGTGGTTGTGTGGGTTTGTAAGTGGGTGTGTGAATGTGTGGTGGACATGTCAGTATGTGTGTGACTGGCTGTGTGGGTCTGTGAGTGGCTGTGTGGGTCTCTGAGTGGGTATGAGTGACTGTATGGGTGCGTACATGTGTGTGTGAGTGGGTGCCTGAGTGCCTCTGTGGGTCTGTGAGCGGGTGTATGAGTGGGTGTATGATTGTATAAGTGGGAGTGAGCGGTTTTCTGGGTCTCTGAGTGGGTGTGCTAGTGGCTGTATGGTTGTGTGAGTAGTTTTCTTGGTCTTTGAGTGGGTATGTGAGTGGATATTTGGGTGTGTGAGTGGTTGTAGGGATGTGTAAGTGGGTATGTGAATATGTGAGTGGGTGTGTAAGGAAGTGTGTGACTGGCTGTGTGGGTCTCTGAGTGGGTGTGTGACTGGTTTTCTGGGTCTCTAAGTGGGTGTATGAGTGGCTGTACAAATGTCTGAGTGGTTGTGTAAGTGTGTACATGGGTGTGTGAGTGCCTTTGTGGATCAGTGAGTGGGTGTGTCAGTGGTTCTTTGGGTCCCTGAGTGGGTGTGTTAATGCCTATATGGGTGTGCCAGTGGGTGTGTGGATGGTGTTCTGGGTCTCTGAGTGGGTGTGTGAGTGACTGTGTGAGTGGGTGTGTGAGTAGTTGTGTGGGTGTGTAAGTGGGTGTGTGACTTAGTATGTGAATGGGTCTGTGACTGGGTATATTTTTTTTAATTGGGATCTGCATCCGCAGATTCACATGGGGGCCACGCTGAGCACCACTATGGATTTTCGGAAATAATTCAGACAATTTCCTGCCCATGAGGGGTCCATCACAGACCCCTCATCAGTTCCATGGGGTCAAGATACCTCTATTCTGAACCCTTATATCCTATTTACACTTTATTTACCCCCGGGAACTGTGTCCCAACTGCCAAAACGGAAGCCACAACTTTTCTCTCAGCCTGCGGCCAGCCAATCACATCATTGCTGTTGGTGTGTGATCTGTGGATCCACCGTGTCTCTAGATATGCATAAATCTTTTTCTTTAATAACTCCAAATCTACAGAACAAATGCACTCTTTCTGGACCACGATCTAACTTCCCGACAAATTGGTTGCAATTCCTTTCAGCGGTTCGGGCTGTAGTCATGCCAGAAATCCCTATGGGAAACTACATGGGAAAACATGTTTTGGGACCACCCCACTTTTTCTTCGTCCCAGCTTCAGGAATCACCTCAAAATGTTCCATACAGCAGCTGAAATAACTAGCACAACAGCTTTGAACATTTTGTGAAGATTCATAAAATGGTGCCAAAGTTATAAGCAAAGCAAAAAGGTGTTTCTTGTGGAAACTAGGTCCTAACTATACTTACCTACTGGTGACCACCAGTGGGTAATATATAAGCCTGGGCGTAGTTCGCGAAGTAGCGCTACGCGAAGCTACGCAAAGTGCAGTTCGCACTACGCAAGCTACGCGTAGCACTACGCGAACTGCGTAGTGCACTGTTCGCAATGATTGCACAGTGCCGGATGCTTGTCCGCACTGTGCAATCATTGAAAACGGCATCTTGCACAGTGCAAGCTGTCTTTTACTGCCGCTCGAGTAGATTTTTACTCGAGCGGCAGCTTTCTCAACGCGAACTGGTAGTTTCTCATCGCGAGCGGTCGCGAGCATACGCGACCACTCGCAATGAGAAACCTGACCTCCCCGCGTTGAGAATCTCGCCGGGATGTCATTTTGCTTGCTCGCGGTCGCCAACTTGACGTTGAGGACCGCGAGCAAGCAAAAAATGACCGCTGCACTACGCTACGCTACGCTGCGCTACGCTACGCGTGTTTGCACTGTGCTACGTGCAATTCGCGTTGTGCGAAGTAGCGCAAACTTCGCAAACTACGCGAGCGTAGCGTAGTGCTTTGCCCAGGGTTAGTAATATATTACATCCCTGGAGCCCAGCCTCATAAATAAGTGGGATGGGGGCATGCAGCTCCCCTCCCAGGCCTATTTTGGCCATGTGGACCACATCCCCCCATCCCAGCCTTTAAAGTATATTGGGTGGGTGGAATGCGGTCCTCCTTCCGGGTCAATTTTGGCCCTGGGGGCCCCATCTTCTAGGGCTCGGCCATGATAGTAATGGTGAGGGGGTCCACACAGCCCCCCTCACTGGGCAGATTTCATCCCTGATCCCCCAGGGCCCATCACCAAATGCAAAAGGGGGGGTGCATTGTCCCCCTCCTGGAGCCATTAATGGTCCTGGGGACCCCATCCCCCATGGCCAGCTCCTGCTATGTCATGGGGTGCCCACCCACGGGACATAGCAGTTTCCCTGCCCACACTGGCATGGGCAGGGAAACCTGTGTTTTCTCTTGCTTGGAGGGAGCAATTTCAAAGCTCCCACCAAGCGAGAGCAAACTTGAAGTCCAGTTCCAGCCAGTGGGAGATTTAAAAATGCTCCCGCCAGCTAGGAGCAGACTTCAGATCTATTTCGCTAAGCACAGTGATCTGAATGTTACTCCCGCCTGCAGGGAGCATCATTTTTAGCTGCTCACTGCGGGCTGGAGCAATGCTGGCTCTCGCTGGATGTGGAGAGCCAGCTGAGGCTGCAGGGGCCTTGGGGCTCACCTCAACACCACTGAGGATATGGTAGGGGCCTTGGGTGGGCACCGGGGCTGAGCCCTTTTTTGGCTATTTGGGTAGTTCACACTTAGGGCTTTGTAACTTTTTTCTACATAAGGTATCTATGCCAAATTTGCATCCTTTTTTTCCAACAACATGGGGACTATAAAGGTAACCAGGGTTTGTGGAATCCCTTGGAGAGGACCAAGAAATTAGCCAAAATACAGATACATTTTGGGTCTTTTGGGAAAAATAGGAAAAAAGTGCTGCAGAAGAAAGTATCTGTTTTTTCCTGCACATGGCATCAACAAAGGTTTTGCAGTGCTAGAATCACCACCTTCCAAGCATTCAAGAACAGGCAGACTTGAATCAGAAAACCACATTTTTCAACACAGTTTTAGTACTTTGGTGGGACACAGTCCCTTTGTCCTTTTTTTGTGCTGTCAACCTCCTTCCAGTTAATGGTAAAAATGGGTGTGAAATCAATGGTGGATCCCGAAAAGCTGTATGTTTATGAAAAGTAGGCAAAATTCTAAATTCAGCAAGGGTTTATTAGTGTAGATCCTTCAAGGTTTTCCTATAGACAGTAAAAATTGAATTGAAAAAATATTGAAATTGAGTTAAAAAAACAGTCTACGCTTTCATCTGTAACTTCTTCTAATTAAGGCAAATTTTCAAAAGCAATATACTGTTACTCCCGCTCGATCCTTCTGGTTGTGGCGATATATAGGGCTTGTAGGTTCTCCAAGAAGCCAATACACCCAGCGCCAATAACTGAGCTGCACCTTCCAATGTTTTTTTCATCGTGTACCTGGTATACAGCAATTCATTGGGTAAAATATAAAGAGTGAAAGACAGGTATCAAGGAAACCTATTTATTTACAAAATAGGCACAAGATATGAAGTTTAGAAGCTGTGGTTATTTGCACATCTTTGAATTTGTGGGTACCCATACTAGCATGTGAATTACAGAGCATTTCTCGAAATTACTTCTTTCTTAAACACTGTCTTACATTTTGAAGGCACAATTGCAGAGGAAGGCAATTGGTAATAACACTTTTTCTACTATTCTGTATTCCCCTAAGTCTCCCGATAAAAATGGTACCTCACTTGTGTGGGGAGGCCTTGTGCACGTGACAGGAAATGACCAAAACGCAATATGGGCACATCACATTTTTTCACTTAAAACTGACCCTTTTTTGCAATCTGCCTAGCTATGGATTATGAGCCCTAGCTCAGCCGGCACCTAGGGAAACCTAGCAAACCTGTACATTTTTTAAAACTAGATACCTAGGAGAATCCAGGATGGGGTGACTTGTGTAGCTCTCACCAGGCTAAGTTACCCAGAATCCCTTTACAATCTCAAAATATGTCTAAAAAAATATATTTCTCATAGTTCTGTGATGGAAAGTTCTGGAATCTGAGGGGAGCCACAAATTTCCTACAATGTCTGCATTCCCCCAAGTCTTCTGATAAAAATGGTACCTCACTTGTGTGGGTAGGCCTAGTGCCCTTAACAGGAAACGGCCCAAAATGCAACATGGACACATCACATTTTTCCATCGAAAACTGAGCCTTTTTTCCAATGTAGGTAGCTCTATATTGTGGACCCTAGCTCATCCAGCACCCGGAGAAACCTAGCCAACCTGTGAATTTTTTTAAACTAGACAACTAGCAGTATCCAGGATGGGCTGAATTGCATGGCTCTCACCACGTTTTTTTACCCAGAACCCCTTGTAAACCTCAAACATTTTCCTTACATTTCTGTGAATGAAAGTTCTGGAATCTGTGGGGAGCCTCAAACCTCCATCCACCCAGCATTTCCCCAAGTCTCTCTATAAAAATGCTATCTCACTTGTGTGTATGCCAAGTGCCTGCGACAGGGAAGGGCCCAAAACGCAACATGAATGCATCGCATTTTTCCAACAAAAACTGAGCCTTTATTTCCAATGTTGGCAGCTCCAGATTGTGGACCCTAGCTCATCCAGCACCTAGAGAAACCTAGCCAACCTGTACATTTTTGAAAACTAGACACCTAGCGGTATCCAGGGTGGGCTGAATTGCATGGCTCTCACCACGTTTTTTTACCCAGAATCACTTGCAAGCCTCAAATGTCGACTAAAATATAAATTTTCCGCATATTTCTATGATGAAAAGTTCTGAAATCAGTGGGGAGCCACAAACTTCTATCCACCCGGCATTCTTCCAAGTCTCCCAATAAAAATGGTACCTCACTCGTCTGGGTAGGCCAAGTGCCCGCGACAGGAAATGGCTCAAAATGCAACGTGGACGCATCGCATTTTTCAACTGAGAACTGAGCCTTTTTTCTAATTTGGGTAGCTCTAGATTTTGGACCCTAGCTCAGCCGGCACCTAAGGAAACCTAGCCAACCTGTACATTTTTGAAAACTAGACACCTAGGGGTATCCAGGGTGGGCTGACGTGTGTGGCTCTCACCACATATATTTACCCAGAATCCCTTGCACATCTAAAACTTTGACTTAAAAAACACACTATCCTCACATTTCTGTGATGGAAAGTTCTGGAATCAGCCAGGAGCTACACACTTTCATCCATCCAGCATTCCCCCAAGTCTGCCAATGAAAATAGTGCCTCACCTGTGTGGGTAGGCCAAGTGCCTGCGACAGGTAAGGGCCCAAAACGCAACATGGACCAATCATATTTTCCACTAAAAACTGACACTTTATTTCCAATGTGGGTGGACCCTAGCTCAGCTGGCACCTAGGGACACCTAGCCATCGTGTATATTTTTGATAACTAGACACCTAAGGTGGGCTGACTTGTGTGGCTCTCACCAAGTTTTTTTTACCCAGAATCCCTTGCAAACCTCAAACTTCGACTAAAAAAAATATTTTCCTCACATTTCTGTGATGGAAAGTTCAGGAATCTGTGGGGAGCCACAAACTTCTGTCCACCCAGCATTCCCGGTAGTCTCCCAATAAATTTGGTACCTCACTTTTGTGGGTAGTCCCTAGCTCTGCGGCACCTATGGAAACCTAGCCAATCTGTACATTTTTGAAAACTAGACACATAGGGATATCCTGGGTGTGCTGACTTACGTGGCTCTCACCATGGTTTTTTACCCAGAATCCCTTGTAAACCTTAAACTTTGCCTAAAAAAACACATTTTCCTCACATTTCTGTGATGGAAAGTTCTGGAATCTGCAGGGAGCCACAAACTTCCATTCACCTGGCATTTCTGTAAGTCTCCCAATAAAAATGGTACCACACTTGCATTGGTAGGCCAAGTGTCCTCGACAAGGAAAGGCCCAAAACGCAACATGGATGCATCGCATTTTTCCAGGGAAAACTGAGCCTTTTTTTTCAATATGGGTAGCTCTAGGTTTTGGACCCTAGCTCAGCTGGCCCCTAGGGAAACCTAGCCAACCTGTACATTTTTGAAAACTAGACACCTAGGGGTATCCAAGGTGTGCCGACTTACGTGGATCTCACCATGTTTATTACCCAGAATCCCTTGCAAACCTCAAACTTTGAAAAAAACACATTTTCCTCACATTTCTGTGATGGAAAATTTTGGAATCTGTGATGAGCCACAAACTTCCTTATACCTGGCATTCTCCCAATTCTCCTGATAAAAATGATACCTCACTTGTGCAAATGTGTAGAGATTGAAGGGGAACCAAAGCGGGTCCAAAAAGGCAGGTTTTTGCTTTAAACGGTGTTAGGCTGACTCTGCTTTGGGCACCCACACAAGTGAGGTTTCATTTTTATCTGGTGACCCAAGGGGATGCTGGGTGGTAGGAAATTTGTGATGGTGCGGTGATGCCACACAGAAATGTGAAGAAAATGTGATATTTGTTGGCTAAATTTGAGGTTTACATGTTATTCTGGGTAAGAAAACTTTGGGGATCCATGCAAGCCACATCTCCCGGTATACCCCGGGGTGTCTCGTTTTCAGAAATGTCTGGTTTTGGTAGGCTTCTCTAGATGGCCGCCGAGCGCGGAACCAAATCGCAGGTGACGCCCTTGCAAAAATAGGTTGTTTTGTGACAGGCTTGTCAATATGTTTTGGGACTTTCCCTGTCGCGGGCACTAGGCCTGCCCACACAAGTGAGGTAGCATTTTTATCAGGAGACCTGGGGGAATGCTGGGTGGGCAGGAAATTTGTGCCAGCACGCTGATCCCACAACGTTCCCACACACCAATGTGAGGAAATGTGATTTTTTTGTAGCTAAATTTGAGGTTTGCCACGAATTCTGGGTAAGAAAACTTTAAAGGATCCAAGCAAGCCACACTTCCCTGGACTCCCCGGGTCATCACCTTTTCAGAAATGTTTGGATTCGCTAGGTTTCTCTAGCTGTCCGCTGAGCGCGGACCAAAAATGCAGGTGCCCTCCTTGCAAAAATAGTTAGTTTCGTGACAGATAATTTTGTTGCCTCCACAATACATTTTGGGCCCTTCCCTGTCGCTGGCACTTGGCCCACCCACACAAGTGAGTAATAGTTTTTCTCGGTAGACTTGGGGGAACACTGGGTGATAGGAAATTTAAGGTTGCCTGCAGATTACAGGACTTTTCCTCCTAGAAATGCAAGGAGAATGTGTTTCTTTAGGCAAAGTTTGAGATTTGCAGGGGGTTCTGGATACAAAAACTTGGTGAGAGCCATGCAAGTCATGCACCCCTGTACCCCCCTGGCTATCTACTTTTCAAAAACACGAAGGTTTGCTTAGGTGACAGCTGAGCTAGGGCACACAATCCACGGCTACCCATAATGACAAAACATTTTTTATAATCAAGGAGTTCTTACTAAGGGCCATCTTACCACCACAGATATAAATATGGTACTAATTTGTTAAAGTTAATCCACCACTTACACAGGTTGGTTTTAGCTCCACCATAAATGCTGGCTTCAAAGTACAAATACTTATTACAGTTTCTAAATATTGAAACCAAGCTTTCTGAAAATGAGCCATAAAACCACTTCAAAGCACCAACCATTTTATGGTCTATTCACATGCCATTCACGCACCACACACAAGACTTTCATACCGCCGGCCACAGGCCCAATGCAACAGATCAGTGCACTCACATCAACATACTGCTGCCATGCAAGGGCCCATCACATTCATGCGCCACAGGATGGAATAAGTTTGACCACATTTTACCACCTGTGAATTAACTGCCTCCTTCTTTCTAAAAATTACAGAATACATGCCTAGTGAACCTTTACCAATGGCTCCTCTGACAGGCTTAGGAAGGCATGTCTTTCATGTGTCTTTAACGCACTCACTGTGCTAAACCCAACTCTTTCCATTTTGTGGATGCAAGTTGGGGGTGTCTGAGTATGCCCCAAAGCCTATCCCTCGAACTGAGTGAGCATATCTACCTTTGAAGCCAAGGCAAACATGCTGGGGAATTTTCCAAAGTTTCCTAAAGAGAACATCATAAACTATGAAGAACTGTAGTTTTTGAAACACAGAGTAGTCTGTGAGAATGTAGCATAAGTCCCGTCCACTGTTATGTGTAGTGCAGTCACAGTAATGCACTTATCATACAGCAAACTGAACATCTACTAAGCTCTGATGGAGGATGAACATGTCAAGCAGGTCAAGCATTTACCCATACATGCCTAGTAAGTCACCGTTGGGCGAGTGTGGCATCAATGTGTTTGAATCCATACGTGAGAATTAAGTCATGGCATGTGTATCTGTACTACCCTTACTGTCTCCATTCTACCTATGCAATATCCCTGTAAAAGTGCACACGCTTCTCTTACCTGTTCATGTCTCTGTCCTCATCAGAGTCCTGACTACTCCTATATAATTGCCAAGTGACATCACAGAATAAAACAAAATGATGGATGGAGTGCTGAAACTTTTCAAACATGCATCCCCAGTCACAGATTTGGGATAATCCATCGTTATTTTGCTCGCCCCGTCACCCCAGTTTGGACCCAACCATATGCTGCAGTGGCATAGTACAATATATTGTTTCTTTTCAGATGATAAAATGGTCTAATTTACTTCATTAATTTGCATTTATTTATCCTTAGCTTATGCAATAAAAAAAAATTGTATGTTTTTCAATTGTCTAAAATGGTCTATGTCTATGATGTTTATACTGTATTTCTAGGGTGCGTGGAGTACTTCACGTAACTTGACAAAGGCCGTCTTGGTCGAAACGCATTGTTTTGTGCACAATAAACATCCGTGCATTGATTTGGTGTGCCGCATCCTTAATTTATTTATTTATAAAGTTTTGTATAGTGTGAACATGATCCTAGTGGGTATCAGAGCGCTTTACATGACGAGGAGTAGGGTATCAATTGGACTGGTAAACAAAAGATACATGCGTGCATGGCAAACATATATGAAGGTACATAGAGTAAAAAGCTTGATCTCAATTATAGTCGGTAATAAGATGGTCAATTGTCATAGAGAAGTATTATGGTTACATTTCCATAGGCACAGATATATTGTCTTAGGGTAAAAACTTAGTCAGCAAAATAGATTTTGCTTCTTTTTTGAAGGTGGCGGTAGAGGAGATTTGGTGAAAATCCGGTGGTAGAGAGTTCCATATCTTAGGTGTGACAACCGAGAAAGCTCTGGTGCCTGTTTTCTTTTTGTGGGTTCGTTGGGGTTTCAGAAGCAGGGTGTGCGCACTTGGCGAGGGTCTGCAGCCCCCTGATTTTTCTAGTTTTGAACCAGATATCTGGGGGTATTGAAATGTAGCGTTTTATGTGTCAAGCATGCAATTTTTAATTGGATTCTTGCTTCATATGGTAGCCAGTTCAGGGATTTTAGGGCCGGGGAGATGTGTGTTTTTCTTTTTGTTCCAGAGACAAGTCTGGCTGCCGCATTGAGGGAGGCTCTTAGAGGGGCCAACTTGTATCGAGGTAAGCCACATAGTGTGGCACTACCATAGTCCAGTCTGGGCAATACAAGAGCTTGGACCGCTTGTTTTAGGTCTTCATGTGGAAGGTAGGGTTTACGTGTCTGCAGAATGCTCAGTTGGTAATTCGCTCCTTTGGTGGCAGCATTAATGTGTTCCTGCATATTCAGATGTTTGTCTAATGTAATAACCAAGGATCTAGCAGAGTCTATGATGTGAGGAGAGCAGTTAAGGGCTGTAAGATGTTTCAACCAAAGCTCGATCTTGGGGATGTTATTCAGCGGCGAGATGAGAAGGAATTCGGTTTTGGCAGCTTTAAGTTTAAGATGGTTATCCGTGAGCCAGAGATGTGTGTTTTGCAAGTTGAAATTGAGGGATATAATGTCCTCTGGGGAGGCGATTTTGAGATTCAGCTGAGTGTCATCAGCATACATATGATAATGGATGTTAGCAGATTTTAAGTGGTTTGCTAGTGGTTCCAGGAATACATTGAAAAGAATGGGGGAGAGAGCAGATCCCTGTGGAATGCCCAGAGTGATCGCGTGGGGCTTAGACAGAGATTGGTTCATTTTGACTCTCTGGGATCTGTTTTGGAGGAATGAGGAAAACCATTGCAATACGACCCCTGACAGGCCCATCCTTTGTTCCAGTAGTTTCAGTAGACCATCATGTTTGACCGTGTCAAAGGAGGCAGATAGGTCAAGCAGTATCAGAAGGCATGATTCATTTCGATCCAGCATTTTTAGTATGTCATCTAAAACATGAGTAAGTGCAGATTCAGTGCTGTGACCTTGACGGAATCCTGACTGGTGTTGATCAAGGAGTTGATAGTTGTCTATGCGATTGCAGAGTTGGATCTGGAAACATTTTCCGAAGAGCTTTGCAAGAGTAGGGATGTTGGAGATGGGTCTGAAGTTATTAGGATCAGAGCAGTCTGCGTTGTTTTTTTTTAAAGTGGGGGTTACTTGTCCTGCTTTTAGGCGATCAGGGATAATGCCTTGACGTAGTGAGGCATTTACAATCTTAGTCCACAGGGGAAGAGTACATGCTTTGATCTCTTTGAATACAGCCGGAGGTAGAGGGTCAGTGAAGTGATTAGATGGGTTTAATGATGAAAGAATGTTGTAGATGTCTCATTCGTTAATTGTTGAGGCATTGTTTTTAGAGGGGTGCCTGGATGGGTCCATTCAATGTCCTTTATAATGGATACTTGTTTTAAATATATATATATTTATATATATTTATATTTATAGATAGAGAGAGATCTCTCTTTATATATATATATATATATATATATATATATATATATATATATATATATATATATATATTATCTACTGGCGGTCGCCAGTAGATAGTTATAGTTAGGACCTATTATCCATAGGAAATCCGCGACATTCTATTTGAAATAATGTTGGCGCCGGTTGACGAATCTTCGCGAAAGTTTCCAACTTGTTGGGGCGCTCCGCTCCTACCCTGAAAGTCTCGGGTTGATTCGTCAAGCGGGGCCGAGAAAAAGGGGGTCCCAAAACGCGTTTTCCCCATTCATTTTTCCATAGGAACCTTTAGTCGCAGCTACAGCCCGAACTGCTGAACGGAATTACACCAAATTTGGCAAAGAGGTAGCCCTTGGTTCAGACTGGTGCCTTTGGCTTAAATGGTGTAAATCCGTTCAGTAGTTCCTGAGAAATTCACAAGTAAAGTCACATATATATCTATGGCCGAGTAGGGTCCGCGTACCCTCAGCGCACCCTGCGCGCACCGTCCCGATCACGAGCTGCATGCTAATTGGCTGTCAGCTGGCTGTCAACACTCCAAACCAGGAAGTGTTGGCAGCCATTTTGTCCCTCGGTAGAACCGAGGCACAAAAACAAGTGCGCAAACGCACAAAGGGGGCAGGGTAGAAACACCCTGACCCCCTAGGTCTGCTCAGGGGTCCCACAAGGACCCCTGGGCAGAAAAATCATTTTTTTCTTTTTAAATCGGCAGGATGCGCTCAGGGTGCGCGGATCCTGCCGATTAGAAAAACCCCAGAGGAAACAAGTGCACAAACGCACAAAGGGGCAGGGTAGAAACACCCTGACCCCTAGGTCTGCTCAGGGGTCCCACAAGGACCCCTGGGCAGAAAAAGCATTAAAAAAAAATAAAATCGGCGGGATGCGCTTAGGGTGCGCGAATCCCGCCAAAAATAAAAAATCGAGCGCGGTCTCCCGCGCTTCGATGTTAATTTGCCCCGGGTGGGCCAAGTTCCGGGGGCATGGTTGGGGGTTTAAATTTAATGTGGGGGCCTCTAAGGCCCCCAAGCCCGAGGACCACCACCCCCGGGGCTTTGAAAAAATAATGGTGCGGGAGGGCTCTTGGCCCTCCCGCAGCCCGAGGACCGCCACCCCGGGGCTTCTTTTTTTAATTTTTGACCTGTGTGGGGGCTCCAGCCCCCACATGCCCGAGGACCGCCACCTCCCGGGGCACTAAAGATTTGAATATGGGGTCCGTTACGGACCCCAAAGCCCCACCACCTCCCGGGGCTGTTAAATGGTTGGGAGGGGCTGCGCGGCCCCCACCTGGAGCCTTTGATGGCCCTGGGGACCGCCACCCCCAGGGCCGGCTCCTGCAGTGTCCCGGGGTGCCTACCCCCGGGACACTGTAGTTTGCTATGACAGGACGGGAGCCTCGCGGCTCCCGTCCTGTCATAGCAAGCTTAGTTTGCATTTTGAAAGAGAGGCAGGAAACCTGCTCTCTCTTTCAAAATGCAAACCAATTGCTTTCCACATGGGGAGCAGCATGTTAGCTGCTCCCCATGTGGAACAGCAATGCCGGCTCGCGCAGGAGGCGGGGAGCCGGCTGGGACTGTGGGGAATTGGGGACCCCCCCACAGTCCCCTACCAGAGGCCAGGCCCCGGGGGATGGGGTCCCCTGGGCCATAAGTGGCCAGGGAGGAAAGCCACGCAGCCCCCTCCCCAAATAAAAAAAAAAAAAAAGGGAAGGCCGGCCCCGGGGGATGGGGTCCCCGGGGCCTTAAATGACCTGAGGAGGGGGCCACGCAGCCCCCTCAAAATTTAAAAATAAAAATCGAGGGCATGCCCGGGGGATGGGGTCCCCGGGGCCAAAACAGACCCAGGGAAGGGGGCCACGCGGCCCCCTTCCCGTTTTTGTTTTTTTATTTAAAAAAAAAAAATGCTCAGGCCCCGGGGGATGGGGTCCCCGGGGCAAAAGTGGCTGAGGGAAGGGGGCCACGCAGCCCCCTCACAATCAAAAAAAAAAAAAAAAGACCGGCATCGTGCCGGAGGCCCCGCCCCTCCCTGCAGTACTCTGCAAACGCGCCCCCTGGCGCGTTTTAAGAAGGGTAAGTAATTCCCCTTGAATACTGGGGGTCCCTGGGGCCAACTAGCCCACCAGGAACCTCCAGTATGCGCCAGGGGCTGCGTTGCAGAGAGGTGTACAGAGGCCACGCCCCTTTACACCTCTCTGCAACGCAGCTCTTTGGCGCTTTTTGGAAGTACATGGTGGGCTAGTTGGACTCCAGGGACCCTCAGGATTCAAGGGGACTTAATCCCCCAACTTAAAACGCACCACAGGGCGCGTTTGCACAGTGGTGAAGGGAGGGGCGGGGCTTCAGGTGACATGTGTGCAAACAGGCCCCGTGGCGTGTTTTAAGATGGGGAATTAAATCCCCTTCAATCCTGAGGGTCCCTGAGGGCCAACTAGCCCAACAGGTACGTCCAGAAAGCGCCACAGAGCTGCATTGCAGAGAGGTGTAAAAGGGGTGTGGCCTCTGTACACGTCTCTGCAACGCAGCCCCTGGCGCATACTGGAGGTTCCTGGTGGGGTAGTTGGCCCCCAGGGACCCTCATGATTCAAGGGGACTTAATCCCCAACTTAAAACGCGCCACGGGGCGCGTTTGCACAGATGTCACCTCAGGCCCCGCCCCTCCCTTCACCATTGTACAAATATTCCTCTAAAATCAGCCGAACTACGAATTCCTATTTACTCACCTGTTATCAGGAGAGACCTCAGTGCTGCATCTTTCAGCCCAGTACTGATCCTGAAAAGTAATTTTAACCGTACTTACCAGTAACTTGAATTTCCTTCCATAGGATATCATTGCCTGCTTTTTGATGAAAAAGTTTCTAAGTGTCAATTTTTGAAACATACAAATATTCCTCTAAAATCAGCCAAACTACGAATTCCGATTTACTCACCTGTTATCAGGAGAGACCTCAGTGCTGCATCTTTCAGCCCAGTACTGATCCTGAAAAGTAATTTTAACCGTACTTACCAGCAACTTGAATTTCCTTCCATAGGCTAACATTGACTAGTTTCACTTGGAAATTCTTCTAAGTGTGGAGTTTTGGAACTTTATAAAATTCCTCTAAAATCAACCGAACTACGAATTCCGATTTACTCACCTGTTATCAGGAGAGAACCCAGTGCTGCATCTTTTAGCCCAGTACTGATCCTGAAAAGTAATTTTAACCGTACTTACCAGTAACTTGAATTTCCTTCCATAGGATATCATTGACTGGTTTCACTTGGAAATTCTTCTAAGTGTGGAGTTTTGGAACTTTATAATATTCCTCTAAAATCAGCCGAAATACGAATTCTGATTTACTCACCTGTTATCAGGAGAGACCTCAGTGCTGCATCTTTCAGCCCAGTACTGATCCTGAAAAGTAATTTTAACCGTACTTACCAGTAACTTGAATTTCCTTCCATAGGATATCATTGCCTGCTTTTTGCTGAAAAAGTTTCTGTGTCGATTTTTGAAACATACAAATATTCCTCTAAAATCAGCCAAAATACGAATTCCGATTTACTCACCTGTTATCAGGAGAGACCTCAGTGCTGCATCTTTCAGCCCAGTACTGATCCTGAAAAGTAATTTTAACCGTACTTACCAGTAACTTATATTTCCTTCCATAGGAATCCATTGTCTGGTTTTCAGCAGAAAAGTTTCAAAGTGTTGATTTTCACAAACTACAAATATTCCTTAAAAATCACCTGAATGACTTAAACGCATTCTTTCAACTGTTTACAGGAGATAAACCACCACAAAAATGGTTCAGCACCACAGACCGTCAACAACAAAATCCACAATTGTACTAAACAAGTAACAGTAGAAACAAATCACTGCTAATGCAAAATCTTCTTGTCTTATTCTTCTTTATTATTTCACTTAATCAATAAAGTTTTTTTCAACAGCCGACGCGTTTCGTCCTATTAACTTAGGACTTCTTCAGGGCTGAAATTTAAAAACATATATATGTACAACTTTACAATAGAAACTGTACAAACACATATACAAATATTTTACATGCCACAAACAATATTTACACCATTTGCCGTACAAAAAGAAGAAAACGAAAAAAACACATATACATATATATACACATATGTATATATATATACACATATATATATATGAAAAAAGAAACACACAAACATTATATAATTAGGCACCATACCCAATATCCATCAGATAAAAACCACCAAAAGAGAGAGAGGAAAAGAAAATAATAACAATCACTACACAATTCATTAGAACATAAGAGAAAAATATAATCAAGAGAAGTAACACTCAAAGATTAACGCAAGAAAAAGGAAAAAAAGGAAAAAAAGGGGGAATAACGTAGATATAAAGAAAAAGCAAAATATACAGATTAAAAATACATATTCTACAAATCCTCTATGCCAACGACAAAGTTATTAAAACACCTCACCACCCTAAGAAAATGTATGAGTGTGAGGAGCTTGTCAGCCAAACGCATGCAACCCTATCCAAATGACCTAAAGGAAGCACCCAAGAATAACCAGTGCAAAGAACAATAGAGATTCTTAAAAACAACATACCAGAAAAGTGGCAGACCAGCCACAGATAAATCAAGAATTGTAATTGTCCATTTTTAACCAGATATTGTTATCAAGGAATTTCTACAGGTGTAAAAATGAAAAAGGAGGAAAAAGTTATATTTTGGTTTGAGATAAGTGCCATGTTAAAGAAGTATAATGGCGTAGAGCGTTCCATATATAGTCATCCCGCTTACCTATATTAAAATATTGCCAAATAATCCAAATCAGAACAAGGTAAAGTATGCAGATGTCCAATATTCATCTGTGATTACACATTGATATCCAAGGAATACAGTGGCTTGATAACCATAGCCTTAGAAACGAATGAAGCCAAAAGGTTCCATTAAGAACATATGGCAATGGATGGATAGTGTCCGGTTCAACCTGCAAATGAATCAATATGTCAATTATATATTACACGATCTATTCGTGATCTAATCAAAGACATATAATCCAATACAAGGCAAATATACCATTCCTATCTTAATCTCCCTATTTAAATACACAAACAAACTATTCTAATGGGGCATCGCATCCATATTTGTGTATTTCCTGGGAATATCTTAAACTCAAAACCGTGATGTCATGGAGCTTATAGTTCCAGTGCAGATATATTGAGCATAAGAGATTCTACCCCAAAGAAACAACAAAACAAGACAAAAACATTTTCCAAGCCTAACACTCTATCGCATTATTTAAAGCGCCCAATCTCGCTGGATATACTACTTACTTATACTCGAAGCAGACGTAGCCTTCCGTATGGTCATCCAAGACGAGACCGATATGGCATTCATCTTAAAGTTCCCCTAACCGATCACACCCCAATCACGTGACGAGTGCGCCTATTGGGATTACATAACCGCCCCAATGTGTATAAACGGGAGCGCCATATTGAAATGGCCAAAAAGTCATATAAAACACTAAAAAACACTAAAAACAACTATCACCAATAGTTCTGGTAATTTATATTCAAAATATAATTTTAGTAACTAATTATTCCAAATACCTTTCACTATTTAAAAACCTATTTTGCAAATTGTAGTGTAACCAGGTAACGGAACATTCTTTATTTATAATAATTGTCACTCGCTCATATACGCGTAAAGCACAATATCCTTAAAAAATCGTCCAATATAAGACCAAAAATGGGCAAACTTCTCATGTCCTCCCTAACCAATTTCAAACAGAACACATGATTGTTAAACCACGTGTGGTCACGAAAACCCGAATAGTATATATCGACAAGCACCATCTTTAAAAATGGATCACGCATGGCTACGCGACCATTCCAAACATCTACTTCAAGAGCTGAGTTGACAACCTTTTGACCCCCAAAGAAATAGGCCCAATCAAATATCCCAAATATAAATTAACAATATTCAATGTTAAGGAAAACGAGAAAAGAAAAAGGAGACAGAAAAATGAAAAAAAGGGATTGCAAAGGCATCGAACAGCTGAGCTTATCGCTAAGAGCAAAGCGGTGTATAAACAAATCTATATCTCGATACACGTTTCCTACCATTTTAATTTTAAAATACTATTAGCACTTATATTGATGTAGTGTAATCGGTTCTTCTGGCCAGTCACACAACATCAAAATTAAAAAGGACAAAACACCTCAATAGATATACTAACATAAATTAATATTTGGCGAAGTATATCTTATTTCTGAAATATATAAACACAGTCAGTCAGATAAATCATGTAAGTGGAACAACAACATAATATAACATAATACAGTCAAAGGGAGATAATCAAAAAATATCATGATCTATATCAACACAAGATGCAGACCAAAGCGACATTCAGGGAGAATTCCATATACACATTTGACAACATATTTCTGTTCTAAGATATTAAAAAACGGAATAGTCGAATTAGTCATATGAATAGGACAACAAAAAATTTCCAAAACAGAACATCAACATGAAATACGGACAGAGATGACATTAAAAGAAACGAGTTACAATGTATGCATTAATCAAACAGTTTCTTCTAGAATACAGAAGAGCAAACAGTGGAACAGACCATCATAATGAAATCACAGAATCAAAAAACAACCCATTATAGATGGTAATGCATTTCATCCTCTGTATTATGTCCCAATTCAACACATCTCAAACGACAAATCCAAATAGCTTCCCTGCGGCGTAGGGCAAGTTCCCTATTACCCCGCGTGGATGTACCGGGATATGGTCAATGCCATGAAACCACACCTTGCATTCACCACTGTGATGTTCACACATGTGATAGGTCATTGGGTATCTAAGATCGTTATTTCTTATGGCACGTACATGTTCCTGTATCCGCTGTTTAAGCGGTCTCACAGTACTCCCAATGTAAATCCTATCACAATCACACCCCAATGCATATACCACATATTTGGTCTTACAATTAATGAAATGTCTTATTTCATATTCTTTATTTGTGTGGTATCTAAACTTTTTTATCTTGTTAATACCAAAAATGCATACATTACAGCCCTGGCATGTAAAAAGCCTTTGGGTGCTGGTGGTAGCCAGGTTGTGTCAATTTTATTTCTAACATAGCTGGGACAAAGTATATTTCTTAGGGTTTTTCCTCTACGGAAAGTGACCCTCGGTGTAGGTGTCACATGGTCCCTCAAACTCGGCGTATTATATAATAGATCCCAATGTTTTTTGAGAATGGTAAATACCCTATCACTGTTTTCAGTGTACTGAGTAACAAAAGTCAAATGTGGGTTGGAAGCCTCACTGTTAACCGTTTTAGATTTTTTCACGAGGGTATTTGCTCTACTAATTTGTTGGATTCTCCGATCAGCTTTATCCAAAATTTCTTCACTATAACCCCTATTCTTAAATCTATTTCTAACATCCAGAATGTTCTCTTTGAATGTTGACTCAGTGCTGCAATTTCGACGGACACGTACCATCTCCCCAAATGGTATATTCCGTATCACTGACTTAGGGTGAGCGCTTGTCGCATGTAGGATGCTATTACATGATGTAGATTTTCGAAAGATAGTACTCTGTATGGCATTATTTTCAATGTAGAATAGAACATCCAAAAACTCAATATTATGACAATTATATTTGATGGTCAAATGTACATTATATGGATTATCATTGAGGAATGAATAAAAATCCATTAATTGATCAGGGAACCCTTCCACAATAATATGACATCATCTATATACCTCCCCCAGAAGACAATCATGTCCATCCAGGGGAGGCATATTTTCCCCAGGCATGCTCCCTCTCCCACCAGCCCATAAACAGGCCAGCGTACGAAGGAGCAAACCTGGAACCCATCGCGGTCCCCTGTACTTGATGGTGCCATGATCCATTGTGTAAAAATAATTTTTAGACAAGATGATATCTATCATCTCCGTCAGCATCTCATTATGTTCCATATGATCAGCCGATCGAGTATTAAGAAAGGATTGTACTGCCAGCATCCCAAAATGTTTTTGAATACATGTGTACAATCCAGTTACATCCATAGTCACGAAGAGCAAATCATCCGACCATGCAAGGCCATCCAGCTTTTGAAGGATGTCCCTGGTGTCCTGTATGTATGCAGGCAAGTTGGTCACAAGTGGTTGGAGAAACCTATCAACATACTGGGAGAGCCGCTCTGTTGGAGAATCAATGCCCGAAATAATGGGACGTCCCGGTGGGAAACCCCCCCCCCTTGTGTATTTTTGGAAGGATATATATACAGGGGGCTTGTGGATTACTGACAAAAAGATAACTATATTCATCTTCAGAAATTAAACCACTTTCCCGCCAATCGTGAAGTTTCATGTTGATATAATTCCCAAGGGAGGCAATGGGATTGGTGGCGACTGGTTCATAGCAGTTCGAATCGCTAAGTTGCCTCTCAATTTCATTCATATAGTCAGCGGTATTCATTACCACCACATTGCCTCCCTTGTCTGCTTCTCTAATGACAATGGAGTCTTCTTTGCTAAGATTATCCAAAGCCATTAATTCTGCTTTTGTTAAATTACGATTATGCTTAGGCGACGTATTGGTTCATTCATAAGAGTATAGATGTCTCTAGTCACTTTTTCTTTAAATTGGTCAATGTTAATATGTGTGTTACTAGGTATAAATTTTGAGCGTGGTTTTAAACCACTATTAATTTGTAAATCTTCCCTAATATCAAGGTCATCCCTGAGGCATTGTATGGAAAAATGTTCACCTTCTGGTATAGACAGGGCCATCTGTAAATTCTGTAAATCTGAAACTGTATGTGTAACAGACAGTAAAGGTGTTGTAATAGAACAGACATTAGAGGGGTTTGTGAAAAAGAAATCTTTTAATTTCAACAAACGGGTAAATTTGTACAAATCAATTAGTAACTCAACGGTATCACCCCGTTGTGATGGACAAAAACCCAAACCTCGCCCCAAAACCTTGCACTCCACATCTGATAAGGTCCGACTACGACAACTTTACAATAGTCAGTGTGTGTCCTGTATCTATTTCCTCTCCACTACTCCCTAGGTGGTCTTGGATCGTGTTGACATTGCTGGTGTTATGTCTTTTTTTCTTTCTTTTTCTTGCCACCTCTTTCCTCCCCTCCTTGTTTTTGATCTCTTTTTGCAGCCTGATTGCCCAACCTCAATCTCTCCATCTCCACTAAAAAATTAGACCGTCCTGGAGATATTGATGTACTAGCACCTTCAGATTGTTATTATTTTCTTTTCCTCTCTCTTCTTTTGGTGGTTTTTATCTGATGGATATTGGGTATGGTGCCTAATTATATAATGTTTGTGTGTTTCTTTTTCATATATATATATGTGTATATATATATACATATGTGTATATATATGTATATGTGTTTTTTCGTTTTCTTCTTTTTGTACGGCAAATGGTGTAAATATTGTTTGTGGCATGTAAAATATTTGTATATGTGTTTGTACAGTTTCTATTGTAAAGTTGTACATATATATGTTTTTAAATTTCAGCCCTGAAGAAGTCCTAAGTTAATAGGACGAAACGTGTCGGCTGTTGAAAAAAACTTTATTGATTAAGTGAAATAATAAAGAAGAATAAGACAAGAAGATTTTGCATTAGCAGTGATTTGTTTCTACTGTTACTTGTTTAGTACAATTGTGGATTTTGTTGTTGACGGTCTGTGGTGCTGAACCATTTTTGTGGTGGTTTATGTTGTATCCCCTTTAGTGGGGAGGTGCTCTTGGACAGGGGGCCCATTTGGGTTGTTAGCACGCATTCTTGTCTATTACTGACATTATATGGGTGATTTACGGTACAGGTGCTGCATTTCGTGTATGGTCCACTGTCCGTTGCTTTAGATTTATACTTACTGGGACCTAGGTAGCACAGTCCGAACCCAAAGAAATAGGTTAAAATATTGATCTGATTATTCATATTGTACTTTTTTCTGCCCAAACCCTTTTGATGCAATGTCTAAATTTAATGATAAGAGAGAGAAATGGCCCTTGGCCTTTTTCAAATATGCAAGTTAAAAATTCTGATTCAGCTGCGAGACAATCTGGGGAAGGCCTAAAAACCAAATTCCAGAAATTGGAAAGATTAAAAAAGCAGGAAATGTCCCGCTGGTGGGACAGTATAACGCTACAAAAATATCTTGATAATGACAAAATTCCTAGAGGTTTGAGAATATTAATATTCCCAACTTTTGAGGACCTCGATGAGGACTCACTTAAAGATTGGGAAGGAAACTTGCAAAGCGCGTCGAATACTATGATGCGCATCTTAATTAGGCATGCAGATAAAAAAGCAGCCAAATTAAAGGAGGAGATTGTGATCTTGGAAAGGGAGATTGAGTGTTCTGACCTGAAAGATGTGGTTACAAAAAACTATGAAATTTATGACAAGGTGATTGAAAATCATCAAATTTACCTAAGGGATAAGAAACTCAAAAAAATCAAACGAGATGATAATGATTATAACGTGGGAAGAATCTACACCTTTGCCCGAAAATTTGATAATATCAAACTAAGTGGGGAAGGGAAAAGAATCAGGGAGGAAACCACTGACTCTATATCTGTCAGCTCCAGTTCGCTATCTTCCATTGACAGTAATGTATCACGCACTGAAGGTGCTAGTACATCAATATCTCCAGGACGGTCTAATTTTTTAGTGGAGATGGAGAGATTGAGGTTGGGCAATCAGGCTGCAAAAGAGATCAAAAACAAGGAGGGGAGGAAAGAGGTGGCAAGAAAAAGAAAGAAAAAAAGACATAACACCAGCAATGTCAACACGATCCAAGACCACCTAGGGAGTAGTGGAGAGGAAATAGATACAGGACACACACTGACTATTGTAAACTTGTCGAGTCGGACCTTATCAGATGTGGAGTGCAAGGTTTTGGGGCGAGGTTTGGGTTTTTGTCCATCACAACGGGGTGATACCGTTGAGTTACTAATTGATTTGTACAAATTTACCCGTTTGTTGAAATTAAAAGATTTCTTTTCACAAACCCCTCTAATGTCTGTTCTATTACAACACCTTTACGGTCTGTTACACATACAGTTTCAGATTTACAGAATTTACAGATGGCCCTGTCTATACCAGAAGGTGAACATTTTTCCATACAATGCCTCAGGGATGACCTTGATATTAGGGAAGATTTACAAATTAATAGTGGTTTAAAACCACGCTCAAAATTTATACCTAGTAACACACATATTAACATTGACCAATTTAAAGAAAAAGTGACTAGAGACATCTATACTCTTATGAATGAACCAATACGTCGCCCTAAGCATAATCGTAATTTAACAAAAGCAGAATTAATGGCTTTGGATAATCTTAGCAAAGAAGACTCCATTGTCATTAGAGAAGCAGACAAGGGAGGCAATGTGGTGGTAATGAATACCGCTGACTATATGAATGAAATTGAGAGGCAACTTAGCGATTCGAACTGCTATGAACCAGTCGCCACCAATCCCATTGCCTCCCTTGGGAATTATATCAACATGAAACTTCACGATTGGCGGGAAAGTGGTTTAATTTCTGAAGATGAATATAGTTATCTTTTTGTCAGTAATCCACAAGCCCCCTGTATATATATCCTTCCAAAAATACACAAGGGGGGGGTTTCCTACCGGGACGTCCCATTATTTCGGGCATTGATTCTCCAACAGAGCGGCTCTCCCAGTATGTTGATAGGTTTCTCCAACCACTTGTGACCAACTTGCCTGCATACATACAGGACACCAGGGACATCCTTCAAAAGCTGGATGGCCTTGCATGGTCGGATGATTTGCTCTTCGTGACTATGGATGTAACTGGATTGTACACATGTATTCAAAAACATTTTGGGATGCTGGCAGTACAATCCTTTCTTAATACTCGATCGGCTGATCATATGGAACATAATGAGATGCTGACGGAGATGATAGATATCATCTTGTCTAAAAATTATTTTTTACACAATGGATCATGGCACCATCAAGTACAGGGGACCGCGATGGGTTCCAGGTTTGCTCCTTCGTACGCTGGCCTGTTTATGGGCTGGTGGGAGAGGGAGCATGCCTGAGGCAAATATGCCTCCCCTGGATGGACATGATTGTCTTCTGGGGAGGTATATAGATGATGTCATATTATTGTGGAAGGGTTCCCCTGATCAATTAATGGATTTTTATTCATTCCTCAATGATAATCCATATAATGTACATTTGACCATCAAATATAATTGTCATAATATTGAGTTTTTGGATGTTCTATTCTACATTGAAAATAATGCCATACAGAGTACTATCTTTCGAAAATCTACATCATGTAATAGCATCCTACATGCGACAAGCGCTCACCCTAAGTCAGTGATACGGAATATACCATTTGGGGAGATGGTACGTGTCCGTCGAAATTGCAGCACTGAGTCAACATTCAAAGAGAACATTCTGGATGTTAGAAATAGATTTAAGAATAGGGGTTATAGTGAAGAAATTTTGGATAAAGCTGATCGGAGAATCCAACAAATTAGTAGAGCAAATACCCTCGTGAAAAAATCTAAAACGGTTAACAGTGAGGCTTCCAACCCACATTTGACTTTTGTTACTCAGTACACTGAAAACAGTGATAGGGTATTTACCATTCTCAAAAAACATTGGGATCTATTATATAATACGCCGAGTTTGAGGGACCATGTGACACCTACACCGAGGGTCACTTTCCGTAGAGGAAAAACCCTAAGAAATATACTTTGTCCCAGCTATGTTAGAAATAAAATTGACACAACCTGGCTACCACCAGCACCCAAAGGCTTTTTACATGCCAGGGCTGTAATGTATGCATTTTTGGTATTAACAAGATAAAAAAGTTTAGATACCACACAAATAAAGAATATGAAATAAGACATTTCATTAATTGTAAGACCAAATATGTGGTATATGCATTGGGGTGTGATTGTGATAGGATTTACATTGGGAGTACTGTGAGACCGCTTAAACAGCGGATACAGGAACATGTACGTGCCATAAGAAATAACGATCTTAGATACCCAATGACCTATCACATGTGTGAACATCACAGTGGTGAATGCAAGGTGTGGTTTCATGGCATTGACCATATCCCGGTACATCCACGCGGGGGTAATAGGGAACTTGCCCTACGCCGCAGGGAAGCTATTTGGATTTGTCGTTTGAGATGTGTTGAATTGGGACATAATACAGAGGATGAAATGCATTACCATCTATAATGGGTTGTTTTTTGATTCTGTGATTTCATTATGATGGTCTGTTCCACTGTTTGCTCTTCTGTATTCTAGAAGAAACTGTTTGATTAATGCATACATTGTAACTCGTTTCTTTTAATGTCATCTCTGTCCGTATTTCATGTTGATGTTCTGTTTTGGAAATTTTTTGTTGTCCTATTCATATGACTAATTCGACTATTCCGTTTTTAATATCTTAGAACAGAAATATGTTGTCAAATGTGTATATGGAATTCTCCCTGAATGTCGCTTTGGTCTGCATCTTGTGTTGATATAGATCATGATATTTTTTGATTATCTCCCTTTGACTGTATTATGTTATATTATGTTGTTGTTCCACTTACATGATTTATCTGACTGACTGTGTTTATATATTTCAGAAATAAGATATACTTCGCCAAATATTAATTTATGTTAGTATATCTATTGAGGTGTTTTGTCCTTTTTTATTTTGATGTTGTGTGACTGGCCAGAAGAACCGATTACACTACATCAATATAAGTGCTAATAGTATTTTAAAATTAAAATGGTAGGAAACGTGTATCGAGATATAGATTTGTTTATACACCGCTTTGCTCTTAGCGATAAGCTCAGCTGTTCGATGCCTTTGCAATCCCTTTTTTCATTTTTCTGTCTCCTTTTTCTTTTCTCGTTTTCCTTAACATTGAATATTGTTAATTTATATTTGGGATATTTGATTGGGCCTATTTCTTTGGGGGTCAAAAGGTTGTCAACTCGGCTCTTGAAGTAGATGTTTGGAATGGTCGCGTAGCCATGCGTGATCCATTTTTAAAGATGGTGCTTGTCGATATATACTATTCGGGTTTTCGTGACCACACGTGGTTTAACAATCATGTGTTCTGTTTGAAATTGGTTAGGAGGACATGAGAAGTTTGCCCATTTTTGGTCTTATATTGGACGATTTTTTAAGGATATTGTGCTTTACGCGTATATGAGCGAGTGACAATTATTATAAATAAAGAATGTTCCGTTACCTGGTTACACTACAATTTGCAAAATAGGTTTTTAAATAGTGAAAGGTATTTGGAATAATTAGTTACTAAAATTATATTTTGAATATAAATTACCAGAACTATTGGTGATAGTTGTTTTTAGTGTTTTTTAGTGTTTTATATGACTTTTTGGCCATTTCAATATGGCGCTCCCGTTTATACACATTGGGGGCGGTTATGTAATCCCAATAGGCGCACTCGTCACGTGATCGGGGTGTGATCGGTTAGGGGGAACTTTAAGATGAATGCCATATTGGTCTCGTCTTGGATGACCATACGGAAGGCTACGTCTGCTTCGAGTATAAGTAAGTAGTATATCCAGCGAGATTGGGCGCTTTAAATAATGCGATAGAGTGTTAGGCTTGGAAAATGTTTTTGTCTTGTTTTGTTGTTTCTTTGGGGTAGAATCTCTTATGCTCAATATATCTGCACTGGAACTATAAGCTCCATGACATCACGGTTTTGAGTTTAAGATATTCCCAGGAAATACACAAATATGGATGCGATGCCCCATTAGAATAGTTTGTTTGTGTATTTAAATAGGGAGATTAAGATAGGAATGGTATATTTGCCTTGTATTGGATTATATGTCTTTGATTAGATCACGAATAGATCGTGTAATATATAATTGACATATTGATTCATTTGCAGGTTGAACCGGACACTATCCATCCATTGCCATATGTTCTTAATGGAACCTTTTGGCTTCATTCGTTTCTAAGGCTATGGTTATCAAGCCACTGTATTCCTTGGATATCAATGTGTAATCACAGATGAATATTGGACATCTGCATACTTTACCTTGTTCTGATTTGGATTATTTGGCAATATTTTAATATAGGTAAGCGGGATGACTATATATGGAACGCTCTACGCCATTATACTTCTTTAACATGGCACTTATCTCAAACCAAAATATAACTTTTTCCTCCTTTTTCATTTTTACACCTGTAGAAATTCCTTGATAACAATATCTGGTTAAAAATGGACAATTACAATTCTTGATTTATCTGTGGCTGGTCTGCCACTTTTCTGGTATGTTGTTTTTAAGAATCTCTATTGTTCTTTGCACTGGTTATTCTTGGGTGCTTCCTTTAGGTCATTTGGATAGGGTTGCATGCGTTTGGCTGACAAGCTCCTCACACTCATACATTTTCTTAGGGTGGTGAGGTGTTTTAATAACTTTGTCGTTGGCATAGAGGATTTGTAGAATATGTATTTTTAATCTGTATATTTTGCTTTTTCTTTATATCTACGTTATTCCCCTTTTTTCCTTTTTCTTGCGTTAATCTTTGAGTGTTACTTCTCTTGATTATATTTTCTCTTATGTTCTAATGAATTGTGTAGTGATTGTTATTATTTTCTTTTCCTCTCTCTTCTTTTGGTGGTTTTTATCTGATGGATATTGGGTATGGTGCCTAATTATATAATGTTTGTGTGTTTCTTTTTTCATATATATATATGTGTATATATATATACATATGTGTATATATATGTATATGTGTTTTTTTCGTTTTCTTCTTTTTGTACAGCAAATGGTGTAAATATTGTTTGTGGCATGTAAAATATTTGTATATGTGTTTGTACAGTTTCTATTGTAAAGTTGTACATATATATGTTTTTAAATTTCAGCCCTGAAGAAGTCCTAAGTTAATAGGACGAAACGCGTCGGCTGTTGAAAAAAACTTTATTGATTAAGTGAAATAATAAAGAAGAATAAGACAAGAAGATTTTGCATTAGCAGTGATTTGTTTCTACTGTTACTTGTTTAGTACAATTGTGGATTTTGTTGTTGACGGTCTGTGGTGCTGAACCATTTTTGTGGTGGTTTATGTTGTATCCCCTTTAGTGGGGAGGTGCTCTTGGACAGGGGGCCCATTTGGGTTGTTAGCACGCATTCTTGTCTATTACTGACATTATATGGGTGATTTACGGTACAGGTGCTGCATTTCGTGTATGGTCCACTGTCCGTTGCTTTAGATTTATGTTTACAGGAGATGCACCAGTGCTGCATCCAGGATCCACCACTGAGTAAGAAAAAGTAACGATAACACTACTTACCTGCTAAGTGAATTTCCTCCCATAGGATAACATTGGTGATTCTATGTGAAAAAGTTTCTAAGTGTCAACTTTTAAAATACAATAATATTCCTTAAAAATCACTACTGTAACCAAAACGCTTTTACTCAACTGTTTACAGGAGATGTCCCAGGACTGACTCTAGGATCCAGTCCTGTGGTTAGAAAAGTAATCCATAAAGTAACTAATTGCATTTAACTTGAAATTCACATTGAGCTCAATGTTGCATTGTGTTTGAAATTGTGTTGCCCATTGCAATAACTGTAACTACTGTACTTAAAAGTCTATTGCCTATTTGCAAAGTATTTAATCTAAAGTAATTCATTCTGAGAAAGTATATTTTGTAATGTAATGTATAATGTAATTACAATGTATTTAAAAAAATAAAATATCTAAAAATAAATAGTTTAAAAAATGTAGTAAATCAGTATCAAAAAAATAAATATAACAATTAATACATTTAAAAATTGTCATTTACAAAACCTTTGAAATTCACTGAAAAAAACCATAGGTTTCAGACATGTTATAGTTAGGAATTAGCATTTAAAAAACCTTTGAAATTCACTGAAAAAACCATAGGTTTCAGGCACGTTATAGTTAGAAATTAGCATTTAAAAAACCTTACAAATTCACTGAAAAAACCATAGGTTTTAGGGACAGTTATAGTTAGTTGGACATTGCACTCGTACAAAACCCGTGAAATTCCCCCGTTATAGTTAGTTCAGGTAACTATAACTCGCGCCCCGCAATGCACTGCTGATGACGTCACATATTACATCACTCATGACATGGTCAGTGACATCACTGATGACATCACTGATGACATCTCAAATGACATCACTGATGACATCATCCATGTGATAATTTCATTCATCTTCTCACA
The DNA here is from genome assembly GCA_963921515.1 of Calotriton arnoldi. NCBI lineage: Eukaryota > Metazoa > Chordata > Amphibia > Caudata > Salamandridae > Calotriton > Calotriton arnoldi. Next base: position 204,482 of record CAWUFW010014278.1, on the reverse strand, counting down.
CCCTAATATAACTTTTGATACACCCACTCTAAATTACAGACTGCCATTCGCAAAACCATAGACACTCCAACACCAATAACTACATACCCACTCACTGATTCTTAGGTCTACACACACACACATCCACTCACTCACCCGTACAGTCACTCATACTTATGGTCACTCAGTACAGGACTATCATATGCACTCTTACTCCTATATAGACACTCAAACACCGCCACTCATCCATAGAGGTACTCACACACCTAGTCAGTCATGCAAATAATTAAACACACTGCCATTTACTCACCTATACAGTTATACACACACCAGCTCACTTAATCATACAAATACTAGCACATTGTTACGCTCTTATACAATAACTGATACAAGCACACACGCATCCATACAGCCACTATCACAATCACTCACTCTAAACATAGCTATTTATATACTCCAACACACATATATACTGCCTTTCACATATGTAGTTACTCACACATGTACCACTGGGACATACATTCACTCACTAACACACTCTTACACACACTTACCCACTCATACAGTCTATCACAGATGCACTCTTGAAACCATCCACCCAGTGAATCACCCACTCACACATCTATGCACATTGTCGCACACACCCCTCCCACACAAACACTCAGGCACCCATACAGATACTCAGACAACCATTCAATAACTCATATAGACACTCATGTAGCTATTCACAAACACATGCAGCCACTTACACAGCAACAGACAGACGGATACAGACATTCACCCAGTTTAGTCACTAACCCATGCATTCAGTAAGATACGTTAAATCACTCACTTATAGAGTCAGTCACGCACCTACTAAATCATCCATACAGACACTTATACAGCCACTCATTCTTCAATACGTCTTTTCCTATATATATTAAAAATATTTAAACTTTACATAAACACACAGTCACTGCATGATGTCATCAGTGATGTCATTTGAGATGTCATCAGTGATGTCATCAGTGATGTCACTGACCATGTCATGAGTGATGTAATATGTGACGTCATCAGCAGTGCATTGCGGGGCGCGAGTTATAGTTACCTGAACTAACTATAATGGGGGAATTTCACGGGTTTTGTACGAGTGCAATGTCCAACTAACTATAACTGTCCCTAAAACCTATGGTTTTTTCAGTGAATATATATATATATATATATATATTCACTGAAAAAACCATAGGTTTCAGGTACGTTATGGTTAGAAATTAGCATTTAAAAAACCTTAGAAATTCACTGAAAATACCATAGGTTTTAGGGACGTTATAGTTAGTTGGACATTTCTCTCGTACAAAACCATAGAAATTCCCCCGTTATAGTTAGTTCAGCTAACACCCCCGCAATGCACTGCTGATGACGTCACATATTACATCATTCATGACATGGTCAGTGACATCACGGATGACATCACTGATGACATCTCAAATGACATCACTGATGACATCACTGATGACATCATCCATGTGAAAATCTGATGCACCTCCTCACACCCTAATATAAACTTTGTTACACCCACTGTAAAATACCGACTACCATTTTCGAAACCATCGACACACCAATACCAGTTACTACGTACGTACTCACTGATTCCTAGGTCTACACACACATCCACTCATTCACCCATACAATCACTCATACATGCAGTCAACCATCAATACGGTACTATCATATGCACTCACATATCTATACAGACACTTACACACCACCACTCATCTATAGAGTTACTCACACACCTAGTCAGTCATGCAAAGAATCAATCACACTCCCATTTACTCACCTATACAGTTATACACACACCACCTCACTTATTCACACATATACTAACACATACTTACACTCTTATACAATAACTAATACAAGCACACACTCATCCATACAACCACTTTCACAATCACTCACTCTCACATATAGTCATTTATATACTCCAACTCTCACATACACTGCCTTTTACATATGTAGTTACTTGGACATGTAACACTAAGACATCCCTTCACTCACCAACACACCCATACACACACTCACCCACCCATACAGCTGTTTCCACATGCACTCTTGAACCCATACACCCAGTGAATCAACCACTCAAACATCTATGCACAGAGTCACACACCTCCCACCCACACACACACACACACACTAAGGCACCCATACAAATACTCAGGCAACCAATCGATAACCCATATAGACACTCATGTAGCTACTGACCAACCCATGCAGCAGCTTATACAACAACAGACAGACTGATACAGACATTCACACAGTTTAGTCACTAACCCATGCATTCAGTAAGACACATTTAATCACTCACTTAAACAGTCAGTCACGCACCTACTAAATCCTCCATCCAGACACTTATACACCCACTCATTCTTCAAAACACCTTGGCATATATATATAAAACATATTTAAACTTTAAACAAACACACAGTCACTGGATGATGTCATCAGTGATGCCATCAGTGATGTCATTTGAGATGTCATCAGTGATGTCATCAGTGATGTCACTGACCATGTCATGAATGATGTAATATGTGACATCATCAGCAGTGCATTGCGGGGGCGCGAGTTATAGTTAGCTGAACTAACTATAACGGGGGAATTTCTATGGTTATGTATGAGAGAAATGTCCAACTAACTATAACGTCCCTAAAACCCATGGGTTTTTCAGTGAATTTCTAAGGTTTTTTAAATGCTAATTTCTAACTATAACGTACCTGAAACCTATGTTTTTTTCAGTGAATTTCAAAGGTTTTTTAAATGCTAATTTCTATCTATAACGTCCCTATTAAGTCCCCTTGAATCTTGAGGGTCCCTGGGGGCCAACTAGCCCCCCAGGTACCTCCAGTAAGCGCCACAGAACTGCGTTGCAGAGTGGTGTAAAAAGGGGCATGGCCTCAGACCACCTCTCTGCAACGCAGCTCTGTGGCACTTACTGGAGGTACCTGGCGCGTTGTAAATTGGGGGATTAATTCCCCTTGAGTCCTGAGGGTCCCTGGGGCCCAATTAGCCCACCAGGTACCTCCAGTAAGCGCCACAGGGCAGCATTACAGAGAGGTGGTCTGAGGCCATGCCCCTTTTTACACCTCTCTGCAACGCAGCTCTGTGGCGCTTACTGGAGGTACCTGGTGGGCTAGTTGGCCCCCAGAGACCCTCAGCATTGAAGGGGACTTAATCCCCCAAGTTACAACACGCCAGGGGGTGCGTTTGCACACTTGCCATATTAGGCCCGCCCCCTCCCTGCACCACTGTGCAAACGCGCCCCCTGGCACATTGTAACTTGGAAGATTAAGTCGCCTTGAATCCTGAGGGTCCCTGGGGGCCAACTAGCAAACCAGGTACCTCCAGTAAGCGCCACAGAGCTGCGTTGCAGAGAGGTATAAAAAGGAGCGTGGCCTCAGACCACCTCTCTGCAATGCAGCCGTGAGGCGCATACTGGAGGTACCTGGTGGGCTAGTTGGCCCCAGGGACCCCCAGTATTCAAGGGGAATTAATTCCCCAACTTAAAACACGCCAGGGGGCGCGTTTGCTGAGTGCTGCAGGGAGGGGGCGGGGCCTCCGGCGCAATGCTGGCTTTTTAAAAAAAAAAGAAATTGTAGAAGGGGGCTGTGTGGCCCCCCTTCTTTTTCAAATTTTGGGGCCTGGGGGACCCCATCCCCCAGGGCCTGAACCATTTTTTTTTTTTTAAAACAGGAAGGGGGCCGCGCGGCCCCCTCCCGAGGCCAATTTCGGTCCCGGGGACCCCATCCCCCGGGGCATGGCCACAATTTTTAGTTTTTTAAAACAAATATTTTATAAGGAGGGGGGCTGCGTGGCCCCCCTCCTGAGGCCTCTATTGGCCCCGGGGACACCATCCCCCGGGGTTGTGCCTCTTATTTTCTTTTAATTAACGGGGAGGGGGGCCGCGTGGCCCTCCTCCCGGGCCCCGAGGACCCCATCCCCTGGGGCCTGGTCTCTGTGAATGGGACCATGGGGGGAGCCCCAATCCCCCCACAGTCCCGCCGGCTCCCCGCCTCTCGCGGGAGCCGGCATTGCTTCTCCACATGGGGAGCTGCTGACATGCAGCTCCCCTTGTGGAAAAGCAATCTGCTTTGGATTTTGGAAGTGAGAGAAGGAAACCTGCTCTCGCTTCCAAAATCCAAAGCAGAGTTTGCTATGACAAGGTGGGAGCTGCACGGCTCCCGCCCTGCCATAGCAAACAGCAGTGTCCCAGGGGTGGGCACCCCGGGACACTGCAGGAGCCGGCCCCGGGGGGTGGCGGTCCCCAGGGCCATCACGGGCTCCAGGAGGGGGGCCGCGCGGCCCCCCTACCTCCATTTGAAAGCCCCGGGGAGGTGGTGGTCCCCGGGGCACGGGGGTTCATAACGGACCCCCAATTTTGAATAATTGGAGCCCCGGGGAGGTGGTGGTCCCCGGGGTGTGTGGGTGGGCTCTTGCCCCCACACAAGTTTAAAATTATTTTAAAAAAAGAGCCCCGGGGCAGCGGGGGGCTGTGTGCCCCAGCGCATGTTTACATAAAGCCCTGGGGGGTGGTGGTCCCCAGGGCTTGGGGGTGCCTGGGAGGCCCCCCACAGTTTTTAAAACAAGCCCCGGGGAGTGGTGGTCCCCGGGGCTGCAGGAGGGCCACGTGCCCTCCCGCACCTAATTTACATAGTCCCAGGGAGGTGGCGGTCCCCGGGGCAGCAGGGGGACATGTGCCCCCCATGCATGTTTACATAAAGCCCCGGGGGGTGGCGGTCCCCGGGGCTTGGGCGGCCTGGGAGGCCCCCCCACAGATTTTAAAACAAGCCCCGGGGGGTGGCGGTCCCAAGGGTTGCGGGAGGGCCATGTGCCCTCCCGCACCTAATTTACATAGCCCCGGGGAGGTAGCGGGCCCCCGCAAATGAATAAGTGTTTGCCCCCGGGACCTGGCCCACCCGGGGGCTTTTTGAAAACAAAGTGCGGGAGCCCGCGCTTTGTTTTTTTTTTATTTTCACGGCAGGATTCGCGACCCCAACGCGAATTCTGCCGTTTAAAAAAAAAAAATGCTTTTTTTGGCCCTGGGGATCCTTGTGGGACCCCCTGAGCAGGACTAGGGGGTCAGGGTGTTTCTAACCTGACCCCTTTTCTTGGTTTTCACCTTTGTTTCACTGTTTTCTTGTGACTCGGTTCTACCGCATCATGTGATCAAGGCTCTCCGGAGCCGTAACACGTAATGCTGCTGGTGCCTTTTTGAATTCAATAAACAGAAATCTGCACTTACTTGTGGTCTGTGCTCCTGTGCCTGCCTGGGGAGATCGGAGGTTGGAGTTTTTGCTATATATATATATATATATATATATATATATATATATATATATATATATATCGAGAGAGAGGGAGAGATATACAGATATATATATATATATAGAGAGAGAGGGAGAGAGACAGAGACTCACTCTTTCTGTCTATATATATATATGAATGGCTAACTATATTGCCCCTGTAACCTTTGGTTTTTTTCAGTGAATATACATATATATATATATATATATATATATATATATATATATATATATATATATTCACTGAAAAAACCATAGGTTTTAGGGGCAGTTATAGTTAGTTGGACATTTCACTCGTACAAAACCATAGAAATTCCCCCTAACTATAACTCGCGCCCCCGCAATGCACTGCTGATGACGTCACATATTACATCACTCATGACATGGTCAGTGACATCACTGATGACATCACTGATGACATCTCAAATGACATCACTGATGACATCACTGATGACATCATCCAGTGACTGTGTGTTTCTGTAAAGTTTAAATATGTTTAATATATATAGGGAAAGGCGTATTGAAGAATGAGTGGGTGTATAAGTGTCTGAATGGATGATTTAGTACGTGCGTGACTGACTCTACAAGTGAGTGATTAAACGTATCTTACTGAATGCATGGGTTAGTGACTAAACTGTGTGAATGTCTGTATCCATCTGTTTGTTGGTGTGTAAGTGGATGCATGGATTTGCGAATAGCTACATGAGTGTCTATATGGGTTATTGATTGGTTCTCTGAGTATCTGTATGGCTGCCTGAGTGTTTGTGTGGGTGGGGTGTGTGTGACTCTGTACATAGATGTGTGAGTGGGTGATTCACTGGGTGCATGATTTCAAGAGTGCATCTGTGATGGACTGCTTGGGTGGGTGAGTGTGTGTATGGGTGTGTTAGTTAGTGAATGTATATCTCAGTGGTACATGTGCGAGTAACTACATATGTAAAAGGCAGTATATATGTGTGTTAGAGTATTTAAATGGCTATAAGTGAGAGTGTGTGATTGTGAGAGTGGCTGTATGGATGCGTGTGTGCTTGTATCAGTTATTGTATAAGAGCATAAGAATGTGCTAGTATTTGTATGAGTAAGTGAGCTGGTGTGTGTATAACTGTATAGGTGAGTACATGGGTGTGTGATTAATTTTTTGCATCACTGACTAGGTGTGTGAGTACATCTATGGATGAGTGGCAGTGTGTGAGTGTTTATATAGGTGTATGAGTGCATATGATAGTCCTGTACTGAGTGACTGTTCAAACGCGCCCGTGGCGCGTTTTAAGTTGCAGGATTAAGTCCCCTTGAATCCTGAGGGTCTCTGGGGCCCAACTAGCCCCCCAGGTACCTACAGTTAAGACCACAGAGCTGAGTTGCAGAGAGGCATTCCGAGGCCACGCACCTTTTTCACCTCTCTGCAACGCAACTCTGTTGTGCTTACTGAAGGTACCTGGTGGGCTAGTTGGCCCTCAGGGTCCCTCAGGATTCAAGGGGAATTAATTCCCCAACTTAAAACGCACCACAGGGCGTGTTTGCGCACATGTCACCTGAGGCCCTGCCCCCTCCCTTCACCACTGTGCAAACGCGCCCCGTGGTGCGTTTTAAGTTGGGGGATTAGGTCACCTTGAATCCTGAGGGTCCCTGGGGCCCAACTAACCCGCCAGGTACTTCCAGTAAGCACCACAGGCCTTTGTTGCAACGCCTGTAACAAATTGTGCAGTTGTGTTTAGGTAGTGAAGGGGGTCGTGCTGGGGGTAGTGTTTTAGGGTTTAGGGTAGTGCAGTGGTGTTTGTGTAGTGTAGGGGGTCATGCTGGGGGTAGATTTAGGGTTTAGGGTGTTTGGGTAGAATAGGGAGTCGTGCTGGGGGGAGTGTTTTAGGGTTTAGGGCAGTGCAGTGGTGTTCGGGCAGTGTAGGGGTCGTGCTGGGGGTGGTGTTTCAGGGTTTAGTGCAGTGGTGTTCGGGCAGTGTAGGGGGTCGTGCTGGGGCTGGTGTTTCAGGGTTTAGTGCAGTGCAGTGGTGCTCGGGCAGTGTAGGGGGTCGTGCTGGGGGTGGTGTTTCTGGGTTTAGGGCAGTGCAGTGGTGTTCGGGCAGTGTAGGGGGTCGTGCTGGGGGTGGTGTTTCAGGGTTTAGGGCAGTGCAGTGGTGTTTGGGCAGTGTAGGAGGTCGAGCTGGGGCTGGTGTTTCAGGGTTTAGGGCAGTGCAGTGGTGTTCGGGCAGTGTAGGGGGTCGAGCTGGGGGTGGTGTTTCAGGGTTTAGGGCAGTGCAGTGGTGTTCGGGCAGTGTAGTGGGTCGTGCTGGGGTTGGTGTTTCAGGGTTTAGGGCAGTGCAGTGGTGTTCGGGCAGTGTAGGGGGTCTTGCTGGGGGTGGTGTTTCAGGGTTTAGGGCAGTGGTGTTCGGGCAGTGTTGGGGGTCTTGCTGGGGGTGATGTTTCAGATTTTAGGCCAGTGCAGTGGTGTTCGGGCAGTGTAGGGGGTCTTGCTGGGGGTAGTGTTTTAGGGTTTAGGGCAGTGCAGTGGTGTTTGTGCAGTGTAGGGGTCGTGCTGGGGATGGTGTTTCAGGGTTTAGGGCAGTGCAGTAGTGTTCGGGCACTGTAGGGGGTCGTGCAGGGGTGGTGTTTCAGGGTTTAGGGAAGTGCAGTGGTGTTTGGGCAGTGTAGGGTGTTGTGCTGGGGGTGGTTTTTCAGGTTTTAGGGCATTGGTGTTCGGGCAGTGTAGGGGTCGTGCAGGGGGTGGTGTTTCAGGGTTTAGGGAAGTGCAGTGGTGTTCGGGCAGTGTAGGGTGTTGTGCTGGGGGTGGTGTTTCAGGGTTTAGGGCAGTGCAGTGGTGTTCGGGCAGAGTAGGGGGTCATGCACGGGGTGGTGTTTCAGGGTTTAGGGCAGTGCAGTGGTGTTCGGGCAGTGTAGGGGGTCGTACTGGGGCTGGTGTTTCATGGTTTAGGGCAGTGCAGTGGTGTTCGGGCAGTGTAGGCGGACGTGCTGGGGCTGGTGTTTCAGGGTTTAGGGCAGTGCAGTGGTGTTCGTGCAGTGTAGGTGGTCGTGCAGGGGCTGGTGTTTCAGGGTTTAGGGCAGTGCAGTGGTGTTTGTGCAGTGTAGGGGGTCGTGCTGGGGCTGGTGTTTCAGGGTTTAGGGAAGTGCAGTGGTGCTCGGGCAGTGTAGGGGGTCGTGCTGGGGGTGGTGTTTCAGGGTTTAGGGCAGTGCAATGGTGTTCGGGCAGTGTAGGGGGTCGTGCTGGGGCTGGTGTTTCAGGGTTTAGGGCAGTGCAGTGGTGTTCGGGCAGTGTAGGGGGTCGTGCTGGGGCTGGTGTTTCAGGGTTTTGGGCAGAGCAGTGGTGTTCGGGCAGTGTAGGGGGTTGTGCTGGGGGTGGTGTTTCAGGGTTTAGGGCAGTGCAGTGGTGTTCGGGCAGTGTAGGAGGTCGAGCTGGGGTTGGTGTTTCAGGGTTTAGTGCAGTGGTGTTCGGGCGGTGTAGGGGGTCTTGCTGGGGGTGATGTTTCAGGGTTTAGGGCAGTGGAGTGGTGTTCGGGCAGTGTAGGGGGTCTTGCTGGGGGTAGTGTTTCAGGGTTTAGGGCAGTGCAGTGGTGTTTGGGCAGTATAGGGGTCGTGCTGGGGGTGGTGTTTCAGGGTTTAGGGCAGTGCAGTGGTGCGGGCAGTGTAGGGGGTCGTGAAGGGGGTAGTGTTTCAGGGTTTAGGGCAGTGCAGTAGTGTTCGGGCAGTGTAGGGGGTCGGTCGTGCTGGGGGTGGTGTTTCAGGGTTTAGGGCAGTGCAGTGGTGTTCGAACAGTGTAGGGGGTCGTGCAGGGGCTGGTGTTTCAAGGTTTAGGGCAGTGCAGTGGTGTTTGGGCAGTGTAGGGGGTCATGCTGGGGGTAGTGTTTTAGGGTTTAGGGTAGTGCAGTGGTGCTTGTGTAGTGTAGGGGGTCGTGCTGGGGTTGGTGTTTTAGGGTTTAGGGTAGTGCAGTGGTGTGTGTGTAGTGTAGGGGGTCATGTTTTAGGGTAGTGCAGTGGTGTTTGGGTAGTGTAGGGGGTCGGGCTGGGGGTATTGTTTTAGGATTTAGGTTAGTGCAGTGGTGTTTGGGTAGTATAGGGGATCGTGCTGGGGGTAGTGTTTTAGGGTTTAGGGTAGTGCAGTGGTGTTTGTGTAGTGTAGGGGGTCATGTTTTAAGATGCATTGCTCCAATACCTGACCAGTCTGCACTACATAAAACTGAAAAAAAAACTAAAAATAAAAAGTGTTTTGCACACTTTTGTCATTGGGCCATATGTGGGCTACATCTGGGTAATATTTGTGCTACATTTGGGCTCTTTTTTCTCTGGTGGCCATCTTGGAAGACTTCTTTGTTATGAAGTTTCCTAATTTCCTCATTTACTGCAGTCTCCTCAGTAGGAAATGCTTTCAGTTTTTTACTTTGATTCCATCAAGAAGGCATTCAGATGTGTCTCACATTTTCCATAAATTCAGAATGTTAGCACTCTAGTTGCTCATTAGATCACTGTAGTAAAGCTACTGCTCACCAGGGAGTTAACTGGAAGTCTGCTGCTGGTATTGAAAGTGATTGTTTCAGTCTGCATGTCAGAATTTTCTAATAAAATAGAAGAGGATTTGAGATCTCACTTAAAACATGCCCTCATTTTTCTTTCTGCAGCACTAACCATAATTTCTATTTCAAAAAGAACCCCTCATTTTGTTCCTTTTTAAATTAAATGTTTTAAGTATTAATGGTTTATTCCAATCAAGATGGCTTCAGGTGTGCCATACTTTTGTCATAAGTAAGGCTGTTAGCGCTCTAGTTGTTCTCTAGAACACTCTGGGAAGATGCAGTAGAACACAAAGGCATCAACTGGCAGGCTGCTCCTGTTGAAATATAACAGGAAGATATTTGAGATCACACTTGAAACATGTCCTAATTTTTCTTTCTACAGCACTACCCATAATTTCTATGACAAAATGAACCCCATCATTTTGTTCCTTTTAAATTAAATGTTTTAAGTGTTACCAGTTTATTCCAATCAAGATGGCTTCAGGTGTGCCATACGTTTGTCATAAGTAAGGCTGTTAGCACTCTAGTTGTTCTTTAGAACACTCTGGGAAGCTGCAGTAGAACACAAAGGCATCAACTGACAGGCTGCTCCTGTTGAAATATAACAGGAAGATATTTGAGATCTCACTTGAAACATGTCCTAATTTTTCTTTTTATAGCACTAACCATAATTTCTATGACAAAATGAACCCCATCATTTTGTTCCTTTTTAAATTAAATGTTTTAAGTGTTACCAGTTTATTCCAATCAAGATGGCTTCAGTTGTGCCATACTTTTGTCACAAGTAAGGCTGTTAGCACTCTAGTTGTTCTTTAGAACACTCTGGGAAGCTGCAGTAGAACACAAAGGAATCAACTGACAGTCTCTGCCCTTGTTGGATGTACATGTTTTACTGAGAATGTCAGACTTCCTTCTCACATGACTGAGAAAGATAATGTGAATTTACAGAAAATATGCTCTCATTTTAGCTTCTGGAGCACCTTCCAAAACTCTATGGGACAAGCATGTGAAAATAGTTTTCTCTCAAACATGATTCATGATATCCCAGCAGAAGGTTTTTCACAGGGTAAAATCACCTTAGAACACACCACAATTCCTGAAATTAGTATGGTACCATCAACAAATGAATTCTAATGTAACTAAAGTCTGTTATCACCCTTTATAGTTCTCCTTTTGGTAACCCTCAAAATCTTTGATTCACTACAATGCATTTCAATGGGGTACTATCATTTATATTGGTCCCAAGATGGCTGCCAGCAATTCCAGGATGAAGTGCTGACAGCCAATCAGATCTCACGATGACATGTGTGGTTAGGCTCCGCCCAGATATATATGTGATTTTACTTTTGATTTTCTCAGCAACTACTGAACGGATTTACACCATTTAACAAAAGGGTTCTTTCTGAACCAAGAACTACCTCTTTGCCAAATTTGGTGTAATTCCGGTCAGCAGTTCGGGCTGTAGCCTTGCATAAAGTTTCCTATGGGAAATTGATTTTTTGACTCTTATTTTTTTAATTTCTCCGCAACTACTGAATGGATTTACACCATTTAACAAAAAGGGTTCTTTCTGAACCAAGAACTACCTCTTTGCCAAATTTGGTGTAATTCCGTTCAGCAGTTCGGGCTGTAGCCGTGTCTAAAGTTTCCTATGGAAAATTGCATGGGGAAAACACGTTTTGGGACCCCCCTTTTTTCTCGGCCCCCACTTGCCGAATCACCCCAAAACGTTCAGGATAGGAGCGGACCGGAGCGCCCCACTAGTTTTGAAAATTTCGCAAAGATTCGTCAACCGGCGCCAAAGTTATTGGAAATAGAATGTTGTGAATTTCCTATGGAAAATAGGTCCTAACTATAACTATCTACTGGCGACCGCCAGTAGATAATATATATATATATATATATATATATATATATATATATATATATATATATATATATATATATATATATATATCCTAAACAACACTGCCACAACTGAAAGAACAGCTGCTATGGACACAGTTTCCTTGTTCAAGCGGTATTTAATTGCAATTCAGCAACCAGCTCAACGCGTTTCGGGAAAACAATCCCTTGCTCACGTTTGGCGGTTTTCATATATATATATATATATATATAAGAGTTGCCCCACATTTGAGACGCACTCCCAGGAGGTCAACAAGCCCAGGGACAGCTTCGTGGTTACCGCTGCTCCGACGTGTTTCGGGCCGACGCCCTTCATCAAAGAAGTGCTACACCAAAGATCACCAGCAAACATGGATTCCAGTATCTTCCCTTTATTTATGCAAAAATCGGGCTCAGGTGAGTAAAATGGCATTCTGGGACTGGAAGTCCTTAAAGTAATTCCCATGTGGGCTGCTGGAGTCTCAGTTACACAGTGATTTAAAAACACGGTTCCCAATCCTTTCACCGTCCCCAACCTCCTGCTCCATAAGCCGCTGTCACTACAACAGTAGCAGATCCTCAATGCGGCGGTGCATCTCACGACCTGGACTTGGCTGTAATATCTGAAAGAAAGAGTTGCCCCACATTTGAGACGCACTCCCAGGAGGTCAACAAGCCCAGGGACAGCTTCGTGGTTACCGCTGTTCCGACGCGTTTGAGGCCGACGCCCTTCATCAAAGGAGTACACATATATATTCAGTGAAAAAACCATAGGTTTCAGGGACGTTATAGTTAGTTGGACATTTCACTCATACAAAACCAGAGATTTTCGGCCGTTATAGTTAGTTGAGCTAACTATAACTCGCACCCCTGCAATGCACTGCTGATGACGTCACCTATTACATCACTCATGACATGGTCAGTGATATCACTGATGACATCACTGATGACATCTCAAATGACATCACTGATGACATCATCTGCTTAATATCTGATGCACCTCCTCACACCCTAATATAACCTTTCGTACACCCAGTCTAAAATACAGACTACCATTCTCAAAACCATAGACACACCAATACCAGTTAGTACATACTCACTCACTGATTCATAGATCTACACCCATACAGCCACTCATACACGCAGTCACTCACCAATGCAGCCACTGATATATGCACTCATACACCTATACAGATACTCACACACCACCACTCACCCATAGAGTTACTCACACACCAAGTCAGTCATCTAAAGACTTAATCACACTGCCATTTACTCACCAATACAGTTATACACACACCACCTCACTTATTCATACAGATACTAACACATACTTACTCTCTTATACAATCACACACTCATCCATGCAGCCACTCTCACAATCACTTACTCTCACATATAGTCAGTTGTATACTCCAACACTCACATATACTGCCTTTCACATATGTAGTTACTCACACATATACCACTGAGACATCCATTCACTCACCAACACAGCCATACGCACACTCACTCACCCATACAGCCCCTCGCAGATGCATCATGAACCCAAACACCCACTGAGTCACCCACTCACACATCCATGCAGGGAATCACACACCCCTCCACCCTCCCACACAGACACTCAGGCACCCATACAGGTACTCAGACAAGCAATCATTAACCCATATAGATACTCATGTAGCTACTCACCAACCCATGCAGCCACTTACACACCAACTGACAGACTGATACAGACATTCACACAGATTAGCATTCACTAAGACACGTTTAATCACTCATTTATACAGTCAGTCACACACCCACTAAATCATCCATTCAGACACTCATACACCCACTCATTCTTCAATACACCTTGGCGTATATATATAACATTCGTAAACTTTTTAGAAACACTTAGTCACTGGATGATGTTATCAGTGATGTCATTTGAGATGTCATCAGTGATGTCATCAGTGATGTCACTGACAATGTCATGAGTGATGTAATATGTGACGTCATCAGCAGTGCATTGCAGGGGTGCGAGTTATAGTTAGCTCAACAAACTATAACGGCCGAATTTCTCTGGTTTTGTACGAGTGAAATGTCCAACAAACTATAACGTCCCTGAAACCTATGGTTTTTTCAGTGAATTTCAAAGGTTTTTTAAATGCTAATTTATAACTATAACGCCCCTGAAATGTATGGTTTTTTCAGTGAATTTCAAAGGACTTTTTAAATGCTAATTACTAACTATAACGTCCCCAAAACCGATGGTTTTTTCAGTGAATTTCTAAGGTTTTTTAAAGGCTGATTACTACCTATAACGTCCCTGAAACCTATGGTTTTTTCAATGAATTTCTAAGGTTTTTCAAATACTAATTACTAACTATAATGAAGTAGTAGCTTTTGCAGAGTGGTGCAGAAAGGAGGCTGGGCCTCCGACCAGCGCTCAGAAATTCCGCTGCGTAGGACTTACAGGAGGTACTAGGAGGGCTTCTTGGCCCCCAAAGTCCCTCAGGAGTAAAGTGGACTTCATCCTTCAACCCGTAGTGTGCCAGGAGGCATGTTTGCAGAGTGGTGGAAAAAGGGGGGCCTGGCCTCCGAAGACCTCTTAGCAATCCCACTGTGTGGGACTTACTGGTGGGAACAGGAGGAGTAGTTGGCCCCCAAGGACAACCTTGGGGGCCAACTACCCCTCCTATTACCTCCAGTAAGTCCCACACAGCAGGATTGCTAAGTTCTCATAGCCGACCACGCCCCCTTTGCCCACCACTCTGCAAACGTACTCCCTGGCGCACTCTTGAATGGGGATTGAAGTCCCCTTCACTGCTGGGGGTCCCTAGGGGCCAACTAGCCTACCTGACACCTCCAGTAAGCCTCAGATAGTGGGATTGCTGAGAGGTGGATACAGGCCACGCCCCCTTTCTGCACCACACTGCAAACACGCCTCCTGGCGCACTCTTGGTTGGGGAATGAAGACCCCATGCCTCCTGAGGGACCCTGGGGGCCAACTAGCCCTCCTGTTATCTCTAATAAGCCCCACACAGCTGGATTGCTGAGAGCGGTCCAAGGCCATGCCCCCATTTTACACCACTCTGAAAACGCGCCTCCTGGCGCACTGCTGCTTGGGGGATGAAGTCCACTTTAGTCCTGAGGTCCTCAGGACACAAGAGGACCTCATCGCCCCACCAGCAGTGCGCCAAGAGGTACGTTTGCAGAGTGGTGTAAAAAGGGGCGTGGCCTCAGACCACCTCTCAGCAATTCCACTGTGTGGGGCTTACTGGAGGTACCCTGTGGGCTAGTTGGCCTCTAAGGACCCTTAGTATTCAAGGAGGCTCAATCCCCCAATCCAGAACGTGCCAAGAGACACATTTCCGAAGTGGTGCATGGAGGGGCCAGGGCCTCTGGCTAGATGCCGGCTTCTGTTTTTTTTTAAATTATTGTTAGAAGGGGGGCTGTGTGGCCCCCCTTCTCTTAATGTGTTGTGGGCCCTGGGGACCCCATTCCCCAGGGCCTGAACAATTTCTTTTTTTTTAAATGGGAAGGGGCCGCATGGTCCCCTCTCCTGAGGCCGATTTAGGCCCTGCAGGACCCCATCCCCTGGGGCATGGCCTACTTTATGTATTTTTTAAAATTATTTATACGGGAGGGGGCCGCATGGCTCCGCATCCCTAGGCCACTTCTAGCCCCGGGGACCCCATCCCCCGGAGCCTGGCCTTGATTACTTATTTTAAAAAAAAAATATTTATATGGGAGGGGGGCCGCATGGCCCCCCTGCCCTGGGCCAAGACGCCGGAACCTGATGAGGCAACATTTAGTAAGCCCATAGGTGAGCATTAAGTTGAATTATGCTCTACCACTGCTTCCACCTTCTCCCTGTTTTTAAATGTTTTAAATGTTTTAATGTTCCGAATGTATATGATATCTGTGCCTGGTTTTCCACCGAGTGATGCACCTAGACACAATAATTGTTTGAACTGTTCACAATGATACACACACCACAGTACACGCCTTAGTGTACACCTTGATTGAACTATGAGATATACCATGATGTTGTATAGATTGTACATAAATCTTTACCACTTCATCCCTATCTAGGTTATCGCAGACGGTGGGACATTGCCTACTGCATCTTGACGTGGGAGGTAGGTTCCCCTACCCACCAAGTGTAGATAGTACCACTTTTCCTGGTCCTGAAGAATTGCCAACGATCCTTAGGACAACACTGGCAAGAAACATGTCGACCCTTTAGAGTAGGACGCAGACATCTGGACAGACAGTTTCTAGATACACGCCACTCTATAGATATTTTAATCAGGCAGTTTACCTCCCTGAATAAAATCCAATTCGAGGACTAACTGACCTATTTTAACTCACCTGCACAACATCTACACCACCAGACCCCTTACCCCCACTGCATCAATCGGCAGGAACAAAAGATCTCCGCCAAAGAGCCCCATATTGGGTGCCCGTCGGGCATTGCAGCGCCGGCCCGACGAGGAGCAGGCCCATATGATGAAGCATGACACCTAGCTCGCTGGGTGTGTGAGGGTTTTAGTTCCGAAGAGGGGTCTTCCCTGCGCGCCCCCCTCTTCCCTCTTAACCTTGATCCTGTATATCTCGATACCCCTAGGAAGAGCATACTAATCGTTTGTTCTGATAACTTCAAGTGAGTGTAAGTGTTTTTAAGAGTTTATGGGTGTTAAACATGTATACTAACCTACTAGAAAAGTTAAATTAGTAAACTAGGTGCATTACTACTGAGTGATACTACTTCTAACATATATTATGTGAGTGGGCGTGTGACTGTATGTGTCCTTCTGCGTATGGTGCAAGTGGCTGTATGGGTGTATAAGTGGGTGAGTGAGATGCTGTGTGAGTGACGGTATTGGTGAGTGAGTGGGTGTGTCAGTGGCTGCATGGGTGAGTGAGTGGTGGTGTGACTGGCTCTATGGGTGGATAAGTGGGTGTGTTGTGACTGTATGGGTGAATGAGTGGGTGTCTGAATGGCTATATGAGTGAGTGACTCGATGTGTACGTGGCTTTATAGGTGAAGGACTGGCTGTTTGAGTGGATGTTTGGTTAAATGAGTTGGTGTGTGAGTGGCTGTATTGGAGAGTATGTGTCTGTGTGAATGCCTGTATGGGTGCATGGGCGGATGTGTGAGTTTTTGTAAGGATGTTTGAATGGGTATGTAAGTGGTTAAGTTGGCATGTGAGTGAGTGAGTGTATGAGTGCTTGTATGGGTGAGTGAGTGGCTGTTTTGAGGGGCTGTGTGGGTGACTGAGTGGGAGTGTGAGTGACAGTATAGGAAATTAAGTGTGTGTGAGTAGCTCTATTGGTGAGTGTGTGACTATGTGAGTGGCTGGATGGGTGAGTGACTGGTTGTATGAGTGGCTGTATAGGTGAGTGAATGGTTGTATGAGTGGGTATACAACTGAGTAAGTGGGTGTGTGAGTGCCTCTATGGAGAGGTGAGTCAGTGTGTGAGTACTGGTATGGGTCTGTGAATGGGTATGTAAGTGGTTGTGTGGGTGTGTGTGTGGGCATACGAGAGGTTGTATGGGGGCATGAGTGGGTGTATGAGTGGTTCTGTGGATGATGTCATCAGTGATGTCACTGACAATGTTGTGAGTGATGTAATATGTGATGTCATAAGCAGTGCATTGCAGGGGCGCAAGTTATAGTTAGCTCAGGTAACTATAACTGCTGAATTTCACTGATTTTGTATGAGTGAAATCTGAGCCTAATTATACCATCCCTGTTACCTTTGTTTTTTTAAGTGAATTTCTAAGGCTTTTTAAATGTTATTTCCTAACTAAAACATCCCTGTAACATTTGGTCTTTTAAGTGAATTTTTATGGATTTTTAACTAGTAGTCATGTTTGCAGAGTGGTGGAGAAAGGGGGCAGGGCCTCCGACCAGCTCTCAGGAATCCCCCTGTGTGGGACTTACTGGAGGTAACAGGAGAGGTAGGTGGCCCCCAAGGACCATCGGTAGCCAAGAGGACTTTATCCCCTAAACAACTGTGCACCAGGAGGCAAGTTTTCAGAGTGGTGGAGAAAGGGGGGATGGCCTCCAACAACCTCTCATCAATTCAGCTGTGTGGAACTTACTGGAGGTAGCTGGAGGGGTAGTTGGCCCCCAAGGAACCTCAAGAGCCAAGGGGACTTCATCCCCTAACTAGTAGTGCACCAGAAGGTGCATTTGCAGAGTGGTGGAGAAAGGGAGAGAAAGGGGGCAGGGCCTCAAATCCCCTCTCAGCAAGGAGGTAACTGAGAGGTTTTGGCCCCCTAAGACCCTCTGCAGCCAAGGGGACTTCATCCCCAAACCAGTTGTGTGCCAGAAGACGCATTTGTAAAGTACCGCTGCAAGGGGTCAGGTCTCCGGCAACTTGCCAGTCAGACTGGGGGGCCATATGGCCCCCCTTCTCTTGGCCGATTTCAGCCCCAGGCTGGCCTTTAATAAAAAAAAAAGTGGCCCCCCTCCTAGGCCGATTTTGGCCCTGGGGATCCCATCCCCCAGGGCCTTGCCTTTTTATTATTATTTTTTTACATAAATAATTGGAGGGGGCTGTGCGGCCCTCCTCCCAGGCTGAGTTTGGCCCCATTCCCGACCTCTATTATGGATGCCCTGGTCCCACCCAGGACAACCACTCACCACTGATGGGGACCATGGGGGGAGCCTGAAGGTCCCCGCAGTCCCTGCCAGCTCCACGCCTCCTGCGGGAGCCGGCATTGTTTTTATAGAGAGGGAGCTGCTGAACATTCAGCTCCCTCTCTGTGAAAGCAATTTTGCTCCGCTTCCAGCAAACCAGAGCATTTTTATGCTCTCGCTTGCTGGAATCTGAGTGTTTGCTATGGCTTGGTGGGAGCGGTAAAGCGCCTGCCAAGCCATAGCAAACAGCTATGTCCCAGAGGTGGGCACCCCGGAACATTGCAGGAGCTGTTCCTGGTAAGTGGTGGTACCCTGGGCCATCTATGGCTCCAGGAGGAAGGGCCATGCAGCCCCCCTCCTTTCTTTTATTTTGTCCTGGGGAGGTGGTGGGCCCTCGGGCTGTATGGGGCCACACACCCGCCCCACATTCATTGACATTAAAGCCCCGGGGAGGTGGTAGCCCCCGTGCCTGCGAAGGGTGTCCATGCAACCCCTGCATTGTTTTCTGGAAAAATCCCAGGGAGGTGGATTTCCCTGGGGTTAGGGGGTTCCAAGAATCCCCCCAGTTAAAAATAAATATTCTAAAGGATGGGGTGGTCCCAGGGTCAGCGGGGATGCTGTCCGGGCCTCCCCCACATTCATTTTTAAACAAGCCCCCGGGAGCTGGTTGTCCTCGGGGAAATATTATGCCCCAGGAGTGGGGACCCATTTGACCTCCCCTTATAACAAACCTGGCCCACCCGGGGGCTGATAATCAAGAAAGTGCAGGAGCCTGTGTTTAAAGAAAAAAAAAATGCTTTTTTGGCCCTGCGGGGTCCCTGTCTGACCCCCCCCTCCACCAAGAAGCTTAGAGGTCAGGGTCTTTCTACCCTCTCCCCTTTTCTTTTTTAAAATGTTTCTATCTGGGACTCGGCGAGCCGAGTCCCAAGATGGCTGCCAACACTTCCCTGTTTGAAGTGTTGGCAGCCAATCAGATCTCAGCACGAGATTGGGAGTGGTTGCGTATCCACCGGGTACCTATAATTACAAATTACAATTTTCCTTAACATTTTAAAAACTACTGAATGGATTTATACCAATTTATAAAAAAAGGTCTCTTTCTGGACAAACAGCTACCTTTCTGCCAATTTTTTGTGCAATTCTGTTCAGCAGTTCAGTCTGTAACCGTGTCTAAAGTTCGTATGGAAATTAACATGGGGAAAATATGTTTTGGGACCTTCTATTTTTCTCGACCCCCGCTTGACGGATCATCCAGAAAGTTTCAAGACAGCAGCAGAAGTGAGCGGCAAATTAGTTTTGAAAATTTCGCAAGGATTCATCAAACGATGCCAAAGTTATTGGCAAATGTTAAACGCTCTACCTATGGAAACTACAACCTAACTATGACTACCTAATGGTGACCACACGTTTCGACAATAATGTCTTTTTCAATGCCATTAAATAGATGCTCGGAAAGCAGTTTTATCTATGGCTTCCCTCGCTCCTATTGGTCATCACAGTTCACTTGTTGTTTCAAACCTCGCGCAGCCTGCATTTCGATCTTCAGTAGATGCTGTAACCTTGCAGGGCATATGTCCCATAATGCATTTCACCTCTTTATATTCATGCTG
Source organism: Calotriton arnoldi (assembly GCA_963921515.1). NCBI lineage: Eukaryota > Metazoa > Chordata > Amphibia > Caudata > Salamandridae > Calotriton > Calotriton arnoldi. The sequence continues at coordinate 184,512 of CAWUFW010014278.1, read as the reverse complement.
GCTGAATGGAACATTTACGAGGAATTGGAGCGAATCTACTTAAAAAATAAATCTTTTGAGCATCTACTTAATGGCATTGAAAAAGATATTATTGTCGAAACACATCTGCCTGTCTACCAATAAATTGGATCATAGACCCGCTGACTGCTCCTATCCTTTGTGGATGTTTGAGTAATAATTTGTCACGTGCAACCACTTGCACGTAAGAAGGCACCCGTTCATTGTGTTCAGTGGTCTAAATGTGGCTTTGTGGATCAAAAGTACTTACCGCTGGAACTGCCGCTTCCCAAGAAGGAGGACGATACCAGGTGACACTAAGTCAACATTACTGATATGGAAAGCGCAATTACAAAATGTGCGTTTTTCTGGCATTGCACCTCCTGATGTAAGACTTGGCAGCAGAACAAGGGTAAAGGGATGATTTATTTTTTAAGTAGATTTGCTCCAATTCCTCATAAATGTTCCATTCAGCCAGCATGAATATAAAGAGGTGAAATGCATTATGGGATATAAGCCCTGCAAGGTTACAACATCTACTGAAGATCGAAATGGAGGCTGCTCAAGGTTTGAAAAAACGAGTGAACTGTGATCAACCAATAGGAGCAAGGGAAGCCATACAAAAAAACTGCTTTCCGAGAATCTACTTAATGGCATTGAAAAAGACATTATTGTTAAAACACGTCTGCCTGTCTATCAATAAATTAGATCATAGACCCAATGAGTGCTCCTATCCTTTGTGGATGTTTGATTAATAATTTGTCACATGCAGCCACTTGCACATGAGGAGGCACCCGTTTGTTGTGTTCAGTGGTCTAAATGTGGCTTTGTGGATCATATATATTTATATAGAAAGAGAGAGATCACTTTTATATATGCGTGGTTTCCTTGGGGGCCGATCGCAGACCCCAAAAGAATCTACCCATGTATTAAAAAGTAGTGATATCTCTCTCTCTCTATATATATATATATATATATATATATATTATCTACTGGCGGTCGCCAGTAGATAGTTATAGTTAAAACCTATTTTCCATAGGAAATCCGCAACATTCTATTTGAAATAACTCTTGCGCTCGGTTGACGAATCTTCGCGAAAGCTTCCAACTTGTTGGGGCGCTCTGCTCCGCTCCTACCCTGAAAGTCTCGGGTTGATTCGTCAAGCGGGGCCGAGAAAAAGGGGGTCCCAAAACGCGTTTTCCCATTCATTTTTTCATAGGATCCTTTCATCGCGGCTACAGCCCGAACTGCTGAACGGAATTACACCAAATTTGGCAAAGAGGTAGCCCTTGGTTCAGTGTCGTGCCTTTTGCTTAAATGGTGTAAATCCGTTCAGTAGTTTCTGAGAAAATCACAAATAAAATCACATATATATCTACGGCCGAGTAGGGTCCGCGTATCCTCCCGATCACGAGCTGCATGCTAATTGGCTGTCAACACTCCAAATCAGGAAGTTTTGGCAGCCATTTTGTCCCTCAGTAGAACCGAGGGACAGAAACAAGTGCGCAAAGCGCAAAAAGGGGGCAGGGTAGAAACACCCTGACCCCCTAGGTCTGCTCAGGGGGTCCCACAAGGACCCCCTGGGCAGAAAAAAACATTTTTTTTTTTTTAAATCGGCGGGATGCCCTTAGGGTGTGCGGATCCCGCCGAGAAAAAAAAAAGAAACAAGTGCGCAAAACGCACAAAGGGGGCAGGGTAGAAACACCCTGACCCCCTAGGTCTGCTCAGGGGGTCACACAAGGACCCCCTGGGCAGAAAAAAACATTTTTTTAAAAAACAAAATCGTCGGGATGTGCTTAGGGTGCGCGAATCCCGCCGAAAAAAAAAAAAAACAAAGCGCGGTCTTCGGCACTTCGTTAGCTAATTGGCCCACGGGTGGGCCAAGTCCCGTGGGCATGCGGGGGGGTATTTATAATATGCGGGGGCCTCTAAGGCCTTCCCAAGCCCCGGGGACCGCCACCCCCCGGGGCTTTAAAAATAAATGGTGCGGGAGGGCTCTCGGCCCTCCCGCAGCCCCGGGGACCGCCACCTCCCCGGGGCTTCTTTAATCATTTTAAAAAAATACCTGTGTGGGGGGCTTGAGCCTCCCACATGCCCCGGGACCGCCACCTCCCCGGGGCACTAAAAATTTTAATATGGGGGTCCATTACGGACCCCCAGAGCCCCGGGGACCACCACCTCCCCGGGGCTTTGTCAATGGAGGGAGGGGGGCCGCGTGGCCCCCCTCCTGGAGCCTGTGATGGCCCTGGGGACCACCACCCCCCAGGGCCGGCTCCTGCAGTGTCCCGGGGTGCCTACCCCCGGGACACTGTAGTTTGCAATGACAGGACGGGAGCCTCGCCGCCCCCGTCCTGTCACAGCAAACTGCTTTGGATATTGGAAGAGAGAGCAGGAAACCTGCTCTCTCTTCCAATATCCAAGCAGATTGCTTTTTCACACGGGGAGCTGCATCTTAGCAGCTCCCCATGTGGAAAGCAATGCCAGCTCCCGCAGGAGGCGGGGAGCCGGCAAGGTCCGTGGGGGAGTTGGGGTCCCCCACGGACCCCAAAGGATAGGGCCAGCCCCGGGGATGGGGTCCCCGGGCAAGTAGTGGCTCGGGAGGGGGCTGCGCGGCCCCCCTCCCCAAAAATAATAAAACAAATTTAAAAAAATAAAAATAAAGGCCTGCCCCGGGGGATGGGGTCCCCGGGCAAAAGGAGGCCTGAGGAGGGGGGCCACGCAGCCCCCCTCCATAAAAATTTCTTTAAAAGTGGGCTATGCCCCGGGGGATGGGGTCCCGGGGCCGGATTCTGCCAAGGGAGGGGGGCCACGCGGCCCCCTTCCCGTTTAATTTAAAAAAAAAAAGGGGTAAGGCCCTGGGGGATGGGGTCCCAGGGCCCAAAAATAGGAAAAGGAAGGGGGGCCGCACAGCCCCCTTCGAAAAAAAACAAAAAACAAAAACGATCGGGCCGCAGGCCCGCCCTTTCTTTACCACTCTGCAAACGCGCCCTGGCGCGTTTGCAGATGGGGAACAATTCCCCTTAAATACTGGGGGTCCCTGGGGGCCAACTAGCCCACCAGGAACCTCCAGTATCGCCAGGGGCTGCGTTGCAGAGAGGTGTACAGAGGCCACGCCCCTTTTACACCTCTCTGCAACGCAGCTCTGTGGCGCTTTGGAGGTACATGGTGGGCTACTTGGACTCCAGGGACCCCCAGGATTCAAGGGGACTTAATCCCCCAACTGAAAACGCACCACGGGGCGCGTTTGCACAGTGGTGAAGGGAGGGGGCGGGGCTTCAGGTGACATGTGTGCAAACAGGCCCGTGGCGTGTTTTAAGATGGGGAATTAAATCCTCTTCAATCCTGAGGGTCCCTGGGGGCCAACTAGCCCACCAGGTACCTCCAGTAAGCGCCACGGAGCTGCGTTGCAGAGTGTTGTAAAAGGGGCGTGGCCTCTGAACATCTCTCTGCAACGCAGCTCTCTGGCGCATACTGGAGGTACCTGGTGGGCTAGTTGGCCCCTAGGGACCCTCGGGATTGAGGAGGAATTAATTCTCCAACTTAAAACGCGCCACACGGCGTGTTTACAGACATGTATCCTCAGGCCCCACCCCTTTATTCACCATTGTGCAAATATTCCTCTAAAATCAGCCGAACTACGAATTCCGATTTACTCACCTGTTATCAGGAGAGACCTCAGTGCTGCATCTTTGCGCCCAGTACCGATCCTGAAAAGTAATTCTAACCGTACTTACCAGTAACTTGAATTTCCTTCCATAGGCTAACATTGACTGGTTTCACTTGGAAATTCTTCTAAGTGTGGAGTTTTGGAACTTTATAATATTCCTCTAAAATCAGCCGAACTACGAATTCCGATTTACTCACCTGTTATCAGGAGAGAACCCAGTGCTGCATCTTTTAGCCCAGCACTGACCCTGAAAAGTAATTCTAACCGTACTTACCAGTAACTTGTATTTCCTTCCATAGGAATCCATTGTCTGGTTTTCAGCAGAAAAGTTTCAAAAAGTCGATTTTCACAAACTACAAATATTCCTTAAAAATCGCATGTATGACTTAAACGCATTCTTTCAACTGTTTACAGGAGATGCACCAGTGCTGGATCCAGGATCCACCACTGAGTAAGAAAAAGTAAAGATAACACTACTTACCTGCTAAGTGAATTTCCTCCCATAGGATAACATTGGTGATTCTATGTGAAAAAGTTTTAAAATACAATAATATTCCTTAAAAATCACTACTGTAACCAAAACGCTTTTACTCAACTGTTTACAGGAGATGTCCCAGGACTGAATCTAGGATCCAGTCCTGTGGTGAGAAAAGTAATCCATAAAGTAACTAATTGCATTTAACTAGAAATTCACATTGAGCTCAATGTTGCATTGTGTTTGAAATTGTGTTGCCCATTGCAACAACTGTAACTACTGTACTTAAAAGTCTATTGCCTATTTGCAAAGTATTTAAACTAAAGTAATTCATTCTGAGAAAGTATATTTTGTAATGTAATGTATAATGTAATTACAATGTAATTTAAAAAATAAAATATCTAAAAATAAATAGTTGAAAAAAATGTAGTAAATCAGTATCAAAAAAATAAATATAACAATTAATACAATTAAAAATTGTCATTTACAAAACCTTTGAAGTTCACTGAAAAAAACCATAGGTTTCAGGCACGTTATAGTTAGAAATTAGCATTTAAAAAACCTTACAAATTCACCGAAAAAACCATAGGTTTCAGGCACGTTATAGTTAGAAATTAGCATTTAAAAACCTTTTAAATTCACTGAAAAAACCATAGGTTTTAGGGACAGTTATAGTTAGTTGGACATTGCACTCGTACAAAACCCGTGAAATTCCCCGTTATAGTTAGTTCAGCTAACTATAACTCGCGCTCCGCAATTCACTGCTGATGACGTCACATATTACATCACTCATGACATGGTCAGTGACATCACTGATGACATCACTGATGACATCTCAAATGACATCACTGATGACATCATCCATGTGATAATTTCATGCATCTTCTCACACCCTAATATAACTTTTGATACACCCACTCTTATTTACAGACTGCCATTCGCAAAACCATACACACTCCAATACCAATAACTATATACCCACTCACTGATTCTTAGGTCTACACACACACATCTACTCACTCACCCGTACAGTCACTCCTACTTACAGTCACTCAGTACAGGACTATCATATGCACTCATACACCTATATAAACACTCACACACCGCCACTCATCCATAGAGGTACTCACACACCTAGTCAGTCATGCAAAAAATTAATCACACACCCATTTACTCACCTATAGAGTTATACACACACCAGCTCACTTAGTCATACAAATACTAGCACATTCTTACGCTCTTATACAATAACTGATACAAGCACACACACATCCATACAGCCACTCTCACAATCACACACTCTCACTTATAGCCTTTTAAATACTCTAACAGACATATATACTGTCTTTTACATATGTAGTTACTCGCACATGTACCACTGAGATATACATTCACTCACTAACACACCCATACACATACTCACCCACCCAAGCAGTCCATCACAGACGCACTCTTCAAATCATGCACCCAGTGAATCACCCACTCACACATCTATGTACAGAGTCGCACACACCCCACCCACACAAACACTCAGGCACCCATACAGATACTCAGACAACCAATCAATAACTCATATAGACACTCATGTAGCTATTCACAAACCCATGCAGCCACTTACACAGCAACAGACAGACGGATACAGACATTCACCCAGTTTAGTCACTAACCCATGCATTCAGTAAGATACGGTTAATCACTCACTTATACAGTTAGTCACGCACCTACTAAATCATCCATACAGACACTTATACACCCACTCATTCTTCAATACGCCTTTCCCTATATATATTAAAAATATTTAAACTTTACAGAAACACAGTCACTAGATGATGTCATCAGTGATGTCATTTGAGATGTCATCAGTGATGTCATCAGTGATGTCACTGACCATGTCATGAGTGATGTAATATGTGACGTCATCAGCAGTGAATTGCGGGGCGCGAGTTATAGTTAGCTGAACTAACTATAACGGGGAATTTAATGGGTTTTGTACGAGTGCAATGTCCAACTAACTATAACTGTCCCTAAAACCTATGGTTTTTCAGTGAATATATATATATATATATATATATTCACTGAAAAACCACAGGTCTCAGGGACGTTATAGTTAGTCGGACATTTCACTCGTACAAAACCAGAGAAATTCGGCCATTATAGTTAGTGGAGCTAACTATAACTCGCGCCCCTGCAATGCACTGCTGATGATGTCACATATTACATCATTCATGACATGGTCAGTGACATCACTGATGACATCTCAAATGACATCACTGATGACATCATCCAATGACTGTATTTCTGTAAAGTTTAAATATGTTTTATATATATATATATATGCCAAGGTGTATTGAAGAATGAGTGGGTGTATAAGTGTCTGAATGGATGATTTAGTAGGTGTGTGACTGACTGTATAAGTGAGTGATTAAATGTGTCTTACTGAATGCATGGGTTAGTGACTAAACTGTGTGAATGTCTCTATCAGTCTGTCAGTTGGTGTGTAAGCGGCTGCATGGGTTGGTGAGTAGCTACATGAGAGTCTATATGGGTTATTGATTGGTTGTCTGAGTATCTGTATGGGTGTCTGAGTGTCAGTGTGGGTGGGTGTGGTTGGTGTGACTCTGTGCATAGATGTGTGAGTGGGTGATTCACTGGGTGAATGGGTTCAAGAGTGCATCTGTGAAGGGCTGTATGGGTGGGTGAGTGTGTGTATGGGTGTGTTGGTTAGTGAATGAATGTCTCAGTGGTACATGTGTGAGTAGCTACATATGTGAAATGCAATATATGTGAGTGTTGGAGTATATACATGACTATAAGTGAGAGTGAGAGATTGTGAGAGTGACTGTATGGATGAGTGTGTGCTTGTATCAGTGATTGTATAAGAGAGTAAGTATGTGTTAGTATCTGTATGAAAAGTGAGGTGGTGTGTGTATAACTGTATAGGTGAGTAAATGGGAGTGTGATTGATTCTTTGCATGACTGACTAGGTGTGTGAGTAACTCTATGGATGAGTGGCAGTGTGTGAGTGTCTGTATAGGTGTAAGAGTGCATATGATAGTGCTGTATTGATGAGTGACTGCATGTATGAGTGACTGTATGGGTGAATGAGTGGATGTGTGTGTAGACCTAGGAATCAGTGAGTGGGTATGTAGTAACTGGTATTGGTGTGTCTATGGTTTCGAAAATGGTAGCCTGTATTTTAGAGTGGACCTATCAAAGGTTATATTAGGGTGTGAGGAGGTGCATCAGATTATCACGTGGATGATGCCATCAATGATGTAGTCAGGGATGTCATTTGAGATGTCATCAGTGATGTCACCAGTGATGTCACTGACCATGTCATGAATGATGTAATACGTGACGTCATCAGCAGTGCATTGCGGGGCCGCAAGTTATAGTTAGCTCAACAAACTATAACGGCCGAATTTCTCTGGTTTTGTATGAGTGAAATGTCTGACTAACTATAACGTCCCTGAAAAATGTGGTTTTTGCAGTGAATTTCAAAGGTTTTTCAAATGCTAATTTCTAACTATAACGTCCCTGAAACCTATGATTTTTTCAGTGAATTTCAAGGTTTTTTAAATACTAATTTCTAACTATGCCTACAGAGGTAGTACATGTGCAGAAACAGCAAGAAAGGCTCAGAAAGAAGCAAGAGATAAGCAGAAAGAACCAACAGAGGTGCAGAAAGAGGCCTTGTTCCAAAGTCATCCTGTACCCTGGGTACCCCCCCAACTTTTTGCTGACTGGTACTGGTGGTAACTGACTCTGACTGACCCTGGGCTCTGCCTAACCAGGCTCGGAGCCAGTGCTATGCTGAAAGACACTTAGAATACAGTGAAAATACCTACATACACTAGGGTACACTATGGGTTGGGGTACCACTGTGATTGGCATGACCTCCCTGTAAGGCCCTAGTACATAATAGGACAAGGGGATTAAAATCACCTCTAAGTCCCAGCATATAATAGGGCATTGCAGTTTAGAGGCCAGCAGCCCTTTTCTGCACTTGCATATGTGCACTGCTGAGCCTGAAGTCAGTTTAAAAGTAGCCCTGTGTGTGGGGAAAGAGGCAAGAGAGGTGCAGAAAGAGGCAAGAGAGGTGCAGAAAGAGGGAAGAAGGGTGCATAAAGAGGCAAGAGAGGTGCAGAAAGAAGCAAGAGAAGTATAGAAAGAAGCAACAGAGGTGCAGAAAGAGGGAAGAGGGGTGCAGAAAGAGGCAAGAGAAGTGCAGAAAGAAGCAACATAGGTGCAGAAAGCAGCAAGAGAAGTTCAGAAAGAGGCAGCAGAGGTGCAGAAAAAGGCATAAGTGCTGCAGAAAGAGGGAACAGGGGTGCAGAAAGAGAAAAGAGGGGTGCCGAAAGAGGCAAGAGGGGTGCAGAAATTTGCAAGAGAGGTGCAGAAAGAAGCAAGAGCAGTGCAGTAAGAAACAACAAAGGTGCAGAAGGAGGCAAGAGGGCTACATAAAGAGGCAAAAGAAGAGCAGGAACAAGCAAAAGAGATGCGGAAAGAGACTAGAGGGATGCAGAAAGAGGCAAGAGAGGTACAGAAAGAGGCAAGAGAGGTACAGAAAGAGGGAAGAAGGGTGCAGAAAGAGGCAAGTGGGGTGCCGAAAGAAGCAAGAGAGGTGTACAAAGAAACAACAGAGGTGCAGAAAGAAGCAAGAGCAATGCAGAAAGCACCAACAGTGGTACAGAAAGAGGCAAGAGGTATGCAGAAAGAAGCAAGAGAAGTACAGAAAGAAGCAAAAGAGGTACAGAAAGAGGCAAGAGGTGTGTAGAAAGAGGCAAGAGCAGTGCAGAAAGAACCAAGAGACGTGCAGGAAAAGGGAAGAAGGGTGCAGAAAGAGGCATGAGGGGTGCAGAGAGAAGCAACAGAGGTGTAGAAAGAAGCAAGAGAAGTGCAGAAAGAAGCAACAGAGGTGCAGAAAGAGGCAAGAGAAGTGCAGAAGGAAGAAACAGAGGTGCAGAAATAGGCAAGAAAAGTGCAGAAAGAGGCAAGAGAGTTGCAGAAACAGGCAAAACAGGTGCACAAAGAGGGAACAGGGGTGCACACAGAGGCAGGAGAGGAACAGAAAGAACCAACAGAGGTGCAGAAAGAGGCAAGAGGGGTGCAGAAAGAGGAAAGAGGGGTGTGAAAGAGGCATGAGGATTGCAGAAAGAACCAAGAGGATTGCAGAAAGAAGCAAAAGAGGTGCAGAAAGAGACAAGAGGGGTACAAAAAGAGGGAAGAGGGATGCAGAAAGAGGAAAGTGGGGTGCAGAAAGAAGCAAGAGATGTGCAGAAAGAAACAAAAGAAGTGCAGAAAGAAGGAACAAAGGGGCAGAAAGACCCAAGAGGGGTGCAGAAGGAAGGAAGAGGGGTGTGAAAGAGACACGAGGGGTACAGAAAGAAGCAAGAGACATGCAGAAAGAAGCAAGAGAGTTGCAGAAAGAAACAAAAGAAGTGCAGAAAGAAGGAACAGAGGTGCAAAAAGAGGGAAGACGGGTGCAGAAAGGGTCACGTGGGGTGCAAAAAGAAGCAAGAGATGTGCAGAATGAAACAAAAGAAGTGCAGAAAGAAGGAACAGAGGTGCAAAAAGAGGCAAGAGGGGTGCAGAAAGAGGCACTTGGGGTGCAGAAAGAAGCAAGAGATTTGCAGAAAGAAACAAAAGAAGTGCAGAAAGAAGGAACAGAGGTATAGAAAGAGGCAACAGGGGTGAATAAAGAGGAAAAAGGGGTGGAAAAAGAGGCCAGGGGGTGCAGAAAAAGGCAAGAGATGTGCAGCAAGAAACAAAAGAAGTGCAGAAAGAAGGAACAGAGGTACAGAAAGAGGCAACAGGGGTGAAGAAAGAGGAAAGAGGGGTGGAGAAAGAGGCAAGAAGGGTACAGAAAGAGGGAAATGGGGTACAGAAAGAGGAACAAAGGTTGCAGAAAGAAGGGACAGAGGTGCAGAAAGAAGAAAGAGAAGTGCAGAAAGAAGCAACAGAGGTTCAGAAAGAGGGATGAGGGGTGCAGAAAGAGGGAAGAGGGGTGCAGAAAGAAGCATGAGTGGTGCAGAAAGAAGCAAGAGAGGTGCAGAAAGAAGCAAGAGTAGTGCAGAAAGAAGCAACAGAGGTGCAGAAAGAGGCAAGAGGGGTGCAAAAAGAGGGAAGAAGAGTACAGAAAGAGGCACGAGGGATGCAGAAAGAAGCAAGAGATGTGCAGCAAGAAGCAAAAGAAGTGCAGAAAGAAGGATCAGAGGTATAGAAAGAGGCAACAGGGGTGAATAAAGAGGAAAAAGGGGTGGAGAAAGAGGCCAGGGGGTGCAGAAAAAGGCAAGAGATGTGCAGCAAGAAACAAAAGAAGTGCAGAAAGAAGGAACAGAGGTGCAGAAAGAGGCAACAGGGGTGAAGAAAGAGGAAAGAGGGGTGGAGAAAGAGGCAAGGGGGTGCAGAAAGAAGCAAAAGAGCTGCAGAAAGAAACAAAAGAAGTGCAGAAAGAAGGAACAGAGGTGCAGAAAGAGGCAAGAGGGGTGCACGAAGAGGGAAGAGCAGTGTGAAAGAGGCATGAGGAGTGCAGAGAGAAGCAAGAGGAGTGCAGAAAGAAGAAACAGAGGTGCAGAAATAGGCAAGAAGGGTGCAAAAAGAGGGAAGAGGGGTGAAAAAAGAGGGAAGACAGGTGCAGAAAGAGTAATGTGGAGTGCAGAAAAAAGCAAGAGATGTGCAGAAAGAAACAAAAGAAGTGCAGAAAGAAGGAACAGAGGTGCAAAAAGAGGCAAGAAGGGTGCAGAAAGAGGCACGTGGGGTGCAGAAAGAAGCAAGAGATTTGCAGAAAGAAACAAAAGAAGTGCAGAAAGAAGGAACAGAGGTGCAGAAAGAGGCAAGAGGGGTGCAGAAAGAGGAAAAAAGGTTGCAGAATGAAAGGACAGAGGTGCAGAAAGAAGCTAGAGAAGTTCAGAAAGTAGCAACAGAGGTGCAGAAAGAGGGATGAGGGGTGCAAAAGAGGGAAGAGGAGTGCAGAAAGAGGCAAGAGGGGTGCAGAAAGAAATAAGAGATGTGCATAAAGAAGCAAGAGTAGTGCAGAAAGAAGGAACAGAGGTGCAGAAAGAAACAACAGGGGTGAAGAAAGAGGGAAGAGGGGTGGAGGAAGAGGCAAGGGGGTGCAAAAGAAGCAAGAGAGCTGCAGAAAGAAACAAAAGAAGTGCAGAAAGAAGGAACAGAGGTGCAGAAAGAGGCAACAGGGGTGCAGTAAGAGGGTGGATGGGTGGAGAAAGAGGCAAGGGGTGCAGCAAGAAGCAAGAGAGCTGCAGAAAGAAACAGAAGAAGTGCAGAAAGAAGGAACAGAGGTACAGAAAGAGGCAAGAGGGGTGCAGAAAGAGGCAAAATGGGTGCAGAAAGAAGTGAGAGGTGCAGAAAGAAACAAAAGAAGTACAGAAAGAAGGAACAGAGGTGCAGAAGGAGGCAAGAGGGGTGCGGGAAGAATGGTGTGAGAGACCCGAGGGGTGCAGAAAGAAGCAAGAGAGGTGCAGAAAGAAGCAACAGAGGTGTAGAAAGAGGGGAGGAGAAAGAGACAAGAGAAGTACAGAAAGAAGCAACAGAGATGTAGAAAGGGAGAAGAGGGGTGGAGAAAGAGGCAAGAGGTGTGCATAAAGAAGCAAGAGAGGTGCAGAAAGAAACAAAAGAAGTGCAGAAAGAAGGAACAGAGGTGCAGAAAGAGGCAAGAGGGATGCAGAAAGAGGCACCTGGGGTGCAGAAAGAAGTAAGAGATGTGCAGAAAGAAACAAAAGAAGTGCAGAAAGAAGGAACAGAGGTGCTGAAAGAGGCAAGAGGGGTGCATAAAGAGGGAAAAGGGGTGTGAGAGACAAGAGGAGTACAGAAAGAAGCAAGAGGCGTGCAGAAAGAAGCAAGAGATTTTCAGAAAGAAACAAAAGAAGTGCAGAAAGAAAGAACAGAGGTGCAGAAAGAGGCAAGAGGGGTGCAGAAAGAGGGAAGAGGGGTGCAGGAAGAGGAACAAAGGTTGCAGAAAGAAGGGACAGGGGTGCAGAAAGAAGCAAGAGAAGTGCAGAAAGAAGCAACAGAGGTACAGAAAGAGGGATGAGGGGTGCAGAAAGAGGGAAGAGGGGTGCAGAAAGCAGCACGAGTGGTGCAGAAAGAAGCAAGAGAGGTGCAGAAATAGGCAAGGGGTGCAAAAAGAGGGAAGAGGAGTGCAGAAAGAGGCACTAGGGGTGCAGAAAGAAGCAAGAGATGTGAAGAAAGAACCAAAATTAGTGCAAATAGAAGGAACAGAGGTGCAGAAAGAGGCAACAGGGGTGCAGTAAGAGGGTGGATGGGTGGAGAAAGAGGCAAGGGGGTGCAGCAAGAAGCAAGAGAGCTGCAGAAAGAAACAGAAGAAGTGCAGAAAGAAGGAACAGAGGTACAGAAAGAGGCAAGAGGGGTGCAGAAAGAGGCAAAATGGGTGCAGAAAGAAGTGAGAGGTGCAGAAAGAAACAAAAGAAGTACAGAAAGAAGGAACAGAGGTGCAGAAGGAGGCAAGAGGGGTGCGGGAAGAATGGTGTGAGAGACCCGAGGGTGCAGAAAGAAGCAAGAGAGGTGCAGAAAGAAGCAACAGAGGTGTAGAAAGAGGGAGGAGAAAGAGACAAGAGAAGTACAGAAAGAAGCAACAGAGATGTAGAAAGGGAGAAGAGGGGTGGAGAAAGAGGCAAGAGGTGTGCATAAAGAAGCAAGAGAGGTGCAGAAAGAAACAAAAGAAGTGCAGAAAGAAGGAACAGAGGTGCAGAAAGAGGCAAGAGGGATGCAGAAAGAGGCACCTGGGGTGCAGAAAGAAGTAAGAGATGTGCAGAAAGAAACAAAAGAAGTGCAGAAAGAAGGAACAGAGGTGCTGAAAGAGGCAAGAGGGGTGCATAAAGAGGAAAAGGGGTGTGAGAGACAAGAGGAGTACAGAAAGAAGCAAGAGGCGTGCAGAAAGAAGCAAGAGATTTTCAGAAAGAAACAAAAGAAGTGCAGAAAGAAAGAACAGAGGTGCAGAAAGAGGCAAGAGGGGTGCAGAAAGAGGGAAGAGGGTGCAGGAAGAGGAACAAAGGTTGCAGAAAGAAGGGACAGGGGTGCAGAAAGAAGCAAGAGAAGTGCAGAAAGAAGCAACAGAGGTACAGAAAGAGGGATGAGGGGTGCAGAAAGAGGGAAGAGGGGTGCAGAAAGCAGCACGAGTGGTGCAGAAAGAAGCAAGAGAGGTGCAGAAATAGGCAAGGGGTGCAAAAAGAGGGAAGAGGAGTGCAGAAAGAGGCACTAGGGGTGCAGAAAGAAGCAAGAGATGTGAAGAAAGAACCAAAATTAGTGCAAATAGAAGGAACAGAGGTGCAGAAAGAGGCAACAGGGATGAAGAAAGAGGGAAGAGGGGTGGAGAAAGAGGCAAGAGAAGTGCAGAAAGAAGCAACAGAGATGCAGAAAGGGAGAAGAGTGGTGGGGAAAGAGGCAAGAGGGGTGCATAAAGAAGCGAGAGGTGCAGAAAGAAACAAAAGAAGTGCAGAAAGTAGGAACAGAGGTGCAAAAAGAAGGACAACGGGTGCAGAAAGGGTCACGTGGGGTGCAAAAAGAAGCAAGAGATGTGCAGAAAGAAACAAAAGAAATGCAGAAAGAAGGAACAGAGGTTCAAAAAGAGGGAAGAGGGGTGCAGAAAGAGGAACGTGGGATGCAGAAAGAAGCAAAAGAGGTGCAGAAAGAAGGAACAGAGGTGCAAAAGAGGCAAGGGGGTGCAGAAAGGGGCACGTGGGGTGCAGATAGAAGCAAGAGATTTGCAGAAAGAAACAAAAGAAGTGCAAAAAGAAGGAACAATGGTGCAGAAAGAGGCAAGAGGGGTACAGAAAGAGGGAAGCGGGGTGCAGAAAGAGGAACAAAGGTTGCAGAAAGAAGGGACAGAGGTGCAGAAAGAAGAAAGAGAAGTGCAGAAAGAAGCAACAGAGGTGCAGAAAGAGGGATGAGGGGTGCAAAAAGAGGGAAGGGGGTGCAGAAAGAAGCATGAGTGGTGCAGAAGAAGCAAGAGAGGTGCAAAAAGAAGCAAGAGTAGTGCAGACAGAAGCAACAGAGGTGAAGAAAGAGGCAAGAGGGGTGCAAAAAGAGGGAAGAGGAGTACAGAAAGAGGCACAAGGGCTGCAGAAAGAAGCAAGAGATGTGCAGCAAGAAACAAAAGAAGAGCAGAAAGAAGGATCAGAGGTGCAGAAATAGGCAACAGGGGTGAATAAAGAGGAAAGAGGGGTGGAGAAAGAGGCAAGGGGGTACAGAAAGAAGCAAGAGATGTGCAGCAAGAAACAAGAGAAGTGCAGAAAGAAGGAACAGAGGTGCAGAAAGAGGTAACAGGGGTGAAGAAAGAGGGAAGAGGGGTGGAGAAAGAGGCAAGGATGTGCGGGAAAGAAGCAAGAGAGCTGCAGAAAGAAACAAAAGAAGTGTAGAAAGAAGGAACAGAGGTGCAGAAAGAGGCAAGAGGGGTGCGCGAAGGGGGAAGAGCAGTGTGAAAGAGGCACGAGGAGTGCAGAAAGAAGCAAGAGTAGTGCAGAAAGAGGCACGTGGGGTGTAGAAAGAAGCAAGAGATGTTGCAGAAAGAAGAGACAGAGGTGCACAAAGAAGCAAGAGAAGTGCAGAAAGAAGCAACAGAGGTGCAAAAAGAGGCAAGAGGGGTGCAGAAAGAGGCAAGAGGGGTGCAGAAAGAGGCATGTGTGCTGCAGAACGAAGCAAGAGATGTGCAGAAAGAAACAAAAGAAGTGCAGAAAGAAGGAACAAAGGTGCAGAAAGAGGGATGAGGGGTGCAACAAGAGGGAAGTGGGGTGCAGAAAGAAGCACGAGTGGTGCAGAAAGAAGCAAGAGAGGTGCAGAAAGTAGCAAGAGTAGTGCAGAAAGAAGCAACAGAGGTGCAGAAAGAGGCAAGAGGGGTGCAAAAAGAGGGAAGAGGACTGCAGAAAGAGGCACGAGGGGTCCAGAAAGAAGCAAGAGATGTGCAGCAAGAAACAAAAGAAAAGCAGAAAGAAGGAACAGAGGTGCAGAAAGAGGCAACAGGGTTGAAGAAAGAGGGAAGAGGGGTGGAGAAAGAGGCAAGGGGGTGAAGAAAGAAGCAAGAGAGCTGCAGAAAGAAACAAAAGAAGTGCAGAAAGAAGGAACAGAGGTGCAGAAAGGGGCAAGAGAGGTGCACGAAGAGGGAAGAGCAGTGTGAAAGAGGCACGAGTATTGCAGAAAGAAGCAAGAGGAGTGCAGAAAGAAGCAACAGAGGTGCAGAAATAGGAAAGAGGGGTGCAAAAAGAGGGAAGAGGGGTACAGAAAGAGGCACGTGGGGTGCAGAAAGAAGCAAGAGTGCGGCAGAAAGAAACAAAAGAAGTTCAGAAAGAAGGAACAGAGGTGCAGAAAGAGGCAACGGGTGCAGAAAGAGGGTGGATGGGTGGAGAAAGAGGCAAGGGGGTGCAGTAAGAAGCAAGGGAACTGCAGAAAGAAACAGAAGAAGTGCAGAAAGAAGGAACAGAGGTGCAGAAAGAGGCAAGAGGGGAGCAGAAAGAGGGAAGAGGGGTGCAGAAAGAAGCACAAGTGGTGCAGAAAGAAGCAAGAGAGGTGCAGAAAGTAGCAAGAGTGGTGCAGTAAGAAGCAACAGAGGTGCAGAAAGAGGCAACAGGGATGAAGAAAGAGGGAAGAGGGTGGAGAAAGAGGCAAGGGGTTCAGAGAGAAGCAAGAGAGCTACAGAAAAAAAAAAAAAAAGAAGTGCAGAAAGAAGGAAAAGAGGTGCAGAAAGAGGCAATAGGGGTGCACGAAAAGGGAAGAGCAGTGTGAAAGAGGCACGAGGATTGCAGAAAGAAGCAAGAGGAGTGCAGAAAGAAGCAACAGAGGTGCAGAAATAGGAAAGAGGGGTGCAAAAAGAGGGAAGAGGGGTACAGAAAGAGGCACGTGGGTTGCAGAAAGAAGCAAGAGAGCTGCAGAAAGAAACAAAAGAAGTGCAGAAAGAAGGAACAGAGGTGCATAAAGAGGCAACAGGGGTACAGAAAGAGGGTGGATGGGTGGAGAAAGAGGCAAGGGGGTGCAGTAAGAAGCAAGGGAGCTGCAGAAAGAAACAGAAGAAGTGCAGAAATAAGGAACAGAGGTGCAGAAAGAGGCAAGAGGGGAGCAGAAAGAGGGGAGAGGGGTGCAGAAAGAAGCACGAGTGGTGCAGAAAGAAGCAAGAGAGGTGCAGAAAGTAGCAAGAGTAGTGCAGAAAGAAGCAACAGAGGTGCAGAAAGAGGCAAGAGGGGTGCAAAAAGAGGGAAGAGGAGTGCAGAAAGAGGCACGAGGGGTGGAGAAATAAGCAAGAGATGTGCAGCAAGAAACAAAAGAAGTGCAGAAAGAAGGAACAGAGGTGCAGAAAAAGGCAACATGGGTGAAGAAAGAGGGAAGAGGGGTGGAGAAAGAGGCAAGGTGGTGCAGAAAGAAGCAAGAGAGCTGCAGAAAGAAACAAAAGAAGTGCAGAAAGATGGAACAGAGGTGGAGAAAGAGGCAACAGGGATGCAGAAAGAGGGTGGATGGGTGCAGAAAGAGGCAAGGGGTGCAGAAAGAAGCCAGGGAGCTGCAGAAAGAAACAGAAGAAGTGCAGAAAGAAGGAACAGAGGTACAGAAAGAGGCAAGAGGGGTACAGGAAGAGGTAAAATGGGTGCAGAAAGAAGTGAGAGGTGCAGAAAGAAACAAAAGAAGTGCAGAAAGAAGTAACAGAGGTGCAGAAAGAGGCAAGAGCGGTACGGGAAGAGGGGTGTGAAAGAGGCACGAGGGGTGCAGAAAGAAGCAAGAGAGGTGCAGAAAGAAGCAACAGAGGTACAGAAAGAGGGAAGAGGGGTGGAGAAAAACACAAGAGAAGTGCAGAAAGAAGCAACAGAGATGCAGAAAGGGAGAAGAGGGGTGGAGAAAGAAGCAAGATTGGTACAGACAGAAGCAATATAGGTGCAGAAAGAAACAACAACAGTGCAGAAAGAAGGAACAGGGGTTCAGAAAGAGGCAAGAGGGGTGCAGAAAGAGGGAAGAGGGGTGTGAAAGAGACACGAGGGGTACAGAAAGAAGCAAGAGGCATGCAGAAAGAAGCAAAAGAGTTGCAGAAAGAAACAAAAGAAGTGCAGAAAGAAGGAACAGAGGTGCAGAAAGAAGCAAGAGGGGTGCAGAAAGAGGCACGTGGGGTGCAGAAAGAAGCAAGAGATGTGCAGAAAGAATGAACAGAGGTGCAGAAAGAGGCAAGAGGGGTGCAGAAAGAGGGAAGAGGGGTGTAAAAGAGACACAAGGGGTACAGAAAGAAGCAAGAGAGTTGCAGAAAGAAACAAAAGAAGTGCATAAAGAAGGAACAGAGGTGCAGGAAGAGGCAAGAAGGGTGCAGACAGAGGCACGTGGGGTGCAGAAAGAGGCAAGAGATGTGGAGAAAGAAACTAAAGAAGTGCAGAAAGAAGGAACAGAGATGCAGAAAGAGGCAAGAGGGGTGCAAAAAGAGGGACGAGGGGTGCAGAAAGAGGCACAAAGGTTGCAGAAAGAAGAGACAGAGGTGCAGAAAGAAGCAAGAGAAGTGCAGAAAGAAGCAACAGAGGTGCAGAAAGAGGGATGAGGGGTGCAGAAAGAGGGAAGTGGGGTGCAGAAAGAAGCACGAGTGGTGCAGAAAGAAGCAAGAGAGGTGCAGAAAGAAGCAAGAGTAGTGCAGAAAGAAGCAACAGAGGTGCAGAAAGAGGCAAGAGGGGTGCAAAAGAGGGAAGAGGAGTGCAGAAAGGCACGAGGGTGCAGAAAGAAGCAAGAGATGTGCAGCAAGAAACAAAAGAAGTGCAGAAAGAAAGAACAGAGGTGCAGAAAGAAGCAACATGGGTGAAGAAAGAGGGAAGAGGGGTGGAGAAAGAAGCAAAGGGGTGCAGAAAGAAGCAAGAGAGCTGCAGAAAGAAACAAAAGAAGTGCAGAAAGAAGGAACAGAGGTGCAGAAAGAGGCAAGATGGGTGTATGAAGAGGGAAGAGCAGTGTGAAAGAGGCACGAGGAGTGCAGAAAGAAGCAAGAGGAGTGCAGAAAGAAGCAACAGAGGTGCAAAAAGAGGCAAGAGGGGTGCAGAAAGAGGCACTTGGGGTGCAGAAAGAAGAAAGAGATTTGCAGAAAGAAACAAAAGAAGTGCAGAAAGAAGGAACAGAGGTATAGAAAGAGGCAACAGGGGTGAATAAAGAGGAAAAAGGGGTGGAGAAAGAGGCCAGGGGGTGCAGAAAAAGGCAAGAGATGTGCAGCAAGAAACAAAAGAAGTGCAGAAAGAAGGAACAGAGGTGCAGAAAGAGGCAACAGGGGTGAAGAAAGAGGCAAGAGGGGTGCACGAAGAGGGAAGAGCAGTGTGAAAGAGGCATGAGGAGTGCAGAGAGAAGCAAGAGGAGTGCAGAAAGAAGAAACAGAGGTGCAGAAATAGGCAAGAGGGGTGCAAAAAGAAGGAAGAGGGGTAAAAAAAGAGGGAAGACGGGTGCAGAAAGAGTAACGTGGCGTGCAGAAAAAAGCAAGAGATGTGCAGAAAGAAAAAAAAGAAGTGCAGAAAGAAGGAACAGAGGTGCAAAAAGAGGCAAGAAGGGTGCAGAAAGAGGCACGTGGGGTGCAGAAAGAAGCAAGAGATTTGCAGAAAGAAACAAAAGAAGTGCAGAAAGAAGGAACAGAGGTGCAGAAAGAGGCAAGAGAGGTGCAGAAAGAGGAAAAAAGGTTGCAGAATGAAGGGACAGAGGTGCAGAAAGAAGCTAGAGAAGTTCAGAAAGTAGCAACAGAGGTGCAGAAAGAGGGATGAGGGGTGCAAAAAGAGGGAAGAGGAGTGCAGAAAGAGGCAAGAGGGGTGCAGAAAGAAATAAGAGATGTGCATAAAGAAGCAAGAGTAGTGCAGAAAGAAGGAACAGAGGTGCAGAAAGAAACAACAGGGGTGAAGAAAGAGGGAAGAGGGGTGGAGGAAGAGGCAAGGGGGTGCAAAAAGAAGCAAGAGAGCTGCAGAAAGAAACAAAAGAAGTGCAGAAAGAAGGAACAGAGGTGCAGAAAGAGGCAACAGGGGTGCAGTAAGAGGGTGGATGGGTGGAGAAAGAGGCAAGGGGGTGCAGCAAGAAGCAAGAGAGCTGCAGAAAGAAACAGAAGAAGTGCAGAAAGAAGGAACAGAGGTACAGAAAGAGGCAAGAGGGGTGCAGAAAGAGGCAAAATGGGTGCAGAAAGAAGTGAGAGGTGCAGAAAGAAACAAAAGAAGTACAGAAAGAAGGAACAGAGGTGCAGAAGGAGGCAAGAGGGGTGCGGGAAGAATGGTGTGAGAGACCCGAGGGGTGCAGAAAGAAGCAAGAGAGGTGCAGAAAGAAGCAACAGAGGTGTAGAAAGAGGGAAGAGGGGAGGAGAAAGAGACAAGAGAAGTACAGAAAGAAGCAACAGAGATGTAGAAAGGGAGAAGAGGGGTGGAGAAAGAGGCAAGAGGTGTGCATAAAGAAGCAAGAGAGGTGCAGAAAGAAACAAAAGAAGTGCAGAAAGAAGGAACAGAGGTGCAGAAAGAGGCAAGAGGGATGCAGAAAGAGGCACCTGGGGTGCAGAAAGAAGTAAGAGATGTGCAGAAAGAAACAAAAGAAGTGCAGAAAGAAGGAACAGAGGTGCTGAAAGAGGCAAGAGGGGTGCATAAAGAGGGAAAAGGGGTGTGAGAGACAAGAGGAGTACAGAAAGAAGCAAGAGGCGTGCAGAAAGAAGCAAGAGATTTTCAGAAAGAAACAAAAGAAGTGCAGAAAGAAGGAACAGAGGTGCAGAAAGAGGCAAGAGGGGTGCAGAAAGAGGGAAGAGGGGTGCAGGAAGAGGAACAAAGGTTGCAGAAAGAAGGGACAGGGGTGCAGAAAGAAGCAAGAGAAGTGCAGAAAGAAGCAACAGAGGTACAGAAAGAGGGATGAGGGGTGCAGAAAGAGGGAAGAGGGTGCAGAAAGCAGCACGAGTGGTGCAGAAAGAAGCAAGAGAGGTGCAGAAATAGGCAAGGGGTGCAAAAAGAGGAAGAGGAGTGCAGAAAGAGGCACTAGGGGTGCAGAAAGAAGCAAGAGATGTGAAGAAAGAACCAAAATTAGTGCAAAAGAAGGAACAGAGGTGCAGAAAGAGGCAACAGGGATGAAGAAAGAGAGGAAGAGGGGTGGAGAAAGAGGCAAGAGAAGTGCAGAAAGAAGCAACAGAGATGCAGAAAGGGAGAAGAGTGGTGGGGAAAGAGGCAAGAGGGGTGCATAAAGAAGCGAGAGGTGCAGAAAGAAACAAAGAAGTGCAGAAAGTAGGAACAGAGGTGCAAAAAGAAGGACAACGGGTGCAGAAAGGGTCACGTGGGGTGCAAAAAGAAGCAAGAGATGTGCAGAAAGAAACAAAAGAAATGCAGAAAGAAGGAACAGAGGTTCAAAAAGAGGGAAGAGGGGTGCAGAAAGAGGAACGTGGGATGCAGAAAGAAGCAAAAGAGGTGCAGAAAGAAGGAACAGAGGTGCAAAAAGAGGCAAGGGGGTGCAGAAAGGGGCACGTGGGGTGCAGATAGAAGCAAGAGATTTGCAGAAAGAAACAAAAGAAGTGCAAAAAGAAGGAACAATGGTGCAGAAAGAGGCAAGAGGGGTACAGAAAGAGGGAAGCGGGGTGCAGAAAGAGGAACAAAGGTTGCAGAAAGAAGGGACAGAGGTGCAGAAAGAAGAAAGAGAAGTGCAGAAAGAAGCAACAGAGGTGCAGAAAGAGGGATGAGGGGTGCAAAAAGAGGGAAGGGGGTGCAGAAAGAAGCATGAGTGGTGCAGAAGAAGCAAGAGAGGTGCAAAAAGAAGCAAGAGTAGTGCAGACAGAAGCAACAGAGGTGAAGAAAGAGGCAAGAGGGGTGCAAAAAGAGGGAAGAGGAGTACAGAAAGAGGCACAAGGGCTGCAGAAAGAAGCAAGAGATGTGCAGCAAGAAACAAAAGAAGAGCAGAAAGAAGGATCAGAGGTGCAGAAATAGGCAACAGGGGTGAATAAAGAGGAAAGAGGGGTGGAGAAAGAGGCAAGGGGGTACAGAAAGAAGCAAGAGATGTGAAGCAAGAAACAAGAGAAGTGCAGAAAGAAGGAACAGAGGTGCAGAAAGAGGTAACAGGGGTGAAGAAAGAGGGAAGAGGGGTGGAGAAAGAGGCAAGGATGTGCGGGAAAGAAGCAAGAGAGCTGCAGAAAGAAACAAAAGAAGTGTAGAAAGAAGGAACAGAGGTGCAGAAAGAGGCAAGAGGGGTGCGCGAAGGGGGAAGAGCAGTGTGAAAGAGGCACGAGGAGTGCAGAAAGAAGCAAGAGTAGTGCAGAAAGAGGCACGTGGGGTGTAGAAAGAAGCAAGAGATGTTGCAGAAAGAAGAGACAGAGGTGCACAAAGAAGCAAGAGAAGTGCAGAAAGAAGCAACAGAGGTGCAAAAAGAGGCAAGAGGGGTGCAGAAAGAGGCAAGAGGGGTGCAGAAAGAGGCATGTGTGGTGCAGAACGAAGCAAGAGATGTGCAGAAAGAAACAAAAGAAGTGCAGAAAGAAGGAACAAAGGTGCAGAAAGAGGGATGAGGGGTGCAACAAGAGGGAAGTGGGGTGCAGAAAGAAGCACGAGTGGTGCAGAAAGAAGCAAGAGAGGTGCAGAAAGTAGCAAGAGTAGTGCAGAAAGAAGCAACAGAGGTGCAGAAAGAGGCAAGAGGGGTGAAAAAAGAGGGAAGAGGACTGCAGAAAGAGGCACGAGGGGTCCAGAAAGAAGCAAGAGATGTGCAGCAAGAAACAAAAGAAAAGCAGAAAGAAGGAACAGAGGTGCAGAAAGAGGCAACAGGGTTGAAGAAAGAGGGAAGAGGGGTGGAGAAAGAGGCAAGGGGGTGAAGAAAGAAGCAAGAGAGCTACAGAAAGAAACAAAAGAAGTGCAGAAAGAAGGAAAAGAGGTGCAGAAAGAGGCAATAGGGGTGCACGAAAAGGGAAGAGCAGTGTGAAAGAGGCACGAGGATTGCAGAAAGAAGCAAGAGGAGTGCAGAAAGAAGCAACAGAGGTGCAGAAATAGGAAAGAGGGGTGCAAAAAGAGGGAAGAGGGGTACAGAAAGAGGCACGTGGGTTGCAGAAAGAAGCAAGAGAGCTGCAGAAAGAAACAAAAGAAGTGCAGAAAGAAGGAACAGAGGTGCATAAAGAGGCAACAGGGGTACAGAAAGAGGGTGGATGGGTGGAGAAAGAGGCAAGGGGGTGCAGTAAGAAGCAAGGGAGCTGCAGAAAGAAACAGAAGAAGTGCAGAAATAAGGAACAGAGGTGCAGAAAGAGGCAAGAGGGGAGCAGAAAGAGGGGAGAGGGGTGCAGAAAGAAGCACGAGTGGTGCAGAAAGAAGCAAGAGAGGTGCAGAAAGTAGCAAGAGTAGTGCAGAAAGAAGCAACAGAGGTGCAGAAAGAGGCAAGAGGGGTGCAAAAAGAGGGAAGAGGAGTGCAGAAAGAGGCACGAGGGGTGGAGAAATAAGCAAGAGATGTGCAGCAAGAAACAAAAGAAGTGCAGAAAGAAGGAACAGAGGTGCAGAAAAAGGCAACATGGGTGAAGAAAGAGGGAAGAGGGGTGGAGAAAGAGGCAAGGTGGTGCAGAAAGAAGCAAGAGAGCTGCAGAAAGAAACAAAAGAAGTGCAGAAAGATGGAACAGAGGTGGAGAAAGAGGCAACAGGGATGCAGAAAGAGGGTGGATGGGTGCAGAAAGAGGCAAGGGGTGCAGAAAGAAGCCAGGGAGCTGCAGAAAGAAACAGAAGAAGTGCAGAAAGAAGGAACAGAGGTGCAGAAAGAGGCAAGAGGCGTGCAGAAAGAGGCAAAATGGGTGCAGAAAGAAGTGAGAGGTGCAGAAAGAAACAAAAGAAGTGCAGAAAGAAGGAACAGAGGTGCAGAAAGAGGCAAGAGGGGTACGGGAAGAGGGGTGTGAAAGAGGCACGAGGGGTGCAGAAAGAAGCAAGAGAGGTGCAGAAAGAAGCAACAGAGGTACAGAAAGAGGGAAGAGGGGTGGAGAAAAACACAAGAGAAGTGCAGAAAGAAGCAACAGAGATGCAGAAAGGGAGAAGAGGGGTGGAGAAAGAAGCAAGATTGGTACAGAAAGAAGCAAGAGAGGTGCAGAAAGAAACAATAACAGTGCAGAAAGAAGGAACAGGGGTTCAGAAAGAGGCAAGAGGGGTGCAGAAAGAGGGAAGAGGGGTGTGAAAGAGACACGAGGGGTACAGAAAGAAGCAAGAGGCATGCAGAAAGAAGCAAAAGAGTTGCAGAAAGAAACAAAAGAAGTGCAGAAAGAAGGAACAGAGGTGCAGAAAGAAGCAAGAGGGGTGCAGAAAGAGGCACGTGGGGTGCAGAAAGAAGCAAGAGATGTGCAGAAAGAATGAACAGAGGTGCAGAAAGAGGCAAGAGGGGTGCAGAAAGAGGGAAGAGGGTGTAAAAGAGACACAAGGGGTACAGAAAGAAGCAAGAGAGTTGCAGAAAGAAACAAAAGAAGTGCATAAAGAAGGAACAGAGGTGCAGGAAGAGGCAAGAAGGGTGCAGACAGAGGCACGTGGGGTGCAGAAAGAGGCAAGAGATGTGGAGAAAGAAACTAAAGAAGTGCAGAAAGAAGGAACAGAGATGCAGAAAGAGGCAAGAGGGGTGCAAAAAGAGGGACGAGGGGTGCAGAAAGAGGCACAAAGGTTGCAGAAAGAAGAGACAGAGGTGCAGAAAGAAGCAAGAGAAGTGCAGAAAGAAGCAACAGAGGTGCAGAAAGAGGGATGAGGGGTGCAGAAAGAGGGAAGTGGGGTGCAGAAAGAAGCACGAGTGGTGCAGAAAGAAGCAAGAGAGGTGCAGAAAGAAGCAAGAGTAGTGCAGAAAGAAGCAACAGAGGTGCAGAAAGAGGCAAGAGGGGTGCAAAAAGAGGGAAGAGGAGTGCAGAAAGGCACGAGGGGTGCAGAAAGAAGCAAGAGATGTGCAGCAAGAAACAAAAGAAGTGCAGAAAGAAAGAACAGAGGTGCAGAAAGAAGCAACATGGGTGAAGAAAGAGGGAAGAGGGTGGAGAAAGAAGCAAAGGGGTGCAGAAAGAAGCAAGAGAGCTGCAGAAAGAAACAAAAGAAGTGCAGAAAGAAGGAACAGAGGTGCAGAAAGAGGCAAGATGGGTGTACGAAGAGGGAAGAGCAGTGTGAAAGAGGCACGAGGAGTGCAGAAAGAAGCAAGAGGAGTGCAGAAAGAAGCAAGAGGAGTGCAGAAAGAAGCAACAGAGGTGCAGAAATAGGTAAGAGGGTGCAAAAAGAAGGAAGAGGGGTACAGAAAGAGGCACGTGGGGTGCAGAAAGAAGCAAGAGATATGCAGATAGAAACAAAAAAAGTGCGGAAAGAAAGAACAGAGGTGCAGAAAGAGGCAATAGGGGTGAAGAAGGAGGGTAGATGGGTGGAAAAAGAGGCAAGGTGTGCAGAAAGAAGAAAGAGAACTGCAGAAAGAAACAGAAGAAGTGCAGAAAGAAGGAACAGAGGTGCAGAAAGAGGCAAGAGGGGTGCAGAAAGAAGGAAGATAGCTGCAGAAAGAAACAAAAGAAGTGCAGAAAGAAGGAACAGAAGTGCAGAAAGAGGCAAGAGGGGTGCAGGAAGAGGGTTTGAAAGAGTTACGAGGAGTGCAGAAAGAAGCGAGATGTGCACAAAGAAGGAACAGAGGTGCAGAAAGAGGGAAGAGGGGTGCAGAAAGAGGCAAGAGAGGTACAGAAAGAGGCAAGAGGGGTGCAGAAAGAAGCAAGTGAGGTGCAGAAAGAGGTAACAGAGGTGCAGAAATGAGCAAAAGAGGTGCAGAAAGTAGATATGATTTGCAGAAAGAGGCAAGAGAAGTGCAGAAAAAAAAAGAAAGGTGCAGAAAGAAGCAACAGAAATGCAGAAACAGGCAAGAGAGGTGCAGTAAGAAGCAAGAGTGGCCTGCACACTATTAGTACCAATTTAACACCCACAAATAGCAATAAGCAACAGGTGACCATTCTAGGTTTGCAAAGGACCTTCCACCACGCTGTAACACTTGTCGCTGCATTTTTGGTAACGTTTGAGCCGTTTGAGCTAGAAACAAGGCTTTTTTTGTTCAAATCTGCAGATTAGGCAGCAGATGATGGATTATGTGGCTAATGTGGAAAATGTATAATTGTGCGAAAGTCGGTGCAGCGAAACAGTCGCATAATTCCAGTGGCCCTGCTCATACCTCTGACTAGGTCCAGAAGTGCTCCTCAGTGATTCGTTTTTTTTGTCTCATTGAGTTCATAATTTAGCTTCTATGGAAACAAGGAAGACTAAACCTGAGGTTACCACTCCACAACACAGACTACCATACCACATAATTACTCTCCATAACACATAATCCCACTCTACATAATTCATATACACTAAATACTACATACTTTCTATCCACATAATTTCACTGCACAACATACCACATAATTCCACTACACACAAAGTACATCCACTCCACTCCAAAAAGCATTAGTAAAAAACGTTTAGATTTACAATGCCAATAGCTCTAACTCTTTCAAATGCGAGACGTATTACATTACAAATGCTTCTTTAACTGGTAGTCGCATTTGCAGAGTGGTGGAGAAAGGGGGCTCAGGAATTCCGCTGTGTATGACTTACAGGAGGTACCAGGAGGGCTTCTTGGGCCCCAAAGTCCCTCAGGAGTAAAGTGGACTTCATCTCCTAACCAGTACTGTGCCAGGAGGCGCGTTTGCAGAGTGGTGGAGAAAGGGGGGCGTGGCCTCCAAAGACCTCTTAGCAATCCCACTGTGTGAGACTTAGTGGAGGTAACAGGAGAGGTAGTTGGCCCCCAATTACCTCCAGTAAGTCCCACACAGCAGCATTGCTAAGTTCTCATAGCAGGCCACACCCCCTTTCCCCACCACTCTGCAATCGCGCTCTGTGGCATGCTCTTGCATGGGGATTAAAGTCCAGTTCACTGCTGGGGATCCTTAGGGGCCAACTAGCCTACCTGTTACCTCCAGTAAGCCCCAGACAGTGGGATTGCTGAGAGGTGGACACAGGCCACGCCCCCTTTGTCCACCACTCTGCAAACGTGCCTCCTGGCACTCTCTTGGTTGGGGGGTGAAGTCCCCTTGCCTCCTGAGGGTCCCTGGGTGCCAACTAGCCCTCCTGTTATCTCTAGTAAGCCCCAAACAGCTGGATTGCTGAGAATGGTCCGAGGCCATGCCCCCTTTTTACACCACTCTGCAAACGCACCTCCTGGTGCACTGCTGCTGTGGGGATGAAGTCCACTTTAGTCCTGAGGTCCTCAGGACACAAGGGGACCTCATCGCCCCACCAGCAGTGCACTAAGAGGCGAGTTTGCAGAGTGGTATAAAAAGGGGTGTGGCCTCGGACCACCTCTCAGCAATCCCATGGTGTGGGGCTTACTGGAGGTACCTGGTGGGCTAGTTAGCCTCCAGTGACCCTCAGGATTCAAGTGGACGTTGCTGACATGCAGTTCCCCTTGTCCAAAAGCAATTCTGCTTTGCTTCTTGAAAGCGAGAGCAGGTTTCCTGCTCTCGCTTCCAAGAAGCAAAGCAGTGTTTGCTATGGCAAGGCGGGAGCCATGTTTCTGCCCTGCCATAGCAAACAGCAATGTCCCGGAGGTGGGCACCCCGCGACATTGCAGGAGCCAGCCCTAGGGGGTGGCGGTCCCCAGGGCAATGAAGGGCTCCTGGAGGGGGGGCCGCGCGACCCCCCTCCCATCATTTGCACAGCCCCAGGGAGGTGGTGGTCCCTGGGGCAGGGGGTCCACAACGGACACCGTACTTCATTTATGGATGGCCCGGGGAGTTGGTGGTCCCTGGGGCAGTGTGGGGAGGGGCAGGAGCCCCCCCACACCTCTATTATCGAATTGGAGCCCCGGGGAGTTGGTGGTCCACAGGGCTTGGGGGGGCCCGTGAGGCCCCCCTGCCCCTATTCAAATAAAGCCATGGGGAGGTGGTGGCCCCCGGGGCAGTGTGAGGGGGGAAGGATCCCCCCCACACATTTTTTAGTTAATGAGCCCTGGGGAGGTGGCGGTCCCTGGGGCTGCAGGGGGCCGCAAGCCCCCCATGCAGATTAAATAAAGCCCTGGGGAGGTGGCGGTCCCCGGGGTTTTAGGTGCCCCCGCGGGCCCCCACATATAATTTTCTCATTGCCCCCAGGACCTGGTCCACCCGGGGGCTTATAGAAAACAAAGCGCAGGAGCCCACGCTTCCTTTTTTTTACATTTTTTCGGCCGGATTTGCACACCCAGCGCAAATTCGCCATATTTGTTTTAAAAAAATGCTTTTTGGCCCTGGGGGTCCTTGTGGGACCCCTGAGCAGAGGCTAGGGGTCAGGGTGTTTCTACCCTGCCCCCTTTCTTGTTTTTATGCTTTTTTAACTGTTGTCTTGTGACTCGGATCAACCGAGTCACATGATGACTGCCAACACTTCCTGGTTTGGAGTGTAGACAGCCAATCAGAATCAAGCTCGTGCTCGGGAGGGTTCACGAATTCTCCTCGGCCCTCAGATATCAATATTTTTATTTTTTGAATTTCTCAGGAACTACCAAATGGATTTGCACAATTTAAAAAAAGCACGCTTTCTGAACCAAAACCTTCTTTTTTTTCCAAATTTGGTGTAATTCCGTTCAGCAGTTCGGGCTGTAGCTTTGTCTAAAGTTCCTATGGAAATTAACATGGGGAAAATGCGTTTTGGGACCCCCCTTTTTTCTCGGCCCCCACTTGACGAATAACCCCAAAACTCTCAAGACAGGAACTGATCTGAGTGAACCATTAGTTGAGAAAATTTCGCGAAGATTCGTCAAACAGTGCCAAAGATATTGGCAAAAGAAAAAGCGTTTTTTGAATAGAAACAAGGTCCTAAATATAACTACCTACTGGCGACCACCAGTAGGTAATATATATATATATATATATATATATAAATATATATATATATATATATATATTCACTGAAAAAACCATAGGTTTTAGGGACAGTTATAGTTAGTTGGACATTTCACTCGTACAAAACCATAGAAATTCCCCGTTATAGTTAGTTCAGCTAACTATAACTCGCGCCCTGCAATGCACTGCTGATGACGTCACATATTACATCACTCATGACATGGTCAGTGACATCACTGATGACATCACTGATGACATCTCAAATGACATCACTGATGACATCATCCAGTGACTGTGTTTCTGTAAAGTTTAAATATGTTTAATATATATAGGGAAAGGCGTATTGAAGAATGAGTGGGTGTATAAGTGTCTGAATGGATGATTTAGTACGTGAGTGACTGACTCTACAAGTGAGTGATTAAATGTATCTTACTGAATGCATGGGTTAGTGACTAAACTGTGTGAATGTCTGTATCCGTCTGTCTGTTGGTTTGTAAGCGGCTGCATGGCTTTCTGAATAGCTACATGAGTGTCTACATGGGTTATTGATTGATTGTCTGAGTATCTGTATGGGTGCCTGAGTGTTTGTGTGGGTGGGGTGTGTGTGACTCTGTGCATAGATGTGTGAGTTGGTGATTCACTGGGTGCATGGTTTCAAGAGTGCATCTGTGATGGACTGTATGGGTGGGTGAGTGTGTGTATGGGTGTGTTAGTGATTGAATGTATATCTCAGTGGTACATGTGTGAGTAACTACATATGTGAAAGGCAGTATATACGTGTGTTGGAGTATATAAATGGCTATAAGTGAGAGTGTGTGATTGTGAGAGTGGCTGTATGGATGAGTGTGTACTTGTATCAGTGATTGTATAAGAGCGTAAGAATGTGCTAGTATTTGTATGAGTAAGTGAGCTGGTGTGTGTATAACTGTATAGGTGAGTAAATGGGTGTGTGATTAAGTTTTTTGCATGACTGACTAGGTGTGTGAGTACCTCTATGGATGAGTGGCGGTGTGTGAGTGTTTATATAGGTGTATGAGTGCATATGATAGTCCTGTACTGAGTGACTAAGTATGAGTGACTGTACGGGTGAGTGAGTGGATGTGTGTGTAGACCTAAGAATCAGTGAGTGGGTATGTAGTTTTTGGTGTTGGAGTGTCTATGGTTTTGAGAATGGCAGTCTGTAATTTAGAGTGGGTGTATCAAAAGTTATATTAGGGTGTGAGAAGATGCATGAAATTATCACATGGATGATGTCATCAGTGATGTCATTTGAGATGTCATCAGTGATGTCATCAGTGATGTCACTGACCATGTCATGAGTGATGTAATATGTGACGTCATCAGCAGTGCATTGCGGGGCGCGAGTTATAGTTAGCTGAACTAACTATAACGGGGGAATTTCTATGGTTTTGTACGAGTGAAATGTCCAACTAACTATAACTGTCCCTAAAACCTATGGTTTTTTCAGTGAATTTCAAAGGTTTTTTAAATGTTAATTTCTAACTATAACGTGTCTGAAACCTATGGTTTTTCAGTGAATTTCAAAGGTTTTTTAAATGCTAATTTCTAACTATAACGTGCCTGAAACCTATGATTTTTAAGTGAATTTCAAAGGTTTTTTTAAATGCTAGTTTCTAACTATGCCTACAGAGGTAGGGCATGTGAAGAAAGAAGAAAAACGCACAGAAAGAAGCAAAAGATGTGCAGAAAGAACCAACAGAGGAGCAGAAAGAGGCCTTGTTGCAAAATCATCCTGTGCCCACAACTTTTTCAGACGGGTACTGGTGGTAACTGACTCTGACTAACCAGAGCCAGTGCTATGCTAAAAGACACTTAGAATACAGTGAAAACACCTACATACACTAGGGAACACTATGCGTTGGGGTACCCCTGTGATTAGCATGACCTCCTCTGCAAGTCCCTAGTACATAATAGGGCAGGGGATTAAAACTACCTCTTAAAACGCGCTACAGGGCGCGTTTGCACAGTGGTGAAGGGAGGGGGGCCTGAGGTGACATGTGTGCAAACGCACCCCGTGGCGCATTTTAAGTTGCGGGATTAAGTCCCCTTGAATTCTGAGGGTCCCTGGGGCCCAACTAGCCCCCAGGAACCTACAGTTAGGACCACAGAGCTGAGTTGCAGAGAGGCGTTCCGAGGCCACGCACCTTTTTCACCTCTCTGCAACGCAACTCTGTTGTGCTTACTGAAGGTACCTGGTGGGCTAGTTGGCCCCCAGGGTCCCTCAGGATTCAAAGGGAATTAATTCCCCAACTTAAAACGCACCACAGGGCGTGTTTGCGCACATGTCACCTGAGGCCCCGCCCCCTCCCTTCACCACTGTGCAAACGCGCCCCGTGGTGCGTTTTAAGTTGGGGGATTAGGTCACCTTGAATCCTGAGGGTCCCTGGGGCCCAACTAGCCCACTAGGTACTTCCAGTAAGCACCACAGGCCTGCGTTGCAACGCCTGTAACAAATTGTGCAGTTGTGTTTAGGTAGTGAAGAGGGTCGTGCTGGGGGTAGTGTTTTAGGGTTTAGGGTAGTGCAGTGGTGTTTGTGTAGTGTAGGGGGTCATGCTGGGGGTAGATTTAGGGTTTAGGGTAGTGCAGTGGTGTTTGGGTAGTGTAGGGAGTCGTGCTGGGGGATTGTTTTAGGGTTTAGGGTAGTGCAGTGGTGTTTGGGTAGTGTAGGGGTCGTGCTGGGGGTAGTGTTTTAGGGTTTAGGGTAGTGCAGTGGTGTTTGGGTAGTGTAGGTGGTCATGCTGGGGGTAGTGATTTAGGGTAGTGCAGTGGTGTTTGGGTAGTGTAGGGGGTACTGCTGGGGGTAGTGTGTTAGGGTTTAGGGTAGTGCAGTGGTGTTTGGGTAGTGTAGGGATACTGCTGGGGGTAGTTTTTAGGGTTTAGGATAGTGCAGTGGTGTTTGGGTAGTGTAGTGGTTCGTGCTGGGGTAGTTTTTAGGGTTTAGGGTAGTGCAGTGGTGTTTGTGTAGTGTAGGGGGTAGTGTTTTAGGGTTTAGGGTAGTGCAGTGGTGTTTGTGTAGTGTAGGAGGTCGTGTTTTAGGGTTTAGGGTAGTGCAGTGGTCTTTGGGTAGTGTAGGGAGTCGTGCGGGGGTAGTGTTTTAGGGTTTAGGGTAGTGTAGGGGGTCATGCGGGGGTAGTGTTTTAGGGATTAGGGTAGTGCATTGGTGTTTGGGTAGTGTAGGGGGTCATGTGGGGGTAGTGTTTTAGGGTTTAGGGCAGTGCAGTGGTGTTTGGGTAGTGTAGGGGGTCGTGCTGGGGGAGTGTTTTAGGGTTTAGGGCAGTGCAGTGGTATTCGGGTAGTGTAGGGGGTCGTGCTGGGGGAGTGTTTTAGGGTTTAGGGCAGTGCAGTGGTGTTCGGGTAGTGTAGGGGGTCGTGCTGGGGGAGTGTTTGAGGGTTTAGGGCAGTGCAGTTGTGTTCGGGTAGTGTAGGGGTTGTGCTGGGGGTAGTATTTTAGGGTTTAGGGTAGTGCAGTGGTGTTCGGGTAGTGTAGGGGTCGTGCTGGGGGTAGTGTTCTAGGGTTTAGGGCAGTGCAGTGGTGTTTGGGCAGTGTAGGGGGTAATGCTGGGGGTGGTGTTTTAGGGTTTAGGGCAGTGCAGTGGTGTTCGGGCAGTGTAGGGGGTCGTGCAGGGGGTGGTGTTTCAGGGTTTAGGGCAGTGGTGTTCGGGCAGTGTAGGGGGTCGTGCTGGGGGTGGTGTTTCAGGGTTTGGGGCAGTGCAGTGGTGTTCGAGCAGTAAAGGGGGTCGTGCTGGGGGTGGTGTTTCAGGGTTTAGGGCAGTGCAGTGGTGTTCGGGCAGTGTAGGGGGCGGTGCAGGGGTGGTGTTTCAGGGTTTAGGGCAGTGCAGTGGTGTTCGGGCAGTGTAGGGGGTGCTGCAGGGGGTGGTGTTTCAGGGTTTAGGGCAGTGCAATGGTGTTCGGGCAGTGTAGGGGGTCATGCAGGGGTGGTGTTTCAGGGTTTAGGGCAGTGCAGTGGTGTTCGGGCAGTGTAGGGGGTCGTGCTGGGGCTGGTGTTTCAGGGTTTAGGGCAGTACAGTGGTGTTCGGGCAGTGTAGGGGGTCGTGCTGGGGCTGGTGTTTCAGGGTTTAGGGCAGTGCAGTGGTGTTCGGGCAGTGTATGGGGTTGTGCTGGGGCTGGTGTTTCAGGGTTTAGGGCAGTGCAGTGGTGTTCGGGCAGTGTAGGGGTCGTGCTGGGGCTGGTGTTTCAGGGTTTAGGGCAGTGTAGTGGTGTTCGGGCAGTGTAGGGGGTCATGCTGGGGCTGGTGTTTCAGGGTTTAGGGCAGTGCAGTGGTGTTCGGGCAGTGTAGGGGGTCGTGCTGGGGTGGTGTTTCAGGGTTTAGGGCAGTGCAGTGGTGTTTGGGCAGTGTAGGGGGTCGTGCTGGGGCTAGTGTTTCAGGATTCAGGGCAGAGCAATGGTGTTCAGGCAGCGTAGGGGTTTTGCTGGAGGTGGTGTTTCAGGGTTTAGGGCAGTGCAGTGGTGTTCGTGCAGTGTAGGGGTGGTGTTTCAGGGTTTAGGGCAGTGGTGTTCAGGCAGTGTAGGGGGTCTTGCTGGGGTTGATGTTTCAGGGTTTAGGGCAGTTCAGTGGTGTTCGGGCAGTGTAGGGGGTCATGCTGGGGGTGGTGTTTCAGGGTTTATGGCAGTGCAGTGGTGTTCCGGCAGTGTAGGAGGTCGTGCAGGGGGTGGTGTTTCAGGGTTTAGGGCAGTTCCGTGGTGTTTGGGCCGTGGTGGGGGTCGTGCTGGGGCTGGTGTTTCAGGGTTTAGGGCAGTGCAGTGGTGTTCGGGCAGTGTAGGGTGTTGTGCTGAGGGGTGGTGTTTCAGGGTTTAGGGCAGTGCAGTGGTGTTCAGGCAGTGTAGGGGGTCGTGCAGGGGCTGGTGTTTCAGGGTTTAGGGCAGTGCAGTGGTGTTCGGGCAGTGTAGGGGTCGTGCTGGGGCTGGTGTTTGAGGGTTTAGGGTAGTGCAGTGGTGTTCGGGCAGTGTAGGGGGTCGTGCTGGGGCTGGTGTTTCAGGGTTTAGGGCAGTGCAGTGGTTTTTGGGCAGTGTAGGTGGTCGTGCTGGGGCTGGTGTTTCAGGGTTTAGGGCAGTTCAGTGGTGTTCGGGCAGTGTACGGGGTTGTGCTGGGGCTGGTGTTTCAGGGTTTAGGGCAGTGCAGTGGTGTTCGGGCAGTGTAGGGGGTCGTGCTGGGGGTGGTGTTTCAGGGTTTAGGGCAGTGCAGTGGTCTTCGGGCAGTGTAGGGGGTCGTGCTGGGGCTGGTGTTTCATGGTTTAGGGCAGGGCAGTGGTATTCGGGCAGTGTAGGGGGTCGTGCTGGGGGTGGTGTTTCAGGGTTTAGGGCAGTGCAGTGGTGTTCGGGCAGTGTAGGGGGTCATGCTGGGGGTGGTGTTTCAGGGTTTAGGGCAGTGCAGTGGTGTACGGGCAGTGTAGGGGGTCTTGCTGGGGGTGGTGTTTCAGGGTTTAGGGCAGTGGTGTTCGGGCAGTGTAGGGGGTCTTGCTGGGGGTAGTGTTTCGGGGTTTAGGGCAGTGCAGTGGTGTTCGTGCAGTGTAGGGGTCGTGCTGGGGGTGGTGTTTCAGGGTTTAGGGCAGTGCAGTAGTGTTCGGGCAGTGTAGGGGATCATGCAGGGGTGGTGTTTCAGGGTTTAGGGCAGTGCAGTGGTGTTCGGGCAGTGTGGGGGGTCGTCCTGGGGGTGGTGTTTCAGGGTTTAGGGCAGTGCAGTGGTGTTCGGGCAGTGTAGGGGGTCGTGCAGGGGTGGTGTTTCAGGGTTTAGGGCAGTGCAGTGGTGTTCGGGCAGAGTAGGGGTCGTGCTGGGGCTGGTGTTTCAGGGTTTAGGGCAGTGCAGTGGTGTTCGGGCAGTGTAGGGGGTCTTGCTGGGGGTGGTGTTTCAGGGTTTAGGGCAGTGGTGTTCGGGCAGTGTAGGGGGTCTTGCTGGGGGTGTTGTTTCAGGGTTTAGGGCAGTGCAGTGGTGTTCGGGCAGTGTAGGGGGTCTTGCTGGGGGTAGTGTTTCAGGGTTTAGGGCAGTGCAGTGGTGTTCGTGCAGTGTAGGGGTCGTGCTGGGGATGGTGTTTCAGGGTTTAGGGCAGTGCAGTGGTGTTCGGGCAGTGTAGGGGGTCGTGCAGGGGTGGTGTTTCAGGGTTTAGGGCAGTGCAGTGGTGTTAGGGCAGTGTAGGGGTCATGCTGGGGGTGGTGTTTCAGGGTTTAGGGCAGTGCAGTGGTGTTCGGGCAGTGTAGGGGGTCGTGCTGGTGGTGGTGTTTCAGGGTTTAGGGCAGTGGTGTTCGGGCAGTGTAGGGGGTCTTGCTGGGGGTGATGTTTCAGGGTTTAGGGCAGTGCAGTGGTGTTCGGGCAGTGTAGGAGGTCTTGCTGGGGGTAGTGTTTCAGGGTTTAGGGCAGTGCAGTGCAGTGGTGTTCGGGCAGTGTAGGGGTCAGGCTGGGGGTGGTGTTTCAGGGTTTAGGGCAGTGCAGTGGTGTTCGGGCAGTGTAGGGGGTCGTGAAGGGGGTGGTGTTTCAGGGTTTAGGGCAGTGCAGTGGTGTTCGGGCAGTGTAGGGGTTCGTGCTAGGGTATGTGTTTCAGGGTTTAGGGCAGTGCAGTGGTGTTCGGGCAGTGTAGGGGGTCGTGCAGGGGCTGGTGTTTCAGGGTTTAGGGCAGTGCAGTGGTGTTCGAGCAGTGTAGGGGGTCTGCTGGGGGTAGTGTTTTAGGGTTTAGGGTAGTGCAGTGGTGCTTGTGTAGTGTAGGGGGTCGTGTTGGGGGTAGTGTTTTAGGGTTTAGGGTAGTGCAGTGGTGTTTGTGTAGTGTAGGGGGTCATGTTTTAGGGTAGTGCAGTGGTGTTTGGGTAGTGTAGGGGTCGTGCTGGGGGCAGTGTTTTAGGATTTAGGTTAGTGCAGTGGTGTTTGGGTAGTCTAGGGGTCGTGCTGGGGGTAGTGTTTTAGGGTTTAAGGTAGTGCAGTGGTGTTTGTGTAGTGTAGGGGTCGTGCTGGGGGCAGTGTTTTAGGGTTTAGGGTAGTGCAGTGGTGCTTGTGTAGTGTAGGGGGGTCGTGCTGGGGGTAGTGTTTTAGGGTTTAGGGTAGTGCAGTGGTGTTTGTGTAGTGTAGGGGGTCATGTTTTAGGGTAGTGCAGTGGTGTTTGGGTAGTGTAGGGGGTCGTGCTCGGGGTAGTGTTTTAGGGTTTAGGGTAGTGCAGTGGTGTTTGTGTAGTGTAGGGGGTCATGCTGGGGGTAGTGTTTTAGGGTTTAGGATAGTGCAGTGGTGCTTGTGTAGTGTAGGTGGTCGTGCTGGGGTAGTGTTTTAGGGTTTAGGGTAGTGCAGTGGTGTTTTTGTAGTGTAGTGGGGTCATGTTTTAAGATGCAACGCTCCAATACCTGACCAGTCTGCACTACATAAAACTGCAAAAAAACTAAAAATAAAAAGTGTTTTGCACACTTTTGTCATTGGGCTATATGTGGGCTACATCTCGGTAATATTTGTGCTACATTTGGGCTCTTTTTCACTGGTGGCCATCTTGGAAGACTTCTTTGTTATGAAGTTTCCTAATTTCCTCATTTACTGCAGTCTCCTCAGTAGGAAATGCTTTCAGTTTTTACTTTGATTCCATCAAGAAGGCATTCAGATGTGTCACATATTTGCCATAAATTCAGAATGTTATTACTCTAGTTGTTCATTAGATCACTGTAGTACAGCTACTGCTCACCAAGGAGTTAACTGGAAGTCTACTGCTGGTATTGAAAGTGATTGTTTCAGTCTGCATGTCAGAATTTTCTAATGAAATAGAAGAGGATTTGAGATCTCACTTAAAACATGCACTAAATTTTCTTTTTGCAGCACTAACCATAATTTCTATGGCAAAATGAACCCCCTCATTTTGTTCCTTTTAAATTAAATGTTTTAAGTGTTACCAGTTTATTCCAATCAAGATGGCTTCAGGTGTGCCATACTTTTGTCATAAGTAAGGCTGTTAGCACTCTAGTTGTTCTTTAGAACACTCTGGGAAGCTGCAGTAGAACACAAAGGCATCAACTGACAGGCTGCTCCTGTTGAAATATAACAGGAAGATATTTGAGATCTCACTTAAAACATGTCCTAATTTTTCTTTCTACAGCACTAACCATAATTTCTATGGCAAAATGAACCCCTCATTTTGTTCCTTTTTAAATTAAATGTGTTGTGTTACCAGTTTATTCCAATCAAGATGGCTTCAGGTGTGCCATACTTTTGTCATAAGTAAGACTGTTAGCGCTCTAGTTGTTCTTTAGAACACTCTGGGAAGCTGCAGTAGAACACAAAGGCATCAACTGCCTGGCTGCTCCTGTTGAAATATAACAGGAAGATATTTGAGATCACACTTGAAACATGTCCTAATTTTTCTTTCTACAGCACTAACCATAATTTCTATGACAAAATGAACCCCATCATTTTGTTCCTTTTTAAATTAAATGTTTTAAGTGTTACCAGTTTATTCCAATCAAGATGGCTTCAGGTGTGCCATACTTTTGTCATAAGTAAGACTGTTAGCGCTCTAGTTGTTCTTTAGAACACTCTGGGAAGCTGCAGTAGAACACAAAGGCATCAACTGACAGGCTGCTCCTGTTGAAATATAACAGGAAGATATTTGAGATCACACTTGAAACATGTCCTAATTTTTCTTTCCAGAGCACTAACCATAATTTCTATGACAAGATGAACCCCATCATTTTGTTCCTTTTTAAATTAAATGTTTTAAGTGTTACCAGTTTATTCCAATCAAGATGGCTTCAGGTGTGCCATACTTTTGTCATAAGTAAGGCTGTTAGCACTCTAGTTGTTCTTTAGAACACTCTGGGAAGCTGCAGTAGAACACAAAGGCATCAACTGACAGGCTGCTCCTCTTGAAATATAACAGGAAGATATTTGAGATCACACTTGAAACATGTCCTAATTTTTCTTTCCAGAGCACTAACCATAATTTCTATGACAAGATGAACCCCATCATTTTGTTCCTTTTTAAATTAAATGTTTTAAGTGTTACCAGTTTATTCCAATCAAGATGGCTTCAGGTGTGCCATACTTTTGTCATAAGTAAGGCTGTTAGCACTCTAGTTGTTCTTTAGAACACTCTGGGAAGCTGCAGTAGAACACAAAGGAATCAACTGACAGTCTCTGCCCTTGTTGGATATACATGTTTTACTGAGAATGTCAGACTTCATTCTCACATGACTGAGAAAGATAATGTGAATTTACAGAAAATATGCTCTCATTTTAGCTTCTGGAGCACCTTCCAAAACTGTATGGGACAAGCATGTGAAAATAGTTTTCTCTCAAACATGATTCATGATATCCCAGCAGAAGGTTTTCACAGGGTAAAATCACCTTAGAACACACCACAATTCCTGAAATTAGTATGGTACCATCAACAAATGAATTCTAATGTAACTAAAGTCTGTTATCACCCTTTATAGTTCTCCTTTTGGTAACCCTCAAAATCTTCGATTCACTACAATGCATTTATATTGGTCCCAAGATGGCTGCCAGCAATTCCAGGATGAAGTGCTGACAGCCAATCAGATCTCACGATGACATGTGTGGTTAGGCTCCGCCCAGATATATATGTGTTTTTACTTTTGATTTTCTCAGCAACTACTGAACGGATTTACACCATTTAACAAAAAGGGTTCTTTTTGAACCAAGAACTACCTCTTTGTCAAATTTGGTGTAATTCCGTTCAGCAGTTCGGGCTGTAGCCTTACATAAAGTTTCCTATGGGAAATTGATTTTTTGACTCTTATTTTTTAATTTCTCCGCAACTACTGAACGGATTTACACCATTTAACAAAAAGGGTTCTTTCTGAACCAAGAACTACCTCTTTGCCAAATTTGGTGTAATTCCGTTCAGCAGTTCGAGGCTGTAACCGTGTCTAAAGTTTCCTATGGGAAAATGAATGGGGAAAACACGTTTTGGGACCCCCTTTTTGCTCGGCCCCCGCTTGACGAATCACCCTGAGACTTTCAGGGTAGGAGCGGACCGGAGCGGGCCATAAAGTTTGAAAATTTCGCGAAGATTCGTCAACCGACGCAAGAGTTATTTCAAATAGAATGTCGCGGATTTCCTATGGAAAATAGGTCCTAACTATAACTATCTACTGGCGACCGCCAGTAGATATATATATATATATATATATATATATATATATATATATATATATTATATAATAAAACCTACTGGCTGTCACCAGTAGGTAGTAATAGTTAGGACCATGTTTCCATAGGAAAAGCATCTTTTGACTTGCCTATAACTTTGGCGTCGTTTGCCAAATCTTCATGAACTTTTTCAAAAAAGTGTCACAGTAGGGTCTGGTTGTAATGGAAAGTTTGGGGGTGATCATTGCAGTGGGGACTGAGAATTTGGGGTGCAAAATAAGGTTGCGATTGTAATGTTAATTCCCGTACGAATCTTAAGCCACACCTACAACCCAAACCGCTGAAAAGACTTACACCAAATGTGACAGGGAGGTAGCTATTAGTTAAAGGAAGTGCCTTTTGCTCATTTGGCGTAAATCCCTTCAGTAGTTGTTGAGAAATTTAAGTTTAAAATTATAGTGATACCTCTGGCCGCTGATATTTCGTGGAGGTTTTGCGATGAATCATAAATGTATGCACCAACTGGAATGCTCTGATTGGCTGGATGCAAACTGAACAATAAGTTGTGGCCACGATTTTATCTATCGGGAATGGTTCCCAGGGCTGAAAATCTGTGTGAAAGCCCACATAAGGGGTCAGGGTGGAGATACTCTGACCCCATGGTTGAGAAATGGGGGTTTTAGTGACACAAGTTATGTGTCCAAAATGGATTTTTTCTATTGTGTGCGATATTTGCGATGACAACGCATCCGCCAGTGTGGCCCCCGTGTACCGTCACAGGGACATTGCGACTATCAACGTCATCACAAATATTGGTGGAAATATAAAAAATATATCAGTGAATCATTAATATGCATTGTTATAGAGATATTGAGATTCTGATAAATGTTTTTATAGAGTTATTTAGATAGTGAGTTATCTACTGTGATTGTTTGAATTAATTATATAGTTATAATTTTTAACGTGGTGGTGGCTATTGAATTTCTGCTTTTGTTTTCATGACGTGTCAGGGGGATCGCAATTACCAATGTCATCGCGATCTCCGCAGTCACATCGAAAATATAAAATAGGTTTTAGAGATGGTTTTTAATGAAACTCTCTAGAAAATCATGAGTTTAGAGAATACTGTAAGAAACCCCTAGTGTGTAAAATACTGTAGTATATGTGGATATATGTGTTTCTAGACTTTATGGAAAAGGCGCGATTGTCGCAGTTAACGATGTCATCGCAACGTCCCGAATTTCCGCGAAAACGGAAAATAGGTCTTAAAGATGCTTTTTAAAGCAACTTTGTAGAAAAATATGAGTTTAAATATGCTTTGAAAGAAGTATGTATATAGGAATAAGTGTAGTGCAATGTTCAGATTGGATTTTTTTGCATATTATTTTTGGATATGTTGGTTGCAATTGAATTTTGAGGGAAATGAGAGGGACCCTTTAACGCCAAAGGAATAGGGTACAAAGAAACAGTATCACAAAGAAGGTTTCCTTTGGACTACTAACTGTAAATCTCACACAACTGACGTTAGCACTTGACAGACTCTCAAATTAAAAAATGGTCACATTGGTCATTCAAACTATTCACATTTCATTAACTCCATCCATACAATGAGAGTAGAAAGATAAACCCAAACTCTAAAATATCAATATATCAATTTATTCATTACCATAAAAAGAAGTAAAAACTATTTTTGTACAAACAATTAAAAATGAATTAAAATCAATCTAAAATTAACAATCCATTGTTTCGTATTAAAATTTACATAAAGAGAGTACACACAAAATTAGACACTGAACTTTGTCATAAAAAACACACATCTGTGATGAAACAATCGACGTGTTTCGATGGATCTCGATGGTACGCTCCTTTTATTGCACAATCTGTGTACTTTCTGGAACTACAGATAATTAATTTGTTGTGATTTTGGGTTTCAGTTGGTGCTTATTGTTTTATCACGGATGTGTGTTTTTTATGACAAAGTTCAGTGTCTAATTTTGTGTGTACTCTCTTTATGTAAATTTTAATACGATACAATGGATTGTTAATTTTAGATTGATTTTAATTCATTTTTAATTGTTTGTACAAAAATTGTTTTTCTTCTTTTTTATGGTAATGAATAAATTGATATATTGATATTTTAGAGTTTGGGTTTATCTTTCTACTCTCATTGTATGGATGGAGTTAATGAAATGTGAATAGTTTGAATGACCAATGTGACCATTTTTTATTTGAGAGTCTGTCAAGTGCTAACGTCAGTTATGTGAGATTTACAGTTAGTAGTCCAAAGGAAACCTTCTTTGTGATACGGTTGCAATTGAATGTCTGCTTTTGTTTTCCGTTCTCGTGACATATTCGCGGGGACTGCGACGTTGTCGCGAATATCCCCAAAAACTGAAAATAAGGATCTTTTTAAAGAAAATTAACACTGTTTCGGGTACTAGGGTGGCTCTGAATAGAGCCTTTGTGTTGCTTTTGTGTATATGGCTACTACACATAAGACCAGATGCAGAGTTTCAGGTTACTTAGAAAAACACTGTTGCCTTCATCTGTAAACTGCACTCCATCATTTCTATAAATTCCATGCATGTCAAAACGTAGATTGCCGTTATAGATACTGCCCATGCGATGGTCTCTGAGAAATGCACAAACAGTTTTATTAGCATGTTTCCTGGCTTTGTCATCTGTGGACAGAATTGATTGGACCACTTCCATTTCTGTCTTTGGCATATGTTAGAGTACACCAAAACAGTGTGAGGGAAAAACATCATCAATTCAGCAAAGGTTTCCTTCATTAGGATTTCCAGTCCTACTCCAGTTAATGTGCCTAGGTCATTGCCA
Source organism: Calotriton arnoldi (assembly GCA_963921515.1). Lineage (NCBI taxonomy): Eukaryota > Metazoa > Chordata > Amphibia > Caudata > Salamandridae > Calotriton > Calotriton arnoldi. The sequence goes on along the minus strand of CAWUFW010014278.1, from coordinate 143,645 downwards.
CCACAGTGCACAATCATGAGGAAGGTTACAGGGACGTTATAGTTTAGAATCAGCATATAAAAAGCCCTTTAAAATTCACTGAAAAAAACAAAGGTTACAGTGCCGTTACAGTTAGGCTCAGATTTCACATGCACAAAACCAGAGAAATTCAGCAGTTATAGTTAGCTGAGCTAACTATAACTCGCGCCCCCGCAATGCAATGTTTATGACCTCACATATTACATCACTCATGACATGGTCAGTGACATCATTAATGACATCACTGATGACATCTCAAATGACATCACTGATGACATCATCTGGTGACTGTGAGTGTTTCTAAAAAGTTTATGAGTGTTAAATATAGATACACAAAGGTGTATTGATGAATCCGTGGGTGCCTGTGTGGCACCCCAGGGGAAAAATACACATATATGGAAAAAATGCTGCCTCCGGGTAGGGAGGCTGGCCCATTAACACGTGAGTCAACCCCCCCAGTGGTGTCCCTGGTGGCCTATTGGTATTCCTGCTCATGGATCGAGGTGTGCCGCAATCCACAAGCAGGAATCTGTTTGTGAAAGGCTTCTCTGGAAAGGGGAGACTCTCCCCTTTCCAGCGATACCTCCCACAAACATGAGGGGGCATCTAAACACCCCCGAAACCCCACCATACAATGGAGCAGAGCTTACCTGATTCTTCCAAGCCACTCCGGTGGTGATTTTTGGGTCAGTGTGCCACACAGATGGGTGGGAGAGAGGGTGGGGAGAGATGTGAAAGCGATACCATATCACCCAAGGGTTTTTTAAAAAAAAAGGAAACCTCAGGTGCTGAGGATTTCCCAAAGCCCTCCCCAGTGTTGGCCAACGGCAATTCGACGCACCAGGGAGAGTGTGCGTGTCAGCCATTGTCTGACACATGCACCCAAAGGGTTAATCATTAGACAGGCCTCAAGGGATGGGGTCCCCATTGCCAACATTGTCGGGGAAGGGGAGCTGTGTGCCCCTCCCCCTTTGATCATTGGCCATTCCCTAGGGAGTGGCGTACCCTGGGCCAAAATCAGCCCGGGAAGGGGGGCTGCATCCCCTCCCACTTTAATCATTGAACAGGCCCCAGAGGATGAGGTCCCTGGGGCCGCAATCAGCCCAGGAAAGGTGGCTGCATGCCCCCCATATTAACTCTGAATGGGCCCCAGGGGATGGGGCCCCCGTGGTCAAAATTGGCCCAAGAGGGGTCCCACGTACCCCCCATATTTTAATAAGGCTGTGTCCCAGGGGATGGGATCCCCATGACAGAATTGGCCAAGGGAAGTGAGCTACATGGCCCCCTCCGCTATAAATATAATTAGGGCTCTCTGTTTTATGGTATTTATTTTTTTGTCATTTCCGTCTGTATTTATCTATATTTATTTTTTGCTAATTTTATCTGGATTTATCCATATTTATTTTGGGTTTTCTGGAAAAATTAAGCTGAAATTATTATATTTCCACATTTATTTAACCAATAAATATGCACTTATGCTTGAATGTCTGCCAGGTTTTAGTGCTGTGAACATCCGCTGAAGATAAATCAGTGCACTTATATAAAAATATGCAAATTTCAGTATCTACTTTGTGCATATCTACTGCTGTTAAAGCCTCTTTACTAAAAATGATTTCTTTTTAACCCCTTATCTATCAATCCACACATCTATTGGCCTGGCAGTCATGGCAGACAGTATTTAGAATTACTCAAAAAGCAACCCAATTTCCATTTTTATCCACATTTAAAAATACATAGAGACAAGAAAATGAATGTTTTCTGTCTGTATTTATCTGTAAAAATCAGTAAAAACTGAAAACAGGGAGCCTTAATTATAATGGTGGACCCCTGGGGAAGGGGTCCCCAGGGCTAAAAACGGCCTGGGGAGGGTGGCCACATAACTCCCACTAAAAACATGTCAGACCCTGGTGGTCGAGGTCTCTGGGGCCAAAATCAGCCCTGGTACACATGCCCCTCTCCCCCACAAAATGTGCCAAGCCCCAGGCTGCCTTTGAGGGGTTGTCCACATGGCCTTGCCACACACCAACCCCTTCGGCCAATTTCCTACTGTGCACAGCCAAAGGCCATGCAAAGCAGCGATCGGATTAACGTAGGGTAGTCAAATATTACTTTACGTTAAAAAATCCCTAGAAATTCACAGAAACAAAGGTTACACCGACATTATAGTTAGGAAATTGCACTAAAAAAAAGCAGAAATTCTCTGAAAAAACAAAAGGTTACAGAGATGTTATAGTTAGGAAATAGAATTAAAAAAGCATAGAAATTCACTGAAATCCAAGGGTTGCAGGGACATTATAGTTAAGTTCAGATTTTACACACACAAAATCATAGAAATACAGCAGTTATAGTTGCAGTTATCTCAAGTACCATAACTTATGCCCTAAGGTAACTATAACTCATACCCAGACCATGCACTGCAAACTACCCCACATATTACATCAGTCATAACATCTTCTATAACATCATTGATAATATCACTGCAACATTTGCTGTAAAATTATTGATGAGAAAACTATGCATGGTAGGGGTGCAAGTTTTGGTTACCTTATGGCACGAGCTATGGTTACTTGAGATTACTGTATATAATTATTTAATCAATCATCGCATAAACTAACTTACCTGTGAGTGTGATCATGCTGTTTGAAAAAAAATATTAGAATTTTTAGAAAACTAAAATATTACTCACCAAGCCCCAAAACCTCCATGTTGGACTTGGCCCTTTTTACAGGGTCATCCCTGAACCTTTTGCCTTCCTCCTGGTATTTTTTCTAACCTGGTGTTGGTGGTTTTAGGACTCTGGGCACTTTATCACTGATGTTCAGTGTTAAAGTGCATGTGCTCTCTATGGTAAACTTGGTAAGATTGGTCTACACCTGTTTGGCGTATTTAATTTACCTATCAGTCCCTTGTAAAGTGGTATCTTAGATACCCGGGCCAGAAAATTCAATGCACTGGTGGGCTTGCAGCACTGCTTGCGCCACCCACCAAAGTATCCTTTCAAACCTGTCTCAGGCCTCTGCCATTGCAGGGCCTGCGCACGCAGTTTACTGCCGCTGTGACGTGGCACATAAAGTGGTTGCCACGTCTGTGACTCCCCTTTTACTACATATCAGTCACCCCTAATGTAGGTCCTAGCTAGCCCTATGGGCAGAGTGCCATGTAGGTAAAAGGTAGGACATGTGCCTTAACTGTGTGGCATGGCCTGGTAGTGACAAGCAGTCATTTTGGTTTCTCACTACTGTGAGGCTGCCCTCTCATAGGGATGCATTGGGGATTCCCTGATATGTGTTTCAGTGGTAATTCCTGACATGAGAGGAGTAGCGTGATCAAGTTTGGCATCTTTGGAATAGTGGTAATAAATGCTGCGTAATGGTGTTCGCAGATTTATGATCACTATTTTAGAAATGCCACTTTTAGAAGTGGGCATTTCTGTGGTCTATGTGTCTTTGTGCCTGCCTGTTGTGTATTGCATGTCTGGCTCTGGATGACAGGGGCTGGTGGGGGCAGTGGCTCCAGAGGGGCTGGGTGAGCCAGCGCTAGGCTAAATAGGCCGATCTGCATTTGGAGTAGTGGGAGAAGTAGAAGCTGACCCTGAATAGGACTGTGCCTGCCTTCCACAATGCTAGCCCCGCCCCCCTGTAGTGTGTCTGGGGCCAGAGCCTACACTGACAAAGGAGGTTGTTGTGCACTGTAAAGATGTTGTTAAGTGCCCCCTAGAGCTGGTTTGGACCAGGCACAGAGCCCTGTGCCAGGGGGAGAACAAAGACATTTGCAGTATAAATATTGGGGCTGTGACCCCATGTTTTTGTTACCTGCTTGGAGCTGTGAAGAAAGGACTGCTGGGCGCCAGGAGGAACTGCCACAAAGGACTTCCCTCCTGCTGGAGGGCCCTGTGAGCTGGCCTGCCTGGGCCTAGCTCTGCCCTGTGTGAGCACGTGGTGAGCGCTCTTTTTATCCTGCTGGCCAAGGAGTGGGTTGAAACAGAGAGGAGCGCTTTGTGCGCTGCAGCGTGGGCAGCACCACCCTCTCCTATGTGACCTGAGCCCCAGGTGAGGGCTCACACTGCCCCGAGGTGTGAGGGACATTTCAGGAGTTTTGCGCTCGAAAGCACTGTGCAGCGAAGCCCGCTCCATCACGGAATCCCACCAAGAAGGAGTCCCAGCGTGGGGATTCCCCCGTGCTTCCTGGTTGTGGGTGGAGCTTTGCCTCAGGAAGCCTGATTGCGGGGTGGGCTGCTGAAAGCGAACGCCGAAGTCGCCGGAAGCCAGGGGGCTGTTGCCTGGTTGTGGGTGGGGCTCCCGTGAGGAGAGGAGAGCCCCGTTGATTTCTAAGTGTGGACAGAGGCGTGGCGGCACTCCAAGAAGGAGGCGGAGACCGCTGCTGGAGAAGGCTGGGCAGAGGGGATGCCGCCGTCAGAGACTTCGCTCCGTGTCCCGCTACCGCCGTTTCGTACCGAAAGAGCCAGTACAGCCCGAGGTTGATGGGGTGAGTGACCCAGCCATAATTGATGCTCCCGGCATAGGGAGCCTGAGGCCAGCGTTTGCAGCTGCACCGCCAGATCGCGGGCAGCTGCGCGTGGGATAGAAGTAGTGGCCTGAGCCCTGACTTTAAAAAGGGGCATTGCGAGGAAAGCTACGGACTGGGCCCGCCCTTGGACAAAGCTGGAGTGCCTGATGGTCGCCCCCATGTCTAGGTGGGACCTAATGCAATTAGGTAATGTGTGCCCTCTGAAAGTGGGTACAATGGTGCCCTGTTGCTAATGTTATACACAGTGTGTTATGCTCAGTGTGAGCCTAACAGGGTAGCGTGCAGTAGCTCAGAAGATTTCACAGTGAAGGTGTCATTGTACTGTGGGCAACTTATCAATAATTGCTCTGGTGCACTGTAGAAAGATGTACCATGATGGTGGTATTATAATATGGGCACACTAATAATGTTTACGATATGTGCACTACTGTGATGTTCATGCCTAATGCATTTATGCTAAGTGTAACCGGACCAGTAGTCACTGGTCGTGTTCCCTAACTGTGATACATATGATGGTTCTGACAGTGTCCCGATTGGGCCTGTTGTGTATATAATCCCTGTAAAGTCATACTAAGTGCCAGGTGGCACAGTGTACATATGTGATTGCGTTCTAATGTGTTTTATGAGTAATACAAGGCTATTTTTAATATAACCTTGTGTGGAATTTCTTTTGTAGTGTGACTAGTGTGTCGCTGCTGTGTGAGTGTGTTGTGCAAATGCTTTACACATTGCCTCTGGGATAAGCCTGACTGCTGGTGCCAAGCTACCAAGGGGGTGAGCAGGGGTTATCTTCGGTGTGTAACTCCCTTGTCCTGGCTAGAGTGGTTGTTTCTGCCTGGCTTAGGCGCTTGCCCTAGCCAACCAGAAATCCCATTTCTAACACTCCACACCTATCAGGTCGAGCAGTTACTTCTCCCTGTCTAGGATGCGCTGGCACTTGCCGCAGAGTAGCTGGTGCTCCAGCAGGGTGTAACACTTCTGGGGCCAACCACCTGCTGCCAAAATGCGGAGGAGGTTGTGCTGCACCAAAATGATTAGTGCGCTCACCACCATCTATCTGGAAATGGGGCTGGGCTCCACACCTGTGTGCCTCCTTCACCCACAGGGGGTGCGGGTGCACTGGCGCTGCTTGCTTCTGACTTGGTGTAAATGGAGTGGACTGTACTGGTCAGGAAAGGTGGGAGTCATACTGGGATCGGAAACTTCAGAAGGAAAAATCAAACAGGAGGAGGACAGGTCAAGAAAGGAAAAGTAAAAACAAATGACAAAAAGTCACAAAAACACACACAGAAACATAAATACATAGAGGGAAAGACAGACAGTAACACATATAAGTAAAGAAAAGGTGGGATTGGGAAGTGGGTAATTAGATGGGGTGCATTGGGTAGGATTGAAAAGTTTGGAAAGAGCAGACAGGAGATAGCTAGGCAGAAGCAGGAAAAACAAAATGGCTGTGTGCTTGTGCACTGTGTGGTGCAGTTTGTACTGATTTTTCAGTGCAGAATGCGCTACCAATGCTAAATTGCAGCGCCACATCAATTTGCCGCCCATTCGTGGAACACCGCAGAATCTCGTGGAGTTTTTTGTAACTCTGTGGAATTTCGCGTAGAGAAATTCCACAAGTTCCATCCATCCCATATCTACATATGGAACCGCTAGGTGATTTACTAAATCCTTCTGCCTATCCTACCACCCATACACACAGACCTGTATAAAAGTAAATGATGCCCCATCTAGTGACTTCATAAAATACTGCATGACCAAAATTTAAAAAACAGTTGTCCTCCAGAAAACACGAACCAAGCCACAACAAAATAAATCTTCTTACCATGAACTCCAATCAACAGCAATTAAAACCTCTGACATCAGTATAGAACTTTATAGTGCCAGATGACCTAAAGCAAGTGGTTCAAGCTTTAGATATACTCCAGTTGCCATATGGAATAGCTACATTCACTGACCTCCCTGCCATCAGGAAAACCCCTCTCAAAAATACCCTCAATGTTGCAGCAATACCATTGGTCACTTTTGCATGGAATTGTCGGCATATTTCACTACTACTTATCAAACTAAAACTCAACCCTCTTCAAGTCTTCCGCTGGTACAAGTCAGCCTGCATCGTGTTTAAGACAATGAAACTAAATACCCCTCCCTTCTTAAGGACTAAAGTAAACTTAACAGGTAAAGTCAGACAATGCACACAACAATCTTCTCAATTCAAGACGATACATTCGTACTACCACACTATCCCACTTCTCTGTCTCTGCTCCAACAGTATGGAAGAACATCTGCACTTAAATAATACTGGATTCTTTCTTGCGCTTTAGTGCTCAACTGAAAAACATAACCCAATATTTTTTAATGACTGTATACAGTTTAGGTACTTCTAGTTTACTAATGTTTTATCTCAAAATGTCCAGACTGATTATAATGTGTCTTATGTTTCACAATCTTTGCTAGTCTGTAAAGTCCTCAAATGCCCATCTGTATAGTCTCTGTGTCACAGAAAATGTAAAAAAAAGAATGCTGTCAATTGCCACACCTGAGTTGGGCTTACTATTTAAAAAGCTACAAAGGTTCATTATTTATAGTGTGGAAAAGGCGAGGCATATTTTTTATGAGCATGCTCCATTTTAATGGCAAAATTCTCTCCTGGTTATGTGCATTTATTGCAATGAATACAAGATGAAGAAACACGCAACTACCCTGGATTTCTTTAGGTGCATCTGGCACTCATTTTGAGTTTGAACATATTCCACCAAACCTGTAGTTCCCTTATCCCACTTGGAGTTGGGGAGCTACGAATTTTCCTATGGTAAAGAATCAGCTGCCTCTGCTATTGGAAACCCTTACACGGCAGTCCATCAACAATAGGGCGACAAGGCCACAGAGACCAATGCCTCGCCTTGTTTAGAGATGGAACATCCAGCACTAGTTTTTCCTGCCCATTTTTACTGAAGCAGGCATGCTACCTAATGATGTTCAGATGTCAAAATTGTTGGGATGGGTGAGTACGATGTCAATGAATGTCGTGATATATGTAAGCCTGACAATGGCAATATCAGCAAATGCAATGTGAACGTATGCCATAATCTGTGCTCGCATAACCGCGACAATGCAAGTCAATACTCCAGGCTGACACCGAGTCACATATACGATCCGCATATCATTGCCTACCTCCGGTGGAATGAATGAGATTATTATATGTAAGATTATTAACACAGCCACTTAATGCTCAATAACTGTATTTCGTTTAAAGCCTAGTTGGCCTCGGGTCTCCTATATTATCCATATACTGTATACCCATGGTGAATCGAAGGAGTATATTATATGTATGTTTATAAGCACAACCACCTAATGCTCAATAACTGTATATTGTGCAATGCCCTGCTGATTCCGGGTCACCTATGTTTGTTATCCATGTATTATACATCTCTTTTGTTCGTAATGACACTTTTCAAATGCTTGTATACTACCTCATCCGTCTATGTTTTATACTGTATACTGTAAAGCGCTCTGATACCCTCGTGGGTCACGTTCGCGCTATATAAAATTTTATAAATAAATAAATGCAATGTCAATGTATACCACAACTTGTGCCCGCACAGCAGCACCAACATCAGTAATAATGACACCAATGTATGCTGTAATCCATGCTTGCACGATAATGATATTGTTGTCAATAAGAACAATGTCAATGTATGCTCAGACCAAAGCAAACATACCTTTGATAACACCAATAAGAACAATGTCAATATGCAAGATGACAACTGTATGCACAATGTTGGTAATGTAGACAAAAATGATACCAGCGGCTGCCATATTATTTTTAGGAGTTCCAGTGAACTCACATCATTGCTGTTGGATTTACCCAAGGTGACCTCTCCATCAACCTCGAGTAAGAGATACGTGGTCAGGCAGGTCCTGCAACCCATGCCCACGCTTATTGAGTAACAGGTCACAGGTGGGGTCCCCTATAAATTACAGGCAAACACACACACACAGAAAACCCTGATCGATTCTGCAGATAGATAGTTGCATCACAAACAAGTCCAAGGGTATTGGCCCAAGGCTCGCGTTCCCCAGAAATACCACAAAGCTAGATACCACATGTAGATAGGTACACTCAAGCAATCAGGACACTACATGCACACCACACGTAGTGATCACGGGCTCCTCAGACCGGACAGCTAGACACAAATACACTGGCCCACATTAGCTCTCCCTGAGGTCGATAGCCATCTGTGTCCTTATCAGTTGAGCCCATGTGATTGATTTATGACTAATGCTCTTTAGGAATGCAGAGAACATTTTATTGTACCTCATGAACTGTATAAATTGATGGCCAAAACTTTGTACATCGAGAGATTTTGAGCAGACACATTCTGTCCAGGCTCTCCCGGCAGCAGCGTTTAATTAAACCAACCTTTTCCTGTTTTGCCAAACGCCTCTTGTCTTTTCATTTATTTAAGGTAAATTCATATCAGAGCTACATTTTGGCGAGCCAGCAAGGAGAGGTTGGTTCATCAAGCCCAACTGCTGTAGAAGGAAGGACCTCTGCCCAAACTGATTCATCTGCGCAATAAAGATCAGTGAGCAGAGGCCATAATTGATTAGAAGTTCTGCTAAATCTACAGGGCAGAGGTCCATCCGGAGACAGCCGTCATAGGGTAAGAGACTACATATGATCCGTATTCCCAACCTGTGGTGTTTTGAAAACTAAGACAAGAGTGTAGACCGGTTTTGTTTGTCCCCTAGTCAGCACACTAGAAGAAATCACAGGAAACTATTGTACCTTAGGCATAAAGCGCAAGGTACGCCTCGTCCCTGGGTGTCAGCAGGGGATAGCCTGGCTTTGGGCTTGGAACATGGTCCGCCTCGTCCCCGGGTGTTAGCAAGGGATAGCCTGGCTTTGGGCTTGGAACAGGGTCCGCCTCCTCCCAGGTGTTAGCAAGGGATAGCCTGGCATTGGGCTTGGAACAGGGTTTGCCTAGTCCCCGGGTGTCAGCAAGGGATAGCTTGGACCACTGGGCTTGGAGGCAAGTTGGTTCACATTGGCTCTGGGTGTGATATAGAGCCAGCATCTCAAACTTGATTTTTTAGTTACAAAAGTTCTTAGGAATTTTGATTCCAACACTGATTGCACCTGAAAAAAGTGAGAGGTGTTCCCTTTTTTCTCTCCGCTTGGATTGCTGGGCACTATTCAGTGATACGCACAATCACTAGGTATATTATAGGGTGTATTTTGGATGTTTGGGGAAAAATTTGGACCTGGGTGAATCAGGTATAACTTGTGTCTGGCCACAGAGGGTCTATAGTTTCAGGATATTCCTTTTTATCAGATCAAATCGTTGCTATTTTTGTCTGACGAGAAGATAGCGAAAGACTATCAGGCTCACCTAGCTCCACGCACTGCGCAGAGCATACCCTCTCCATGGGTAATAGGCACTAGGAGACTGCTGAGATTTTTGGACAAAATCATTTTTTCTGTTAATCTTTTTTGTCTTTTTTTCAATTTTTTTCATTTATTAATATTGTGGTGCTGTCGAATTTTTGCAAAATCATGCTGCATGTTTAAATGTTATGTCTTGTTAATAAGTCTATGCTTTTAAGTGCTAATAACAGTTTTTCCAAGTCAGAAGTTCATGATTGCTATGTTTCTGCTGCAAAACAATTCACACTGCCCTGAACTAACAATTGCACTTTTGTTATAAGTTGTTATTGCTTCATTGCATTATTGTCTTCATTTTAATGTTAACCCATTTTTTGTTGATGTACCAGGTTGTTTTTTTAACTCATAACCAGTAAATTGAGTTTTGGTACCACCCCCATATACACAGTTCCCCCAAATAAAAGTAGAATTGACAACTATATTTAAGAAAAGCTCAAGATAACCAAAATTTTGCAAACCCTTAAAACAAAGAAACTTCCCACTCTGTCATGGAGACTCCATTAGACCACATTAAAGCGAAGCTCCCCAACCAGTCTTGGAGAATAGAGAGACACTGCCATGAAGGGCATGCCCATACCAGGACATACGCATTCCCCTGGCCTGAGGAGGGAGCATTTGATAAGCACATAATAGAACTCACCAAAACTTTCACTCAAACCCGACATAAGGGCAAAGAGAGAGACACGCAAATGACCCTGTTAAGAATGTGTGCCAATGAAGGGGTGGCCCCAACACACACCATACATGACCACAAAACTAGCAGCACCGGACAGAAAGGCTCCAGCTCCCCTGAGTACTGTTATAAGGGCTACCACCTCAGAATCCCTACACACAGAACAAACCCCAAAATCCCCCAAACACGCAGCGTATCCAGCACATCAGCACAAGCATACCTCTCACACCTGCTGCAGGAAGCCCTCTACAAACACAAAAAGGAAACATAACAACAGTAGGGAATACTCAAAACCTTTAATTCAACAACAACAGTAGAGATAACTTAAAACCTTTAACCCAACATCAAACAGCTGGGATAATTCAAAAACCTTTAAGTTTACACATGAAAAACTCTGGGCGACCATGCTATGCCGATCGGGAACCTACGCCTGAGTTCTCCATCTGGATACCCACAGGAGGCCCAGGGCCCCTCGGCTGTTGATCCCCCTTGGCAGGTTGGCTGACCATGCACCTGGGGGGAAGACAGTCTGACGAGGGAGCAGGACGGCCCCCACGGGTGCATAAAAGCAAGCACTCAGATCCTTGTGCCTATACCACCATGGCATGCTGCAGATGAAAAGGACCAAACTCTCCAATGTCTTTCCGGCCTCTTCCAAATGGAGGCCTGCCTGTAGTTCCAAAACTGGGCAAATGTTCCGGTGATGGAAGCCAGACTTTCCAGGCGGTTTGGGGAAGGGAGGTTGAAGGGACCCTAGAGCTCTAAGGGCCTCACACCTATCCAGCACTGAGTCAGTAGACAAATCCACCAGCGAGCAGCCATTTCAGTTTGCTTACTCACCCTGCACTAAGCCCCCAATCGCAAACTGGATTCCCCGCTGGGGGCAGAGCATTCAGCTCCATCCTCCTCTCTCCCAAAATTCCTCCAAATCCTTCTGAGGTTGACCCATTGGATTACACCTCGTCAGAAGCAATAGATACGGGTCATCCAGGGTCTGGGGGACAACATTATCCTTTGTTAGAAGTGGCAACACCCCAGAACACGGACAGCCCACCAGGACACATACAAAAGAGCCAAAAGGTTCTCCAACCGTCCAGAAGAAAGGCGGGACCTGACAATTTGGCCAAATTAGAGAAGCCCGATTCCACAAAAAGTGCGAAGACTCAAGGGACACACACGTGTCAACTGAAATTTAAACCTAAAAAATAAAAATCCACCTCTCCTCATAATTGCATGCAGCCCGATAGGTCAAAAGTGCACCTCAGCACTTGCTGAACAGAATAACCTGCAGAGAAAACACTGTGCCCGCTGTAGCAAGGAGAGGGGGGAAAACCCATAATACAAAAGCATTAAAATTTCTTTAAAAATCCTCAGTCATCCCCAAAATTTGAACGCATTAAAATTAGTTTAAAAATCCCCAGTCGTCCCCAAAATGCTAACGCTCAGTGAAATTAGTTTAAAAAGCTCACCAAAACCTTTGAAGAGCCTATCACCTCCATCCAATCTTAATAGAAAAAATCCCTCTCAAATAAAACCATATAGCCCTCAGCAAAACCATATAGCAAAACCATTTTACAGATGAAACAGGAATGCTCCAATAAATCGCCTAACAAATGTATTTTTCCCAGTTAACCTACAACCAACAGCTCTTACTCTACAGGTCAGTGATTGAACCGTAAGTGCACCATCGTTGATGCAGCCCACCATTCCTTTAATCAGGACACTCAAAGACTTTCCAAAATACCAGTTGCTCAAGTACTTCAGAGTTGAAATGACTTTGTACCTTCGTTTTTAAGAGACAGTGTTTCTGCACCGCACCAAGATGAAAACACCCCTGGGCACCAAGACAATAGCCACCCGACAACCGGACCGCAAACAACAAATGACAAAAGACTGTCCCAGACAACAGACATCACTCCTGAAGATGATCCTACATTCTACAAATGCTTCCTAAGTTACATTCCCTTGTATTTTTGTACACACTCTCCTTAGCCGGGGTGTTTTCAAGCCTCTCTGGAACCAAAAATGTACATGATTTTGTAAGTTCTACTTCTACATTCTTACGACCCATGTACAGAGACCTCTCTCACCTCAAATACACCTACACTGAACCAAACTTTAGTATTCCACAAGCACTACACAGTGCACTCCTACACAACACCTGGTACAAACATATGTCTGAGATAGGCACAAAATCTACGAACAAACCATGTTATGTCTGTTTGTTGATACCTCACGCCATAGGCACAGACAGACTTTATTTAGCACAAGAGATAGCCCCTGAAAGAGCAAAACACCTCGTCCATCTGTACCTCTGTAGGATCAAGGAAAAAATCCAATCCAATACAGTGGAACCCTGTAGGACACTAGTAAACATCACCTGGTATGAGACCGACCCCACTGCACTATATCTCTTCAGTGAGCCGAGTCACATCAAATCCATGGTAGACAGGATGTGCAGAAGGGGTACCATAGGGGAGGACACTGTTTGGCCCTGTGGCTTTGTAGAAAAAAAGTTTTGTGGAGGTAGCATGACCACCACACCAGTGCACAAATACGTCCGCTCCCTCCTACGTCTGCACTCCCATGGCAGCCCTTAACATCTTTGGGGCCCCCTTCTTTAACTATCAATGGACCTTGACATGGAATTCCAGTGCAGGGCCGCTCATCCTAATCATACATGGGGAAATGAGTTCCATGGGAGGGGGTCCAATGCCTGCATAGACACCCTGTGCCAAGAAAATCTGGAGGAACAACATCAATAGGTAGACCTGGTTGGAGGGGAAGGGGCAACCCCTAATTGTATGGAAACTTATGTTGTACTCTTTATGTTTCAGAGGCAAAGGAACCATACCGTTGGGCAGCAACAAGAACTGTGGCATGATACTGCACGTAACAAATCTGCAATGGGGCTCCTCCACGGGGATGGATATCTACTGGCAATGCAGTGACGTTGCCTACTGCCAGCTCATCCCTGGATGGTGGGGCCTCTGCTTCCTTGTGTCCATACACACCCCAATCCTGGTCATCCCTGGAGAAGATCTGTTCGAGTTGTCTCAACATCTGTCACAGAAGAAAACAACTCTGTCGCATCAGGCTCAAAGGAGAAGAACTGCTGATTATTTTGGCTGGGCTCAGTACAAGGACATTCCAGAAGAATTCAGACTCTTCACAGAGACTGAAGTAAACGCCGGAGGGTTAATACACTCCTTCACCCTATAAACAAAAGCTAATGCCCACTGGTTACAAATAACCAGATGGGAATAGTTGCTAACTATCAACAATACTGAGCTCGGCCTGAACGCAATCAAGGAAGAACTGAAGCTATCCGCCTTATGGTGATGCAACATCGGTGCGTGTTAGACTTGATGACCTCTATAGAGGGTGGGGTGTGCACCAATATTGGTGCTTCCTGTTGTACTTTTATTCCTGGCAACAATATGAACAATGGGACATTAGCCCTTGCCATCCAAGATCTGCATAATCTACAAGCCGATATGAAGAAGGAGGGAGGTGACCCGGAGCACAGTATCTTTTTGTGGATCCACTTATGGGTATCAAAGTTACTGACATCCGGGATGCCTATTCTCCTTGCTGTACTTCTGTCATATTTTTCCTACAAGTGGGGGTTTCTTGCTGTAAAAAAGCAGTCCTGAAATTGGGTAATATGCACTTAGTTAGAGGAAAATCCACCGGCACTACGCACACACACACACACTTTCAAATACCATAACTGTAATGACATACGAGAAGGATAGGGTAGTTGATGACTCAACTAGAGCAGGGAATGTTGGGATGGGTGAATACAATGTCAATAACTGTCATGATATGTGCAGGCCCTACAACGGCAATATCAGTAAATGCAATGTGAACATAATCCATAACCTGTGCGCAAATCCGTGACAATGCCCATCAAAGCAATGTCAATGTATACCGCAACTTGTGTCCTACAGCAGCGCCGACATCAGCAATAATGATACCAATGTATGTCGTAAGCCATGCTTGTACGATATTTTATTGTTGCCAATAAGAACAATGTCAATGTGCGTTCAGACCAAAGTAAACATAGCTTTGATAACACCAATAAGAACAATGTCAATGTGCAAGATGACAACTGTATGCACAATGTTGGTAATGTTGACAAAAATGATACCAGTGACTGCCATATTATTTTTAGGAGTTCCAATGAACTCCCATCATTGCTGTCAAATTCACGCAAGGTGACCTATCCATCAACCCTGAGTCAGAGGTATGTGGTCAGGCAGGTCCTGCGCCCCATGTTTATCGAGTAACAGGTCACAGGTGGGGTCCCCCATAAATTACATGCAAACACACACCCAGGGAAAACCCTGATCGATTCCGCAGATAGATAGTTGCACCACAAACAAGTCCGAGGTTATTGGTCCCAATAAAACCCGATTGGTCAAAGGCTAGTGTTCCCCAGAAATTCCACAAAGCTAGATACCACATGTAGATAGGTACATTCAACCAATCAGGACAGAACATGCACACCACATGTAGTAATCATGTGCTCCTCACACCAGACATCTGGACACATACACACTGGCCCACATTAGCTCTCCCCAGGTCGAGAGCCATCTGTGTCCTTATCAGATGCGCACATGTGCTTGATTTATGACTAAGATGCTCTTTAGGAATGTAGAGAAGATTTTCTTGTACCTCATGAACTGTATAAGTTGACAGCCAAAACTCTGTACATCGAGAGATTTTGAGCAGACACATTCTGTCCAGGCTCTCCCGGCCGCAGCATTTAATTAAACCAACTTGTTCCTGTTTGGCCAAATATCTTGTCTTTTCATTTGTTTATGGTAAATTCATAATTGAGCAACAAAATGGCTGCTTGAGCCAATCATACCTATTTTATATGTTCAGTTCAAAACCACACCTACTTCTACATTCTGAATTCAATATTATCACACTCTGCTCCATTTTTAGAGACCCCACAGAAACTGCAGATTTGAATGAAGTAGCGCAGTAATCGGCATCAGAATCAGGGCAATTTGTGTTAGCATTTCACCGCTGAATGTGTTCTTATGTTTACAACCTGCTTGAGGAAAAGGGACGACTGGGAACACATTCTTCACTCTGTTGATATGTCTGTTTTGGAAAATCAATAATAATATTTTCTTCCTAGTAATTCAACTTTCATGAACTCTCTATGTTTAAACATAAGTTATTGGTGTTCCTTTCTCTCCAAATCGCTGGAAGCATACATAATATTCTCATTAATGGTGAGTCTCTCCCCATTTATAAAGGGACTTGCAAAAATGCTTTCATACAAGCGTCATTTATTTTTGTGCAAAATCTTCAGTAAGAATAAGTCTTAGTTTTAATCCAATTTATCATGCAGTCTTTAAATTGAGGACTTAAAGTTTGCTTTATCTTACTCCCCAAGGTAGTTAAGGACTAAGCTGCTATATTCAGGAGAACGGACATGGTTTGCTAAGAAAAAGGTAAAAAATGCAGATTGTTGCAGGGATTCTGCTGAGTTACAGAACTATGCTTGGGATCATAGGACCTTAGTAGGCAGGGATTGAGTCATCCTACCACCTGAGTACCCATGAGCCCAGGACTGACTAGCTATAATTTCTCACTTGCCCTCCTACTCACTCACAGAGGAACAAGTGTTTAGACACCTCAGAACCCAACACTCTCGACCCTCTCAGGAATCACAGTTGCAGGACACACTCTTTCGCTCTCACACTTGTACTAGTCCACAATAAGATCTGACAGAGACACAAGAAAAGTTTAAAATGTTTATTTTAACTATCGTGCTCTAGAATGCAGTATACGTGCCACAATGAGTAAGAAAATGCCTAACAAAACTACAGTCAGCATAGTAAGTAGTCCATAAATCATGAAAGGAGCTGTCATTATATAAGACAGGGTAGCCTAACCCCCTCCCCTTCTACGGAAGCAAAGTGATTATATATCAGAAGATCTCTAGGTGTTTGCCCCAGACCCCCTGCTTTAGCATACACAGATGAAAGTTCTTCATATCAGGTGCTGTCACAATCTCTTCCCTGGAAAGATCCCTCTCCAAGTGTGCTGTTACCTATTCTGTGCATAGCTATATGACAAAGTACGTGTTCCCAAACAATAGCTGCATTTGTGTGTTTTGTCTAGGTGCTGAGGCCTGACCAGAGCAAAAGAACAAGGGGCATTGTTGTTTGACCTTGTCTACGGTGTGCAGTCTAAATCCCAGGAAAGAACAGAACGTGAAAACAATGGCAGGTTCTATGTGAAAGTACACTGTGGCACAAAGCAAAATATGTTTGTATAGTAAAGTGCGCAAAGCAGAGGGCAGTATGCAACGTGCTCATGCTAACATAGGGAAAACGACAATGGGCCTGCACCGGACATATGACAAGATGTCTGTTGTGCACATTTGCAAAATGTCTAGCAACAGGTTATGTAATATCATAGTTTCTGATAGTCCTGATGTGTTCTCACATAAGCCGCTTCTTGATCGGAAATAAGGCGTGGACAGCATATCTTATGTGGCAAGGGCATTGCAGCACAAACATATATACAAACATATATACAAAATATATATATGTATTTCTTCCTCCCCGCAAAGCTCTGCTATTAGTAATGGTGGATTCTTGTTGGGGGCAGACCCTTGCCCACATTTTTTTTCCCTTTATTCAAAAAGTAGAGGAAAATGGCACTCAAAGCATATTGTGCTATTTAAAAGCTTTTATTTCTTATTGCAATTACATGCAGAAAGTTAGAGATTGCAACATATTTCGACCAATTCATCTTTCTCATTGCATTTCTGCATGTAATTGCAATGGTCAGGCTCAGGATTCTAAATTGGATTTGGGCTTAACCAAGCTGTAGAGAAGAGTCTTGACGTTAAATATGGCCATCACTGGGACAAGAGGATCTTGTCGTAAATTAGAAGGAGAGTAGATACTTTCTCATTAGAAGCTGACAGGAAGGTAAAATGTGTGTCTTACAAGGTTGCCGATGAGTCAGAGAAGAGGCTGAGAAGGGTCTCTGCTAAGCTTGCCAAAAATGAGAATGACGCAAAAGTGATTAGTGAAATTAAATGCATTCCTGGATTGACCTTGCTTGGAGAAATTCCCTTTGTAACACACCAGCATATAAAAAAATACAATAAGATGATCAGGTCAACACTCTTTTATGGCAAAGTTTCTCTTTTCAATCATATCAAACCTGATCTCTATGAGGTGATGGACACTCTTGAAAAGTCCTTGATTCTGTGGACTGACTCTTCTCATTTAAGGTCTTCAACTGTTTCAATACATTGTGAATGGACAACATCCTGCTTTTATATTCCCTAAAACTTGAGCCGCCTCACATTATGAATGATTATGTAGTTACATCCCACTGTTACTGCCATCTTTCAAATATCCTCCTCTGAATTCAACATGGTTCAATGTACTGACAGTTTCTGTTGCTAGCATGTCATGAAGAGCGGGTTAGTGTACCTAATCTCTCTTTGCTCGCCACTCTGGCACATCACGGAATTGTGTATTTCCTCAAATGGACCACACTTGTAGATCTGTTTTTTCCTGATACTTTGACAACTCTGGAGGAAATAAAAAGATTGGGGTAACCAGGTCTCTTGCCTCATGAAATTCTAATTTTATGAACAAAAGCTGGTTAAGTGTGCTCTGAGATCAACTGAAAAGGTGACACTGATTTCTGTAATCAATTAAATCATTGTAATGAAGGATGCTTCCATCAAACTGAAGGCTAGGAGCATTTGAAAAGGACCTGCTAATCACCATGTTGGATAAATAGAGGGAATATTGTAGTTACAAATAAAAGCTTGATATCATGAATTATTCAAACAAATAATCCATAGTTCAATCAGTAGTACATCCTGTGGCAAACGTGTTAATATAATTGCTAAATCAATAAAAATGTTCACCACTGATTATTCAAAACATTTATTATGCTTGTGGATTTCTTCCAAATAATGCTTGCAGATCAAACTTTCTTTCAAGAGCAGTATCTTCTAAAGTATTTGTATTATAAAGATCTCAGCTCATTCCACTCCAGGACTTTGTCTCTCTATTCCAGGTGCAAGTACTATAAATTGTGTCAGCCCTCAGTGTAAATCACAAAATAAATCCTTGTTAAATCAATCTGTATCATCATTATAAATTGATATGAGATACAATATAAAAAATCTAGTATGCTTATCCCTAACATTGATATTTTGCTAATAATTTTGGAAACTAATTTGGCCTTTCCGATTAAACTGTTCTCCCGGTACTCCAGCACGTCTGACAGTGCCTAAACAAGGGACTCGCTGATTTCTGAGTGAGCTCCTACATGGGTGAGAAGAGCTACCAGAAAATTATTATGTTTGTTGGATATAAAATAATGTAAATATATACAATTATAGATGGGTAACAGTGAATTCAAGGATGTTTTTCACCAAGGGGTTCTGAGTGACATCAAATAGACAACGAGAGCGGAGGTAAAAAACTCCCGGTAATTCATGTTGTACCCATCTATAATTTTATGCTATGCATGGCCCCAAACTCCTCTCCCTCTGCTGTCAACTGCTAGGCTGGGGCAGAGGAGTAATGGGGGTGTCAAATATAACACAGCCTCTCCTCCATATCCCAAAATTAAAAAAAAAAACTTACCTGTAATCACTACCCAACCCCAATCATCTTCCCTCCTTTCCTTACCCCTCAAGTGGATTGCATCCTACCTCACAAGAAGAATACAGAAGATCATCCTCCCTCCCTACTCCTCACTCCCTAATAATATCACCTGCTGTGTAGCTCAAGGCTCTTACATCAGCCCAACACTCTTCAATGTATACATGACACTCCTGGCCAACATCGACAAGATTCATGGACTCAACATCATCTCCAACGCCGACAACACTGACCTCATCCTCTCCCTGACAAACAACCCAACGACCATCAAAGACAAACAGCAAAGATGCATGAAAGTTGTGGCCCTCTGGAGGAACAACAACTGTCTCAAACTCAACACCAACAAGACAGAAGTACTCATCTTTGTGAAAGGCAAGGACACCCTCTGGTACAATGAATGGTGGCCCCCTGAGCTCGGCCCAAACCCATCGAACACACCCACAACCTCTGCATTATCCTCAAAAGCCAGCTATCCATAAAGAAACAGGTCAGTGCTATCTCCTCCTCTTGCTCCTTACCCTCCGAATGCTCAGGAAGGTCTTCGGATGGCTTCCACTCAACACCAGGTGAACAGTCACGCAAGCTCTCATTGCCAGCAGACTCGGCTACAACAACTCCCTCTACATAGGAATCACCGCCCAACTCATGAGGAAACTCCAGACCATCCAGAACATAGCAGCCAGACTCATCCTTGACCTCCCCAGATGGATGCACATCACCCCTCACATCAGGAAACTCCGCTGGCTACCAATCGCGAAGAGATGCCAGTTCAAGCTGCTCCCCCATGCATACAAGGCACTACACATCGAAAGACCGGCGTACCTCAAGAAACGAGTGAAGTTTCACCAACCTACCAGAAAACTCTGTTCTGGATCCCTCTCCCTAGCAGCCACCCAATGCATCTGCCAGACAAGCAGTGGAGGCCGCTCCTTCTCCCTCCTGGTGGCAAAGGCCTGGAACAACCTCCCCCTGCACCTCAGAGCCTCACCATTGCTCCAGCAGTTCAGGAAGGAACGCAAGACCTGGATGTTCAACAAATAGGAGAACAGGCAGCAGGATCCACAGTGCCTCGAGGCCCTCACGGGTGAAGCCGTTGCACTCTACAAATCCTGATTAATTGATTGATTGATTGATTGACCATTCAGAGTGGCATGTCTTCTTTAAAACATGGGCATTTGCAGCTTAGAGCTATAATGTTACTAAGCTGGACTCTGCAGACACTTCGGGCTTGTTGCATTCCATGGAAACACCTTAATGCCACTAGCTTGTTTTTGCCATATAATCACACCAAAGAATAGAGAGTCATGGCAAGGAAAGATGCAACTTATACCATGTTACACATAGAGAAGCTAGAGAAACTGCCATTTACTGTTGCTGAAACACCTTCCATGGATTGGATAATCCACTGATTCATTTCTCTGCTAATTTTAACATTTAACTCCCAATGCAGCTTGCAACACCATCAAGTGGGCAGATATGAAGCACTCGGAGAGGGGTATGTACATTAGTCATGGATCTTACCTTTCAAATACTGATGTCGGAGTAGGGAGACTGAGGTTTTTCCTAGTGGAACTGAATGCAAGAGTACCTTGGGACATTAATTAGTTTGCAAGGAAGTTTCACTTCATGGCGCATGCAATGCGTCTAAGGAAAACTTGTCATGCTACTTGAAAGGTTCCCCAGATGCTGTGATCCATCCGACTTTCAGATTACTCTTGAATGGGAGTTACTTGATGCTGAATGATCAAAGCTACTGTGGGATGAGACCGGGAATTGCCTGTCTGATAACGGTCTCTGAGGTTGTGACTTGCTGTACACAAGTACTGTTTTCACCTCCCTGCACAGTTAGGGATCCAATGCTTTGGCCTTCGATAAAGCTTCCAAATGTGCGCTTTGATGCTTTACGCAGACTGAAAGCCTTTTTGTTCCAGAATGATGCGGCCTTAACATCTGCAAGGGAGTTGCAAGGTCCTCTTCTGACATACATTTGTTACTCCTCACTAACTTCCCACACCGTTTTGCGGAGCTTGTTCACCGCATTTTTAACATGTCTAATAAGGCAGGAGTGGCGCACTTTTTTAAGACAATTGACTTTGGGTTGGTTAGCACCTCCCAGACAGTCTTTGGAGTTATTCCATCATTCATTTACTCCGTGCTTGGAAGCATTTTTGGAGGCTTACCTCTTGTCCTCTTCCGAATCACTGACATAATAGTGACAGACACAATATTGACCTACATTTTTATCGACACAAAAATATCGTCTACACTAATATCGATACCCTATACCTTATTAAAAAAATACACTATTATCGACACCAAAATATCGATAAACATTAACATCGATGTCAGTATTATCGAACATATAAATATCATTATTTAAAATATCGAACATTCATTAAAAATATACCACGTCCAAAATATCGATTACAAAAATATAGACAGCAATAATATCATTTTTTTTAAAATATCGACAACTTAAAAACACATAAAACAAACAAAACTTAACACCATAAATATATTTAAATACATAAACATACCCTGCATACAAAATAAATAAAATACAATTAATTTAGAAAATATTAACACATATTATAAAACATTAAATCATAAACACACTATTAATACCTATTTACATTTTATATTTAAATGATATACACACATTATTTTACATCACATATAATATAATACACATTTAAATAATTCAACCTGTTTAAAAAAATAAAAAGCAGTAACTGACTCTTAATTAGCGTTTTCCATATATGGAAAACAACTACCAAAACAATTAAAACAATAAAGATCAACCAATCAAATACACACAATATTAAAATAAACCAATCACGTGAACCAAACAATTAAATCAACACTATATAAAGAATAAAAAATTATTCTTATTTTACACCCTAAACCAAAAAGAATAAACAAGACGAAACTCTGCCGGATTTCTACCAGAAGCAAGGACTTCATTAAAGAAAAATCTATCTCATACTTCAAAAAGTAAGTAAAATACCATTTATAAAATAACAGTAATACTAATCTTCAAAAACTACTATTTATCATGCACAAATAATTAATATATATCTTTTTTCTATCTAAGTCTCCTCTACAGATAATTCTCAAAGCATTCCAACAATTACAGACCAGCTTCTAAAATCATCTAACTAATAAAGTAAGTATTCAGCAAAAAGCATTTTAAAAATTATCTAAAACACCCCACCAAACCCCAACTTCATCCCAAACCCCCACCCCACACCATATACAATTGAACAAAATAATTTAAAAAATCTTTTATTCTACCAATAGAAACATCAGCAACAAAACAGAAATCAACTAACATAGGGGTCTATTACGATGGCAGTCGGATGTCCACCACCGGGTCGGCGGCGGTGGACATCCGCCCATGATCGCAAGCCAGAAAACCGCCAGTCACATTAGGATGGCGGTGGTGACCGCGGAGGTGGGAAATTCCGACCGCCGCTTTTCCGCCGGTTGCCATCCGCACTCCTGCCTGGTGGACGGAGCAGGACCGGGATAATGGTGGCGGTGCAGAGCAGGCTCCGCCGGCAGGATTATGATGCCGGCGGTAGCCAGCCTTTCCTCAGCGGTCAGACCGCCATGGAAAGGCATGCAGAGATTGTCTTCCGGGGGCCCATTGTGGGGCCCCCAATGTTTTGGGGGGTGTGGGTGCACTGGGGGGTACCCACGGTCCCCCCCTACATTTCCCTGTACCAGGTGGCAGGCACTGTGCAGTGCCTGCCACGCAGTGCAGAGAAATGCAGGACATGCTCCTATTGACATCGCGGCAGTGCTGCGTGCATCAGCAACCGCCGCAATGTTACAGCCCGTGATCCGACCGCAGCGGTCGGATTTCGAGCAAGGAACATCGTAATATGACAGGCGGTTATGTCGTGGGCCTTGCGGGCAGTCTTTTTCCGTTACCATGGCGGTCGGGGAGGTTTTCCGACCGCCATCGTAATAGGCCCCAAAGAAAGGACATCTACATTGAAAATGAGTTCAAAATAGACATCGTAAGTATATTAATAACAATGTGTATGTATTAATTTAAAAACCTGTACATTATTCATTTTTATATACATTTTTCGTAGCATTTAAAACATCACAATGACAGAAGGCGCCCAATTTATCAGTTCCCAGAAAGGAAAGTTTTTGCTATGTTACATGGGGTATGTCTATACCCAGGAAAAGCAAAGTGGACTTAAAGTAAATTGGAAATGTAGCAAGTACTATTCGAATAAGTGTTATTGGAGGGCAACAACTAGAGAAACAACTGTTTTGTATACAAGAGAGCATAACCACCCCCAAATGTTACTGAAATAGATGTTAGGAATGCCCTAGACAACATTAAAGAAGCTAGCACAAGCTCACAGAAAACTACCACTCAACTACCTAAAGAATTGCTGCCCAAAGTACCCACACATGCTACTGGTCAAATGCCCTCTAATTCTTCATTAAAAAGAACTATAGCTCGAACAAAAAAAGCCACAACCACCACCACACCTGCCCCAAAAACATTTGAAGAGGCAGAATTTCCCCCAGAACTATCTATAACTCATAACGAAGAACCCTTTGTTCTTTATGACAACAAATCTAAAGAAAAAATAATAATTATGTTTGCAACCGCGAATAATTTAATCAAACTACAACAGTCAGTAACATGGATGATGGATGGAACTTTTAAAATTTGTCCCAAACCATTCTATTAATTATATACTATCCATGCCCTATATCAAAACACCAACATCCCTTTTATCTACGCCTTACTACCTAATAAACAAAATTCCACATATATGGAAATACTAAATAAAATTAAACAAGAAACCAATAATTATTTTCCATGGAAAATAATTATTGATTTTGAACAGGCAATGATAAATGCAATTCTAAAATCCTACCCACACACATCAATTCAGGGTTGCTACTATCATTTCAATCAGTGTATATGGAGACACCTTCAGAAATCAACACTAAGGGGCTCATTAGGATGGCGGTCGTAGGCACATCCGCGGTGCTGGCGGAAAATGTCCTTTTCCCCACTCCATTGGCGGTCCTCGCGTCCGCCATATTACAATGGGCAAACATAGCCCATTTTCTGTCTGCTGCGGAGTTATGTGAACCGCCAGAAATTTCCTTCCTTCCGCAACGGTGGCGGAGGGAGCCAATAGAGAAACACCGCCATGCGGAATGACGTCCCGACCGCCGTACAAATCACGATGCTACAAACAGCCCATCACACCGTAGAATCCAGCCACCCGGAGACGGCGGAAGCACTACTGCGGAGAGCGAAACTTGAATCCCGGTCACCTCCACGTGGTCCTGACCGCAATGGATCCAGCTCTGCAAGGCCTTCCGCTGCTGTACCTCATCCACTACCAGCAAATAAGACATCGCCGCAGACAACACCGCAGGTACGCAAAAACACAACTCCTCATACAACTACAATACACAACTCGTGTGCCGACATACGGTTCCTGTCCCCATCAGACACTCTGATGGGGACAGGAACATATCCCCCAGTGTACTCACACATGTCCTACCTGATAGAAACCCACTCCTCCATATCCGGGTCACCCATCAACCACAAAATCACTGCAATGTCCCGGGAAAGTTACTGCAGCGGTGAAGACGCGGGAAAACCTGAGCACAATGTAGTAGGCAGGGCCAGCGCCAGGCATGGGCAGTCCGGTCAGATTCACAGGGCTCCACCTTCACCCTTCCCACAGTACACTTCCCACACCCATTTGGGCACATGCTCTGTGCCCCTCCTGTGCCCCCCCTGCACAATTTATCAGCCAGGTGTCGCCAAACCTTGCACCTTACACATCAAAGGACAAGGTAGATTGACTGGGAAGGTGGGGGTGAAGATGAACACCCTGCACAGAAGGTCAGGGGCTGGACAACCCTCCTCCTCACACTTGCCTTCCACTCATGTGAATTAAACTGAGTATAATTAAGAAATGGAGACTCACACTGCATATGAACATCCACTGAACTGTTCACACTGCTTGTCAAGTCCCTCAGAAAGACCCCACACTGACACTCTGCCACATACTCATACCATAGGTCAGCAGCAATGGAGGACAATAAATTGGCTAGCCCAAAGTGAAGTGGACAGTGCTGGAAAGCCATGGAGCAAGCCACATAGCATGTGTACATCACATGCAAGAGGAGGAACATATTACACCACCCTTAGGCCCTCAAATCAGACATGGGTGGCACAGTGAGTGAAATTAAACCACAGTGACCTCTGTGCAACAACTCAGGGATACATCAATGCAAGCCATGCATAGGCACAGGAATGATAGGAAGTGTCAGAAGTCATACATTGACCAGCCACACATCTGTGTCAACTTACTAGACATGTGTATGCCATCAGCACAACACACATGGCTCATTGTCACACTCACTGACTGTCAAACACAAGTAGGACCTTCACACATGCTCCTCACCTACCCACCTCACACCTGCAACTCTCAACACCTGTGAGAAACACACATAATGGTGCAAATGATGTCCTGTGAGTTCACTGACAACCAATCACACACCTGTGGTGCATCCACAAATATCAGACTCACACTCAGGGATGCCTGAACCAATGCTGACACAAAACCAATAGCCAAACACAAATCTCACAAACAACATCCACAGAAGTCCAACAAGCCCAGACATGTGCAGCCAAACAGTGGAAAGGCAATGTGACCCTAGACAGAATAGGGATACACAACATTGTCACTCTGGACAAATGTACAGACATCATACCCCAACACAAACAAGAATTGCATCATCAGAAAACAATCATGAACAATAAGTGGGACCAAGGGGACAAATCAGCTAACACACACATACACACCACACCAGTCATCAAGTGAAAATGGAGTCATAGTGTACCACAAGCATGCACATGCACAATCCTGACAAGTTACAGGCCAAAAATAGGACAAACCACTATTGTGCACTCAAACCAAGTTCATGAACATGAATCCACATTGCTGCATGTGACATGCACACAAGAAATGCACACTACACATGCAACACACATCTGAATGTATCACAATGCACAAACTACTCACACACAATGCCATGCAAATAGAACATCACACACACATTGCACCTGTCAGCAGAAAGAGCCAACACAGGTCAAACACTGCATACATCCACAAGAACAACACAACAGAGGTACATACCAATCCATCACATAGCAAACTCAGCTGGACATCAGGGGGGGTGCATACCAAGCAAGTACAAGGCAACATACACTGACAGCACTGCTTGCACACCAAGCAGTGTGTGCACAACTATAAAACAAGTAGCACACATATCTGAGTGCCACGCCATGAACTCCCACAACACAAATCATCACAGCACACAGATAACATCACACTCAGGAAGGGTAGCAGCACCTCAGCAAACACACATACAGCTTAGCCTTCACCCACAGATGCACAACTCAGGGAAACCTAGATGCAAACAACATGACTAGAGGACTGTGCTGCTCAAACCTATGCACTGCACATGAGCAACCATGACTGCAAACTAGTAGAAGAAAATAACATGAAACTAATTGTGAAACTGTCCTGAGTGGCACATTGGTCCTGTACCCAGATCATCCTCACAGAGTATAGTGTCACACTATGAAGTGGTGGGAGGCTCACACACTGGCAAGGCATGAGGTGGAAGACATGAGACTGAAGTGGTGTGAACATCAGTATTGGATAGGTGAGGAGTGTACAGTTCACAAACACATAGCGGAGTAACTCACAATGTGTAGGCATCAGAAGCACCTATAGTGTATGGTATGACTCATCATACCACATACCATACTGGAGCCAAAAATGGATCAAGTGATAGCAATTAATGAATCATGAGAAAACTCACAAATAATGTCAGTGTGGCTGAGCAGGTCTGCATAGTGAGCACAAACAGAAACAAGACACATGGCTGATAAAAAAAACACAGCACAGACTTTGCAGTCACACACTCTGCATACTCACAACTGGCAGCAACAACAAGTAGGTGTCCCCCAGGAGTGCAAGGACACACCAACACACTGCACAGTGCTCAACCTACAACTCCTACATGTGCCCACAATCTGAAGCACATGGCTGTCAATTTAAACAAACAGGCACTCATTACCTGGATCATACATGTGTGTAGTTGGCATTGCAGGGGCCCACACACATCAGCACTACTGACAATGACAGGCCATTCACACTGTATGACTACTCAAGTTCACACATTCAAATGTACCCATGTGACTAAGAAGACAGGCCTACACAAGATGACTACACATCAACACTGCTGTTCACACATCAAGAAAGATCCCACAGAGGTGACGGACCCTGGCCACCCCGCAAGTAATCCTGTGGATAGAATTCACCTCTGTTGTGGTATTGCATCCCTTGCTCACTTTGCCACTGGATTCAAGCAAGCCTGGCTGATGACGGCTGGAATGCCAGAAACCGGTCCTAGGATGCTTGTTTCCGGTCCAGGGAAGACATGGCTTGGCAGTTCGGGCTGGACTGTTCCCATGAGGCACAGGGTCAGACTGATTTGCATATGGCCATGTCTGAACTGGGGTGGTGGAGTGAGCTAAAGAATGATGATGGATTAAACCCAGATCAGTTGACTGGGGGTGAGTGTTTGATTGGCTCAAACGTTCCGTCCATCATCCCCTTTGTATCGCTTTGTTCGCCCTAAGTTGGCGGGGGTATGCCCAGACGTGGGTCCCTTGCTCACTTTGCCACTGGATTCAAGCAAGCCTGGCTGATGACGGCTGGAATGCCAGAAACCGGTCCTAGGATGCTTGTTTCCGGTCCAGGGAAGACATGGCTTGGCAGTTCGGGCTGGACTGTTCCCATGAGGCACAGGGTCAGACTGATTTGCATATGGCCATGTCTGAACTGTGGTGGTGGAGTGAGCTAAAGAATGATGATGGATTAAACCCAGATCAGTTGACTGGGGGTGAGTGTTTGATTGGCTCAAACGTTCCGTCCATCATCCCCTTTTGTATCGCATTGCATCCTAACATGACATGTGTAGAATCTAGCAAACCTGAGCATATAATGATTAGGATAAGAGTAGATCATCACATACAACCATCATTGCACCCTCAAGCCTCAGAGTGAAGAAGAACAAAAGTGCCTGTCACCTCTGGCAACCTCTGAAAAAGTAAAACAAGCAATTGGCAATGTTAAAGTGGCATACAGAGCAAGTGTCACATGAACTGATACCCATACATAAAACCTTTTATTTAGCAAGGACATTGACAAAGCAGACAACAGGTGTAACTGTCTTTATTACATAATACCCAGATAGGCATCAAAAGTACAAAACAGCAAGGCCATTGGCCAGTACAAATTCAAAGTATGTACATGTGTGCGTGAGAAACTGCACAGGGAATGGGCATCCAAAGTGACAAACAGCAAGGCCATTGGCCAGTCCATAGTTCCGGTGTGCACATGTGTGCATGAGAAACTGCACAGGGAATGGGGAACACCGTCCTCTGCCATGGGAATCACCACAGCTCCGGGGATACAAATGGGCAGTCCAGGCACCACTGTGGGAGAGATGGTGTTGGGAGGGGGACTTTGCCTCAGATTTGGCTGTCAGTTGAACTGGGAGGTGGCTGATTGTCGGGACCAGTTGGAGGACTGGACCTGGGAGAAACAGGACAAGCTGAGGTAGAGGCATCAGTGGCTGTGTGAGCCTGAGGACTGCTTGGACCGGGTGGTGTCGTGGCACCGGGAGGCGGAGACATGCTGCCCTGAGACACAGTGTGTGAGGGTGAATGTTGAGGGCTGGGTCTCAACTTCTTGGGGATTCGATAGCCCACAATTGTCTTGGCCGGAGTGGGAAGTGAGGTGGGCACAACAGCCACACTCTCCACCAAAGGTGTATCAGGTGCAGGTGGCTCTCCCCATGGGGATTTGCTGGATCTGATGGTATGCTTGGGGTGGCCTTGCCTTTCCCCCTCCATCCCCTGTTGTCCAGGTGAACCACCCACTTTGCTCTCCTGTCCCAGCTTCACAGGGGTGTGGGTGGGAGTTGAGGTTGTGGGTGAATGTGCCTTAGAGAAGTGTTTGTGCTGAGTCTTTGCAGGCACCAGGTTCACAGCAGACAGGGCAACTGTTTGTTTGTCTGTGGGAGCAGGTGTGGGGTTGGGAGTGCCCTTGGATGGGATGATTTCGATGAATGTGAGGTTGAGGCCTGCTTCTTGGCCTGATGCCCCCGAGTGTCACGTGATGGGCTTTTGCCTTTGCGCTCCTGTGTGCCTGTTTTGTGTTTTGGGGATGGTGTCTGTGCTCTGGGCCGCTTGGAGTGCTGCTGTTGTGTGCTGCGTGTGGAGGACTTGGTGCCTGAGGGCTCTTGCGTGTGGGCACTCTCATCAGGTGGTGCCACTTGCAGGGTGGTTGCTGAAGGGACTGGAGCTGGACTGGGAGCCTGTGACAGCTGAATGGCTGCTGTCACTGTGGAAGACAAAGACTGGACAGTTCTGTGTAGCCGACCCACGTCAGAATGAATGCCATCCATGAAGGCAACTACCTGTGCCAACTTCTTGTCATGATCCTGGAAGGCATTCAGGAGAGCAGCCTGACCCACACACAGCTGGTGCGAAAGGTCCACCGCCTCCACACTGAGGGCAGCAGGGGGGACAGGGGCAAGGGCAGTGGTGCCTGGGGGGAAGGACACTCTAACCTTCCTAGGGCTGCGGGCATGGACAGCACTTGTGGTAGCATCTGGGAGGGTGGGCACTGAATGATGTGTGGTGGAAGAAGAGGCAGATTTTGAACTCCCTGTGCCCGCCAACATCGAGGAGTCACCGCTGGAGTCAGATGATGTTGAGGTTGGTGTTTCCGTGCGTGATTCATCCAGGGCACTCCTGTCTCCCTCCGAGACGCTGGTCACATCAGTGTCAGTGAGCTCATGTGTAGCAGTCGTGCCAGAAGCTTCACCGCTATTGTCCGTCCCCTGTCCTTCCGTGCCCTCGGTAGATGCTGCAATGGACAGAGACGTAGGTTCAGTATAGTGCTATACTCACAAACATCATATGCAAGCAAAGCACAAAACTAGAAAATGATCCCCCCATGTTGCCCACCACCATGTGCAGTCTGCATGTGCAACCTTCATGGAATCATCAGAAGATGCATGGAAACATGCATAGTTGACATTAATGACCCATGTGACGTTGACACAGTCAAATAGCTGGCCCGTGCCTCCTTGTAACCTAACATTCTAATCTCTGTAAGCATACCTACTTGCCTGTAGGTGTGATAGATACACATCTCAACATGTTGTCTCTGTCACATATGGAGTCACTTCAAGGGAACAACACAGATACTGACTCCCAAATGTCCTTTTGCAATGGCCATAAGCTCCTGATATCCACCATGTTGTGCTTTGAAGCACAACTACAATTGCACATTGGTGTCAGATGTGTAGTTCTCACAAATTTTAAGTTGTGCACAGCACACATCTACAAAAGCACACTAAGATGATGCTCACTGCTGTTCACTGCCAGGTGATGTCTATGACACCCATAATGCAGCATATGTCACAAGGCCACATCTCATCTTGCAATGTCAGGGGTCATTGTATGAAACACATGAGAAAATACATTTTGTGAAAATGCATGGCAGCTGCACTCAACACAGAGGCCACTTCAAAGCCATTACATCACACTAGAAACATCACAGAGCTCCGCACTGGCTCAGGGTTGGGATTCATGCAGTCACTCACACCCAAAGTCACCCTTCGCAGAATACTCACCCCCAACTTGCTGCTGATGGGCCCTCAAACGTCCATACAGCTCTGGCTGTGTTACTGCCAAGATGCGGGCCATTAGTGGTGTCATGCTACTGCGCGCCAACCTGCCACTCCGAGGGAGCACCCCCAGCGTCATCTCTGCCACGTTTTTGCTCAGCCGGTAGATGTCATCCCACCTCTTATGACAGGTTGTGTGCCGTCGGTTGGAGACACCCAGAGCCCACACCTTGCGTGCAATGGCCCTCCATATGGCCTTACGCTGGTGGACCTTAAGCTGCAGGCATGGGAGACAAGAAGAGGAAGTTTCAGTGACACTGTTTCATGTACCACTGTGTGTCAGTACAGGAGCATGACAAAACAGAGCACACCAAGACAAATGTTGAGCAGAGGCCATACAGCATGACACATAGTATACTTGCATCAAATACTTTCATAGAAATGTATACATGTATGAGGATGGACACAGTACATGGCCATCTCATACACATGCAGAGTGCCAGCACAGAAACCAATGTGAAGAAGACCCTCATCTGTGATGCAGTATGTGAGTGAGCAAGACATACAATACATTTGAAATTATGTGTTGGGGCAGACTCACTGTGTCCAACACTACACACCCCTCAATGTCCTTGGCCAGTGAATGGCTACCTGTGTAATGGAGGTCACATTTAGGGCCATGATCTTACATTCTCACACTCTTCTCACAAGGTGTAGTCCTGTCTTGTGCAATGCTCAGGCCTAAGATAGCTCATTGAGAAATAGGGTGGCAGACAACACATATGTTTCACTCTGTCCATTCACTGATGGGTCCTTGTCAAATTGGGCACTTTCTGTGCAGGCCAGGGGGACTCACACTGAGGTTAAACGTGGGCCATCAGAACATTCACATGCATGTACAATATGAGAGGGCAAACAGTGCCTACACATGCGAGTCAGTACACATCATGAAAACAATGGAAGGCTGATATCTCCAAATTACATTTATCTGATGCGTCATAGGTGAATCACCACCAAAAGTGTTAGACTCAGGCATTTTACTCTTGTGCATGATGCACACATATCCATGGGGGCAACATGAAAACTGTACACCCATTCTTCATTACCCTCTGGAAGACATACCTTTGCAATGTCATAAATGAGCATGTGAAAACCTCCTGGACTATGTCATCACATAGCCCAGGCAATGTTTTTTCAGACTTCGACTGTGCAAAACAGCAGTGTGACAGTATGGCTGCAAAACACTGCATGTCCCTCCCATCCTTAAATGCAGCCATGGTTCTGTGAAAATAAGGCTACACACCCCATCGACATGAAGTCAGCATGCCAGGCAGTGTATCACTCATTTGCATCACCCAGTCTCAGACCTACGTTTGTATTTTACTTGCTGGAGAAGGGCTGTAGAAATGTCCATGTTGCCATCCTCCACAAATAGTCAAGTGCAATATTTACTAGGCCAGGTATGGGGCATGGTACATCAAAAATGAGGATGCATGCACAGTAACTTGCACACACAGGTACATACTACTGCAGAGCAATATCATGTGAGCACTGTGAGCACTCTCAAACTGACACTCTGAAACACTTACCAGTACATCTGGAGCACAATATAGCCTCCCATACTGTGAAAGCACCTCGTCCACCAGGACCTCCAGCTCCTCTGTGGTGAAGGGACGGGCCCTGATGTTCTCAGTTCTCACCATCACTGGGTCCAGGAGACAGGAACAGCAGCAGTTGGGGATGAAGAATGGCAGGCAGCAGTGTCTGGATGCAGTGGAAATGTGTGGCTCTCTCACAGGCATATATAGCCCCCTGGGGTTGTTCCAGTGGTACTCAGCTGCTGCAATTGGTGTTCCTGGTCAGCTATTTTCAAATTTAACCAATGACCGGGCCCGCGGTGGCGGTGCACGCCTACCACGATTTTCAAATGTGTAATTCCATCCCGCGATCGCGGTTCCCATTGGCTGGTAGGGCATTGGCGGTGTCACACCGCAGGGGCCAGGCGGTTGCTACCGCAATCGTGCATCTTTTGATAGTACCCAATGACCAGGCCTGCAGTATCTGAGCACGCCTACCGTGGGTTTAAAATGTGTAATTCATTACCGCGATCGCGGTTCCCATTGGCTGGTAGGGCATGGGCATTGGCGGTGTCACACCGCGGTGGCCAGGCGGTGGCTACCGCAATCGTGCATCTTTTGATAGTACCCAATGACCAGGCCCGCGGTAGCGGAGCACGCCTATCGCGGGTTTCAAATGTGTAATTCCATCCCGCGATCGCGGTTCCCATTGGCTGGTAGGGCATGGGCATTGGAGGTGTCACACCGCAGGGGCCAGGCGGTCGCTACCGCGAATTGGCAATTTTCAATTGGTGCCAATGACTGTGATTGCGGTGGCGGTGCACGCATACGGCACCTATGGACACCTCATGCTGTAGCAATGGCAATGGCCACTTCTCATCATTGAACACTAACCACTTACAATGAATCATGCCACCTGATTGGTAAATTCAATGCTAGTGTGACATTGAACTTACTGATGACTACACATGCCATGTCACTGCACAGGATTACATGCATTGGCATGTACTTCCTCACATGTCACATATGATATTTGTGTGCATGTACACAGATCTGTTGTGTAATGGACTCCCATATTTGTGAACATGTCAATGTGTGAGATGGCTAATCAACCCACAGTAATGCTGGACTGACTACATAATGTGCCTATTTAACTGTGTAGATTGCTGAAATCATTTTGATAGTTGATCTGCTTACACACACTGTGCTCATTGTGTTGAAAATGTGTGCTCTGTCCGACTTACGCAAGAAGGTGTGGCAGGTACAGCAACTACATAGAAGCCAGCAGTGTTGCTGTTTCAAACATGTGCTGCATCAACTACTCTCAGGGCTGGTGACACAAGATGTCGAAATGTACCATTTTCCATTCACATAGTCAGAATCTGTTTTAGGGGTACTCAGTATGTACATACTGAACACATGTACAACTACTTGAGATCAAGGTGTCTCTGCATGTGACTTGTGCTTTAAGCTGTTGTTTCAGTCCAGTCATTGTTGACGCTGTGTCAGTCAAGACGTAAGATGTTGGACACATCTCATAGGGGAATTGAATTGACATGTGTCCACTTTCATTTTATGTAGGAGACGACCAAATGTGCATCGTCCGTTCACATTGCTGGCGGACATGGAGGATGAGGACATCATACGGAAATTCTGTTTGGATCGAGTTACCCTTCAAGACCTATGTAGTCAGTTGAAGCCCCATCTGAGGCCTCACAGAACCTATCCGACTGCTTTGACACCAACAGTTAAGGTGATGGCGGCCCTGCATTTCTTTGCAACTGGTTCGTTCCAGTACACGGTGGCCAGCACAGGTGGGATGTCTCAACCAATGTTCAGCATGGTGCTACGTGATGTCCTGTCCGCAATAATGACATACAAGGAGCGCTACATCTATTTTCCCAGGAGATATGAATTGGCAGCTATAAAGGGTGATTTTTATGACCTTGGCCACATCCCTAATGTTGTTGGCGCCATTGACTGCACACATGTTGGCCTGGTTCCACCACAGGCACATGAGCACATATACAGGAACAGGAAGCATTTCTATTCCATTAATGTGCAAGTGGTATGCCAAGCAGATATGATAATCTCCCATGTCTGTGCCAGATTTCCAGGATCAGCACATGACTCCTACATACTGCGTAACAGCATCATACCACAGCTGATGGCAAATCTGCATCCGGAGCGTGCTTGGCTTGTTGGTGAGTACGCAGAGTCAAGTAGTGTGCTGTATGTGTGACATGCTGTCCTCAGCTACTGTTTATATTACAAAATTGGTCTGTGTATCTCACACCTAGGTGACTCTGCGTATCCCAACCGGCCTTGGTTGCTGAGCCCACTGAGGAATCCCAGGACCCCGGGTGAAGTCCGCTACAATGATGCACATGGGAGGACATGTCGTGTGGTGGAGCGTACTTTTGGTCTTCTGAAGTCTAGATTCCGGTGTATGGACAAGAGCAGAGGTGCACTACTCTACTCTCCCCAAAAGGTGTGTCAGATCGTAGTTGCATGCTGCATGCTCCACAACCTGGCCTTGCGCAAAGAGATCCCCCTGCTCCTGGATGATGATGAGCAGCATATGCCCCCCTGCAAACCCACACATGTCCAGTGACGACGATAGTGGAGAAGAGGAAGGTGTCGACCTGCGTCAACAGCACATCAACAACTACTTCCCTTGAGTGTGAGTGACATTGTACAACAGTGACATTGTCTGCTGTCTTTGATGGTAGTGACAAGGCCTAGAAGAGCTTTTTGACTGCTGGCTGTTGTTGGCTCTGTGCGAATGGCTGATGTGTGTGGCACAGGGTAGTTATGACCAGCTACATGATGTCTATGTTGATATTGTTGCTCATTGTAATGTGTGCTGGTTTGTGTACCTTGATGACTAGTGGTGTGTTCTAGCTGTGATGCCATCACCTGACAAGTAAATGTAATTCTCTTGTGTATTTCTAGGTCCCTTCACCCTCTCAATGCCTCGTCACAATCAGAGCTTGTGGTACATTGGAATCTGAGTAGACATTGTACATAGTGTGATAAACATGGAGCTGCCACAAAGACATAGATGTGTATAGAGTATTTATTTACAATGACTATTTGTGACAGAAAAGTGATTGTTTACAAAATGGTGCTAAGTGAATTTATGAGTTGTCAGTGATGGTAAATGAGACAATAGAGTAGTCACCACATTGATGTAGTCACAAAGTCCAACAGACACCTGCTATCAACATGGCAGTGTGGGTAAGGATAGTCAACAAAGTCAATGTCAAGGGGAACAGAGGTGCCATCATGGTTGGCTCGGCGACTAGCGTTTGGATGGTGCATTGCCACGTGATCCTCCCCTGATGTTTCTCGGACGGCCCCTTGTGCGTTTTGCAGGGGGGGCCACTGCTGCGGGCTCAGCAGTGTCTGAGGAGTCATTTTGTTGCAGCTCACCCCTCTCTGTGGCCGCAGCTGAGGTGGTGGGAGTATCATCCTGCGGGCCACTGGAGGGGGGTTGAGCTGTCCTTTGGGCCGCATGTCTGACCCTCAGAACACCCACGAGCTTGCCCATGAGGTCCACAATTTGGCCCATACGCGTGTCCATGGACCTCAGCAGCAGGCGAAGCTCACGCACTTCTTCCAAAACCTGGCCCATGTGTCCCTGGCTCTACTCATATGCCCCAAGGACTCTGGCGATGGTGGCCAGGGCTTCGGTCCCAGTGTCCTCTTGAATTTGTCCCCCAGATGCCCTCCCACCTGCCCTGCTGTCCCGGACCTGTGGCGTTGGCACTCGACGCACCCGCAGACTCTCCCTGCCCTCCTCTGATTGTGTGGTGGTGTTGGTAACCACTGAGGCAGGGAGAGTGTTGCAGGCAGCAGTGGTGGTGGTGGTGGTGGTTGAGGCCGCACAGGTCATTGCAGCAGGGGTCAGTGCTGCTGTTGTTGCTGTGGTGGTGGGGACAATGTGGGCCTGGGATGTGGTGCGCCCTGGCAGTCCGGATGGGCCAGGTTCTTGTTCCTCATCCGAGAAACGTAGGGAGTCTGCATCCGAGAGTTCATGTTCCGGGGGGAGACTGGCTCTGCAGGTTGGTGTTGTGTTCTGCAGCAGTTGCTTGTGGATCTCCTGTTGAACAGAGGTGAAATGGTCATTGAAGTGCACTCCACAAGCTTGGTGTTAGACGTTTGGATGTTACATGTGATACACCACACAGTTTACATTGAAATCACTTTATATGGCTGCAAGGTACTGAGCATCATGACATGATGTGGAGGTACATACATTACTTGTCCATGGTGTGACTTGTAATAAGAAACCATGTGCCACGTACAGATTGTGTGATTACAAGGACATGTCGTCATCTAACGACTGGGGGCACATCAACTTTATGTGATGCGTCTTTTTGGTTTCCTCTGCATGGAAGACGTTTCACCTGAGCAAGAACTAGCCATTGTAATGTTATGCCTAATTTTTCATATCATGTACTTTACTTTGTTTGTCAGATTGACCATGCATGTTTTGTGTTCATATGGGCCTTCATGCTCTGATACCATGGCACTTACACATAGCATTCAGTGATTGGGCCCTGAATTTCTTTAACATGTGACTTGCATACGCTTAGCTGTCTGCACACTGGATGTGGCTTTTGGATCTATGCCAAGTTGGATGACATGTGAGGGCTGGTGCAGTCATATGGCTCCATGCTTTTTGAGAAGGATGGCAGGGTGCATGCACTGTCTACCTACCTGTTCTGTGACACAGTGGAGGGAAATTGCTGCCACATGGTTATGAGTGGGATGGGTGTACCTTCCTGCTGGGCTGTGGGACAAGGGTGCCTGGTGGGAGTTGGAGTGCTGCCTTCCCAACCACAAACCCCCTCCCTGTTAAGATGGCTACCTCCCTGTGAAGTGGAGCAGAGGAAGGGAATAGGTTACACATGGCTCTTGGATGGGAGAGTGTTCCATCCTGCTCAGGGGTGAGACAGGAGAGCATGAGAAGGCTACCTACCTGTTAGTTTGAGGAGTGCTATGAAATGTCTGCCACATGGTTGTGGGTCAGGGCAATGCTCCATCCTGCTGAGCTGTGGGACAAGGGGGCCTGGTGGGAGTTGTAGTGCTGGCTTCCCACCCACAAACACCCCTCCCTGCTAAGATGGCTGCGTACCTGTAAGTTTGAAGAGAGCAATGCAATGGCTGCCACATGGTTGGGGGGGTGCTTCATCCTGCTCTGCTGTGGGACAAGGGGGCCTGGTTGGAGTTGTAGTGCTGGCTTCATACCCACAAACACCCCTCCCTGTTAAGATGGCTACCTAACTGTAAGTTTGAAGAGAGCAATGCAATGGCTGCCACATGGTTGTGGGTGGGGGAGTGCTCCATCCTGCTCAGCTGTGGGACCAGGGGGCCTGGTAGGAGTTGTAGTGCTGGCTTCCCACCCACAAACACCCCTCCCTGTTAAGATGTCTACCTACCTGTAAGTTTGAAGAGAGCAATGCAATAGCTGCCACATGGTTGTGGGTGTGGGGTGTGTTCCATCATGCTGAGCTGAGGGACAAGAGGGCCTGGTGGGAGTTGTAGTGCTGGCTTCACGCCCACAAACACCCCTCCCTGTTGAGATGGCTACCTACCTGTAAGTTTGAAGAGAGCAATGCAATAGCTGCCACATGGTTGGGAGGGTGCTCCATCCTGCTCTGCTGTGGGACAAGGGGGCCTGGTGGGAGTTGTAATGCTGGCTTGACACCCACAAACGCCCCTCCCTGTTAATATGGCTACCTACCTGTTAGGTGAAGGTGAGCAATGCAATGGCTGCCACATGGTTGTGAGTGTGGGGAGTGCTCCATCCTGCTGAGCTGTGGGACAAGGGAGCCTGGTGGGAGTTGTAGTTCTGGCTGCCTGTACACATGCCCCCCTGGGAATGTTGCTAGCTACCTTTGGGGTGATTCAGAGGGAGTAAATGTTAGATCTGTGAGACATGTGTTGGGAAGAGTGTGTTGCACATAAGTGCATTTGGGCCTAGGAAGTGTAGCTTTGTAGTTGTGCAAGACAGTACATAGCAGTGTAATGGGAGACATTTATTGGTACTAACCAGCCTCCACTCTCCCGGGTATTCCTGTGAGAGTCTCTGGGTGCAGTATGGCAAGCACCTTCTCCTCCCATTTGGTGAATGTTAGTGGTGGAATGGGAGGGCAACCGCCAGTCCTCTGAGTCAGCTCATGGTTCTTGTTGGCATGCTCTTTCACCCTGGTCTTGATGTGATGCCACCTCCTCCTGATGT
This sequence comes from Calotriton arnoldi, assembly GCA_963921515.1. Lineage (NCBI taxonomy): Eukaryota > Metazoa > Chordata > Amphibia > Caudata > Salamandridae > Calotriton > Calotriton arnoldi. Next base: position 104,704 of record CAWUFW010014278.1, on the reverse strand, counting down.
CCTTCTGGGTGCACAGGGTGGTCCCTACTGCATTGACTTTGTTGACTATCCTTGCCCACATTTGATTTTTTGTGGCTACTGGTGTCTATTGGACCATGCTTCCAAACAAATGTGGTTCTACTCTGATTACCTCATCTACCATCACTGACAACTCATTGTCAGTGAATTTGGGCATCTTCTTCTGTGACATGGTGTGTGATGTGCAAATGTGGGAAAAGTGCAGTTGTGAAGGTGGTGGTGGTGATGTGTGTGTGTGGTTGTGATGGTGTGATGTGTGCTGATTTGCCTCTCCTTTGTGCTGTGGGGTTGTGCCCTTCAGTTGTGGAGTTGTGCAAAGGATTCTGGCCAGGGAAGGGGCTGGTTTTATACTCAGCTATGTGGGTGGGTCAAAATGGAATATTCATGTCAGGTGTGTGGTGTGGGTTGACCTGGGATTTGTATTTTTTACTTGCCAGGGGGATGTGTCATTGGGGTGTGTTAGGTGTTTTTTGAGGCTGAGCCAGATTAATGGCCACACTTGGTAGCTTTGTTGTGTGGTTGCTTTCGACCGCCATTACTCTTCTGGAGCGATCGCGGTGGTCAGAATACAACAGCCCTTCCGCCGGCTCTCCCATTCATCAATAGTTGCGATTGCGGTGGTCAGAAACAACTGATCCTTCCGCTGTCACCGCAATCGTATCCTAATTTCAAGTGCGGTCAATCCGCTGGTGGTGCGGCGGTTTTGGGTCTTTCCGCAGCAAATCCGACCGCCGCAGACGGATTTTCACCTGCTCCGGACGGTCCCGGCGGAGTTTCGTGGGATCCTTCCGCTGCGGTCAGATTTTTCTGGCAGTTCATCCTAATCTGACCGCTGGTTTTCCCGCGGTACATGCGGATGGTTAATTTCCGCTACCATGGCAGTCGGAATGGTTTTCCGACCACCATCCTAATCGACCCCTAAGTGTTGAATATGCGACAAACAGTTCTTTCGCATACCAAATAAAAAACTTATTGCATTGGCCTATGTCCCAGTTACTGACGTGGCCGAACATTACAACCTATTAATAGAAAGTTCTTACTACCAACAACACGAACAAAAATTAAGTCCCCATCTAGACTATTTTGAAGATACCTGGGTGGGAAGACTCCATAGATCAGGACATAGAAGACACCATAATACCAAATTCCATGGTGGAATGTATACCTTAGCACATTAAACCAACAGGCAAAAACCAACAATGCTGTTGAAGGTTGGCATAATGCCTTCCAAGCAGCAACAGGACGAGGTCTACCTACACTACACAAACTCCTACTCTCCCTCCAAAAAGAACAGAGCTACCAACAGCTAAGAATCGAGCAATCTGTAACACAAATCAGGCCTAAACTATCCAAACAAGCTAAACAAATGTTTGACCTACAACATCAAGTCAGACTATACCCAACAAGAGGCCTAGAATACTTAGAAATAATTGCCAAAAGCCTTCTCTAAATTATCAATCCAGTTTAAATTATATAAAACCTTTCTATAAAAAGAACTAAAATGCATACACATAATTTTTATAATTTCACAAAATTAATTAATTTTTCTAATATATTTTATTTAAAAACAAAAAATATATATGGACATATTAATTGAATATATGAAAATATAAAAAACAATAACAGTAAATCTCTTTGCATTTCCCTCCCACAATAAATAATTAAATTAACTTACTGTTTCCATAGCTGTAGACAGAAAATCCCAAATCTTGTAAACCAATCCAGGTATCACATAATCCAAATACGAGGAAAAAGTACCCCAAAAAAAGTAAAAATCCAACTGTTCCAAAAGTAATCCTCCGTTCGTAAATCCCCCAACGATAAACCATAAAAAACCCGAAAAAGTGTTTTAAAAAAGAAACGCTCCATGAAAAACCCAAAAATTAAGGAAGTGTTAAATAATTGTTAGTTACTTAAACTAATATACAATTCCTTAATAAAAAAAACGCAATCTTCTCGTATCCGCCACTTCTATCGTCCAAAACCTGTAAAAAACACACAAACATTCCCACCCACACAAAAATACACATAATACACAACATAATACTATTAGAAACATTATACACACCATATTCAATCATATTGTAACATATTTTACGTTTTCTAAAGTGGGCCTCAAAAAATAACGATACATACATCGCTAAAACCCTAACTTACACAACAAAAACGCCACAACTCCAAAAACCTAACACTACACACAATAACTACAACCTAACTACCTTCACATGTAATTAAAAATATAGCTAAAATAAAGAAAATTAATCTTACCTTCCTTGACGCGAAGCAGCTCCCAACTGCGAGCTTGTCCCCTTCGAAATAACCCAAAACAAATGCGAGCAGTTACAAAATACAAACACCAAACAAATATGGCAGCCTTAAACATATAAAATAAATGTATTTTGTTTTAAAAAATGTTACTATATTATATATAAATTACTGAAAGGTTTAATTAAAATACTACAATTTATAACTTATATGTTGAAATTTATTTATCATTTTTCCAGCATTGTAAAATTATAATAATAAATATTCTTAAACATAAAATATTTATTATTATAATTCCATATATTTACAAATTATATACGTTTATTAAAAACATGTAATATATTTTTTAATGTTTTATAAATGTCAACCTTATGAAACAAAATGTATACAAATTAAACCATGTAATAATTAATAATATTAATATTTTATATATTAATAATATTAATTAAAATGTATTATTAGTTCTTTAAAAATGCTACAAAGTATAAAATAAAAAATGTATTAATAAAAAAGAAAATTGTTATATTATTAAAATGTTAACAGTATATGTAACTAAATAACAAATGTTCAGAACACAAAATAAAAATGAACAATTAATAATTATAATATTTCCTCAAATGCTTCTAAACAAATGAAAAACTACATTATTTGATATTACAAAGTTTACATAACTGTATTGAAAAATTTACCAATGTTAAAAAAAGTTGTTTATATATTAATGAAATATAAAAATATACATATGTACAAAATATTTTGTGTGTGAAATAATTTTGATTTTTTATGTATATGTCTTGTTTTATATTATATGAACTTAATAAAAGAAATATTTTTTGTTGATAAAAACATTTACAATAAACATCAATCAAAAAATAAAATGTCTATTTTTTTGTGTATCATTTTATAAATATTGTATGTAATGTTAATAATTATGTATTAATAAAGTATATTATATTACATAATATTTTTAATTAACTATATATATAAAGCATTTTGTTTTAATTTCTAACTATGTCATAATTAAAATACATTGGTACTGCAAACTATATTAATTGTCTAAAGTTACAAATTAATACATACATATGTAAATTACTATTCACACTACAGTTAATATTAATTCAGGGTAGGAGCTGGACACTAAACTTAATTAATTTACTATTCCCACTCCCGTTAGCATTAACTCAGGGTAGGTGCTGGACACTAAACTTAATTAATTTACTATTCCCACTCCAGTTAGCATTTAATCTGGGTAGGTGCTGGACACTAAACTTAATTAATTTACTATTCCCACTTCAGTTAGTATTAAATCAGGATAGGTGCTGGACACTAAACTTAATTAATTTACTATTCCCACTCCAGTTAGTATTAAATCTGGGTAGGTGCAGGACACTAAACTTAATTAATTCACTATTCCCACTCCAATTAACATTAAGGGGTCGATTCCGATCTCGGTCGGTAGGGCTCCGAATCGGATTCGGCTTTACCGGATCCGAGTCGGAGGCTTTGTTTCCGACCGAGTCGTACTGAGGTCCGGACGCCCAAGTACGATGCGATTGAACGCGAAATTGCCGACCGGCTCGTTTCCGGGTCCGAACCGCTCCGTCCGACTCGTTCGCACTTGATTCGTACCGTGCAATGGAGACGTTTTACGACTGAGCCAGTACGATGCACGATCCGGACAGCCGGATCGAGTCGGAGGCTCCGACACGAAAAAGCTCTTGGAAGTGGACTTCGGGGGTCCGTGCCGGACCCCCCTTCACCCGTAGCCGTACGAGTTGGACACAGGGGGGACCCATGGGTCCCCCTATACATGCGTGTACAGTGCGAATGGCGCCAACGCGTACCCACTACAGGGGGCCCCCTTGTGCGCAACGTACCCATTGAGTCAATGGGAGCCCATGTACGCATACGGCCGCATCGTACTCGCTCGGTCGGACTGCAGGGGTCCGGCTCGGTCGGAAAACAATCCGGATCGGTCGGAGAGCTTTCCGACCCAGATCGGAATCGGCCCCAATGTCAGGGTAGGTGCTGGACACTAAACTTAATTAATTTACTATTCCCACTCCAGTTAGCATTTAATCTGAGTAGGTGCTGAACACTAAACTTAATTAATTTACTATACCCACTCCAGTTAGTATTAACTCAGGGTAGGTGCTGGACAGTAAACTTAATTAATTTACTATTCCCACTCCAGTTAGCATTTAATCTGAGTAGGTGCTGGACACTAAACTTAATTAATTTACTATTCCCACTCCAGTTAGTATTAACTCAGGGTAGGTGCTGGACACTAAACTTAATTAATTTACTATTCCCACTCCAGTTAGCATTTAATCTGGATAAGTGCTGGACACTAAACTTAATTAATTTACTATTCCCACTCCAGTTAGTATTAACTCAGGGTAGGTGCTGGACACAAAACTTAATTAATTTACTATTCCCACTCCAGTTAGAATTAAATCAGGGTAGGTGCTGGACACTAAACTTAATTAATTTACTATTCCCACTCCAGTTAGTATTAACTTAGGGTAGATGCTGGACACTAAACTTAATTAATGTACTATTCCCACTCCAGTTAGTATTAACTCAGGGTAGGTGCTGGACACTAAACTTAATTAATGTAGTATTCCCACTCCAGTTAACATTTAATCTGACTAGGTGCTGGACACTAAACTTAATTAATTTACTATTCCCACTCCAGTTAGTATTAAATCAGGGTAGGTGCTGGACACTAAACTTAATTAATTTACTATTCCCACTCCAGTTAGCATTAACTCAGGGTAGGTGCTGGACACTAAACTTAATTAATTTACTATTCCCACTCCAGTTAGCATTTAATCTGGGTAGTTGCTGGACCCTAAACCTATTTAATTTACTATTCCCACTCCAGTTAGTATTAAATCAGAGTAGGTGCTGGACACTAAGGGGCCGATTCCGATCTCGGCCGGTAGGGCTCCGAATCGGATTTGGCTTAACCGGATCCGATTCGGAGCCCTATTGCCCGACCGATTCGTACGCGCGTCCGGGCGAGCGAGTACGATGCAAAATCGCCGACCGACTCGTCCGGGCGTCCCGACTGCTCCGACCAACTCGTTCCCGTGTCTAACCGCACCGACAGACTCGCTCGGACTCGACTCGCACCGCGCAATGGAGACGTTCCCCGGCCGGGTAAGTACGATGCGCGCCGCGAGCAGTCCGACCGAGCCGCGCCGTCCGGCTCGAAAGAGCAGTCGGAGCCGTACTTTGGGGGTCCGTGTCAGACCCCCCTGTACGCGTAGCCGCGCGAGTCGCACACAGGGGGGACCCATGGGTCCCCCCTATCTGTGCGTTTACGGCGCGAGTCGCTTCGCCGCGTACATGCTGTAGGGGCGCCCTTGTCCGCCTCGCACCCATTGAGTCAATGGGAGCCCGCGTACGCGTTGTACGACAGGCTCCCATTGACTTCAATGGGAGTCCGACCGACTCGAGTCCGATGGCATACGTGCGCATCGTACTCGTTCGGTCGGGCTGCATGGGTCCGATTCGGTCGGAAATCTCTCCGGGTCCGGCTCGGTCGGAGAGATTTCCGGCCCGAATCGGAATCGGCCCCTCAATCTAATTAATTTACTATTCCCACTCCAGTTAGTATTAAATCAGGATAGGTGCTGGACACTAAACTTAATTAATTTACTATACCCACTATAATTACTACAAAGTCAAATAAGTTGCCAGACACTAAACATATCTAATTTTCTTTTGTCAATACAAATAATATACTATCACTAACTGTACTCTACATTATAATTTAATTTTTTAATAATTGCTATATTTTAGTAATGAATGAATGAATTCTTTATTTGTGTGGTTACTAAAAACCATTACAAAATACACATATAAAAATGGCAGAATGAAAATCTAAAAGAGCAAGTATTTGTACAAAACATTGTTAAAATCTCCTTTGCTTTCTTAAAAAAAAAACGGTGCAAGTGATAATCAGTCTTTTAGGTTGAATGAGTCTGTTGTTAAAAAGTGGCCAGCCAACAACCCCAGCAGGGACCACCTGACAGCCTAGTGGGATGTGTCCATCAGTTTTGTATGAGTATAGTGGACAAATTTGCCGAAGTTGGCCATATGCTCCACTGTGTCCAACGTATCGAGTCGATGGATTGCCTCATTTGCTGTGCGAGTGCCCAGTTGGAGGAGAATGGGCCTGAGGTAGATTCTGCGAACTAGCCGCAGCGCCGGGCAGCAGAGTAAAATATGGGCCAAAGACTCTCGTTTGTAATTGCAAAGGCGACACTCCGTGATGACCGGCCTTACTTTCCCAGTTGGATATAGTTCTTTAAGAGGGAGAGGATGTAGTCTGGCTGCTAAGATCCTATGTAGGGCTTGTCTCCCCACAGGCTGCGTAAGATGAGGTTTGAGGCTGGGCAGTGTGTGGGGGAGACTTTGGGTCTCGTGGAAGCCTCTTGCTACCAAGGATTCAATATCCAAAGTGCGCGAGCGTAGGCGTACTTGCTTTTTTATTGTTGTTTTAATAGTAGCATACTTGATTATGCTGGGGTCCCAGTTCTCTATAGCAAGTTGCAGGTGGTCTTTGGCTGAGGCAAGACAAGCAAACCAAGGATTGCCAGGTTGTTGGAAGATGCATTTTATAGCGGCCTTCATAGAGTTCTCCGTCGCCGCCGTTGTTTGATTAAAGTATTTTGTCAAGGTCGCCATCTCTTCCAATTTTTGTTGATTGAGATTAAATTCCAGGCGAATTAAGTTGTTCCTGGTGCAGGCTGGTAAACGAAATAGCTTTTTGTAGGCTGTACAGTGTATTTTTTCATGCGCAAATTTCCCTGGAAATGCCTGTTGCGCATAGTTGAGGGATGGCAGTAGTTTCGCCCTCAGTACTCTTTGAATGGCCGTTGTTGTTGGGCTATCTAGGGTAGCGTATAATTTGCAGAGGGCGTAGGTGACCTTTTTCCCTTTCTGCTGCAGTTTGTGGAGGTGGACCCGTGGGCGGCCAGTTTCGCTAAGCCAAGCCCCCAGATAGTTATAGTGTTGTACACAGTCCAAGGTCAGCGGACCCAGCCACCACTTAGCCACTTTTTTTTTCGAGTAGTGCCCAAAGATCACTATTTTGGACTTGGTTGGGTTAGCGACCAGCTTATTTTTCTTATTGTAATCTGCGAGGGCTGTGAGTGCTTTTTGTAGACCGATTTTGGTGTGGTCCAAAAGAACCAGGTCGTCAGCATATTGCATCAATTGGATCTTTGTGTGCCCGATCCTAGGGGTGGCTAATGAGGCTCGTGCAGAGCTTGGCCCATGTGGGCTGTGTATAAATTGAACAGCATCGGAGCCAGGACGCAGCCCTGCTTTAGCCCCCTATCCGTGGCAATTTTCTCTGTGGCAAACTCGCTGGAGAGTTTGACCCTTACCCAGGTTCGTGAATACAGCGATCTAATAGCTTGTAATAAAGACGGACTGATGTTCCAGCGTGCCAATTTCTGCCAGAGGATGGTGCGATCTACCCCGTCGAAGGCTGCTGAGTAATCAATAAAGCAGGCAAAAAGCGGCAGGGTGTGATGAGCCGCCGCTTGATGAGCTAAGTATGACAAGGCGATGATATTGTCCACAGTAGAACCCCCTGGTCTGAACCCAGTCTGAAAGAAGGGCAAAAGACCTTTAGTGCGAACCCAGTTCACTAGTTCCGCCAAAAGAGGGCTTGCATAAGCCTTGCCCTCAATGTCCAACAGAGCGATCATGCGGTAATTACTGGGGTCAGAGTTAGGCCCTTTTTTGTATATTGGATGCAGCAGTGATCCCCTCCAGGAATCTGGAACAGCCCCCAAGAGCCTGCATTCAGCATATTTCTGAGACAAATTGTCCGTCCAAAAGTATATATCTTCCCTAAAGAGGGAGCCAGGCAGAACGTTGGGGCCAGGTGCCCCATTGTGTCGAATCTTTTTTAGGGTTGTGCAAACTGCTCCTTTTCCTGGGAGAGTTGAATAATCCAAAGGTATGGTAGGCTCAGCTGGGGTGTTGCCAACTCCCTCCCCTGGTATTATGGAACTATTTGGAGGAGTTGTGTTCGAATCATCTGTGTACAGGGTTTTCACATGGGCTACCCAAGTGCCTGCGTCAAGTGGATTTTCTCTGTTAGTGGCCCCATGAATTAAGTTGTTTAGATATTGCCAAAATTCTTGGGACTTACACGGTGCCAGCAGCTCAAAGATCTTCAACCATTTTGCCTCCGTGAGTTCACGTTTTGCTTTCCAAACCTGTTGTGAATGGCTTTTTGCAGCTAATTTGAGTTGCATTTTGGCGGACTCTGACCCGGATTTCTGATAAACTCTGCGTTTGGCGTTTAATTGTTTGGCACGTTCCTTGATCGCTGGGACAGGTCCTAGGGTATGTGATGGATTTGTGGCAGTTCTATATGTGGAGCTCCCCCGAAGCAGTGAAGCTAATATTTTGTTACACTATCTATTATAAATATCTTTAAAAATGTAATGTCATAAAATTAATATAATTATTTTTATACAATTGTTTTAATAATAATATGTTTTTCCAAATATTTTACTTTACATATAAGTATTATTTAAGCTATATACTATACCTAATTCTTAATATTAAAATAATAGAATTTTGATTATTTCACATATTTATATTAAATATTACAAATAATACATATTTATTTCTATCATCTTTTCATAAATTAATGTATTAATTAATATTGTACCTTATTAATATTTCATTATTTAACATAGTATTTTTTCAATATTATTTAAAAAAATATATAACTATTTAATTAAAAATATACACTACAAACATATAACATTATGTAAATATTTTTTTATTTTTTATTTTTTTATATTTAAACAAATTTTGTAGAACACTCCCCAAATTTACACCCTATAAACACAACTTCCAAATACAAAATCAATAATTTCCAAATTCACATAAAAAAATTCTACATTCAAATTAAATTTTTCAAATGTATTAAATATTTAATTTAAATATTTAAAAACACTCCCCACCCTTATCCCCTATAAACCCAACATCCCACTCCTAAAACAATATCTTCTAATTTCGAAAATATATATTCAAAATTTTAAATTTAAATTTCAAATTTATTAAAAATGTAATTCTATTATTTTAAAACACTCCCCACTCTTATCCCCTATAAACACAACAGCCCACTCCTAAAATAATATTTTCTAAATTCGATAATATATATTCTAAATTATAATTTTAAATTTTGAATTTATAAAAATTTTAAATAAATTATTTTAAAACACTCCCCACCCTTATCCCCTATAAACCCAACATCCCGCTACTAAAACAATATTTTCTAAATTCGAAAAAATATATTCAAATTTATAATTTAAAATTTCGAAATTAATAACAAATTAAATCACTTATTTTAAAACACTCCCCACCCTTATCCCCTATAAACCCAACATCCCGCCCCTAAAAAATATTATACACATTTAGGGGCACATTACGATGGCGGGCGGAAGCACCACCGCCGTGCTGGCGGATGCAAAAACCACCAGTTACCGCCGGCACGCAGCAGTCCACACGCCCGTCCAATTACGATGCGAAAAGTAGGCCAAACACCGCCGGCAAGCCAGCAACACCGTCCGCCATCAAAGTGCGCCCGTACATGAAGCGGCGCAGCCCAACTGACACACACCGTCCGACGAAACACGTCCCGCCCGGCGCATAAATTACGATGCCGCAAACAAACGGCTCCCATGGCCAAGAGATACCGTACGACAGACCGAAGCGGTAACACGGATGCCGAGCACGGACAACGAAGAAGCGGCTCCCCGAGCATGAATCCAGCACTGCAGGCTCTCCCCATGCTTCTGCTGATGCACCACCAAGGACGCAACGTACCGCGGAGACGCAGGTAGGCACACACAGAACAAGTGCACGCAAACAGCGCACACAGTGCAAGGGCGGAAAAAGCGGACAACCCCCACCAGCGCGTGTACACTACACATCCACCATCGCATCCACATATGACACACAGGCCAAATCGTAACATCGCAGAACACATGTGTACACACCACCTGGGACTAGGAACCAACCACCCCGTCACGGCCCCAAAGCGCCGATGACGCCGCCACACATGCGCACAACGCAGAGGCCAACAGCAGCGCCATGCATGCGTCGCACACAGACACAGGGACACAACCAAGCAGCACACACATCAGCCCCACCCCGAACGCACATGACACGTGACAGGCCGGCCACAGACATGTCCCCAACGCCCAATTCACGGACAACACCCAACGCCACACAACCGACGCACACATGTCAGTGAAGACACGCAACAGCAGGACACACCCCAGTGTAACAAACATGGCGTAGCACACAGCGGCGGCAACACCAACTAGGAGAAGCAGGGCCCCTTCGGGAAGAGGAACGCCAGTACCACACAGAAACACCCATACCACCCTGCACATATGAACAAGACATATAAAACGGAACACCAAAGAGCCCGGGGACCGACAACAGGTGGCCCAAGAATAACATTCACACACAAGGCCCAACGCAGAGCGGAAAGGCAGCCTGCCGCCCACACAAGGGAGAGCAGACAGCACTGAATGACCTTCCATTCCAACTCCGAAACCACAGCCCTACGACAGAAGCCGGTGAATACAGCCATTGTCCAAGAATAGACCAACTCAGGCATGCCGAGGAGACCGACCACAGGGCAGATAGCGCATATCACAGAAGCACACAACGGACGGGGAAGAAAGAAGAAAACACTCCCCCATGTCGGCCACATGCAAGTTAATTGGAAGGAGTCACACATCACTGACCTTGAACTGTCTGAGAAGCATGTGGGAAGAGGGCCCGTGTCCTCCAAACAAGCCAACAGAACACAAGTCCTGTCTCCCTACGACTACACAGAGCTCACAGCAACCTCGGAGCGTGCACATTGCAGACTGCACACACAGCCGGAGCACGCCACCTCAACGAACCGCTGCGAAATGGCAACCGCAACACACCTACCCAACTACGCCGAACAGCTCAAGCTGTACAAAACCAACCTGTTCCATACATTGGGATGCGATCTCCTGTCCCTGCTGAACGTAAGTTACCGACTGACTTACCGCATCACATTGTTCAGCTGCGTCATGCCCGTCTTCTACTGTCGGAGGTGTCCCTACCAGCATCCCGTCGAGATATGCCTCTCCAACCCGGCATGTCTGAAGGCGGACCTGCTACCACTACTCCTCCCTCTGGACGCACACGACAGGGCCTGCTCTGCCTATGGGGGCATGGCGTATGTGGCCAACATCGCACCCGCACTGAAATGGGACCACTGTGCCTCCACACGACGGATCATCGAGAACAGCTACATCGAATGTCACCCAGCATGCCCCATCATGGTCCTCCAAGGGACAACTTACGAACAACACCTTGACAGCCACCATCCGCTACATTGGCTGGCAAACATGTACACCACCAATGACATGGAAGCCCTGCTGGACGGCATCGCATACCTGACAACCTGTAAATTCGTCGGACCACAACGCAGGTTCCCCGAGTGACCTATGATGTCCAACCCCGCACCCATGCTTAGCTTCCGCACGGACTGGCCAGTCACCACCACAACAGCCATACCAAACGACCGGCAACTGTAACCACACCATCAACGACATCGCCATGACATCGGATATGACCGGGACATGCACACTGTTCCCCATCACATCCAGGAACACCGCATGCATCGTGGGAGGCAGTGGCATGGGCTCTGTGTATCGCACCCACATGGACGGAACTGCACGAACAACCAGGACACGACATGGATCCAGCGCACATGGACACACACACCGCTCAGTGGACATGAATAGGTCGCCTGGAGTCTGTGGGTGCTGCACCCCTCCCACCCCGCCCCGGGAATCCCATACCAGGACCTTTGCATGGACGACAAGTGCATACAACAACAACACGACCCCAGTGACTGTGACATGTCCAGTAACCACCACAGTGCAACAACAAGTGGCACGCCGCTGCATGCACGCAAGCACATGCCCTGATGTCATCTCACATGCACGCGTGCATGAGGAACAACCGCAGCAAACCTGTCACATGGAACTGAGATGGACTGTGCCCATGATGCCAAGCGGTCTGGTAGGCTACATGTATACCGTCTGTGTCAAAGTCCGCAGCTCCGCAGCTATACGTAAATGTACATTAGCACAGCCTTGGCCAAGCAGATGTCACTCTGAAGCCCACATCCCACATGCAACAGCCAATCACATGTAACCCCACACCCTATCCCATTTGCAATCATGCTCAGTATATCCTCAACATGTATTCCGCTGCCAGTAGTGTCCACTATACTGCATCACAGAGGACAGAAGACTCAATATAATGTTTGAAACCAAAACTGTCTCCGCTGACTCATTTCACAAGTACGAATGAGAGAGGATGAGAGTATGTGAAGTACACGGCAGTCGTGACATGACCATGTAGTCCACTGGTATTGGATGTCAACGCAAATGAGTAGCACTACTGTGGAAGACACACATGTGTCGTGTGAAGTCGTATGGACGCAGTGCTCCGGTGGGTGGGTGCGACGGGTAGATGCGCACATGCCAAGTTGGAGCACGCCGTGTTGGGAGGGGTCATGAACAGTACACCACCGCTTCCCTGGGCATTGTGAGAGGACACCTGTCGGGGGAGTGAACACGTGTGTGCACAGCAGCCGGGCACACGTACAAAGCGGTACCAGGCGCACCTCAGCCCACCCTCTGTGGACAAGCTGGATCCTGTTGTGCGCCCGCCATGCCCCTTGACAAGGCACACACAGCCCCAGTCGACCAGGTGTAACCCCAACATAGTCAATCCGCACAGGCGATACAGGGCAAGGGATGGCAGTGGAGCATGGTGTGTGAGAGGTCTCCTCGCGCTCCTCCTGGTCATATCACGCAGGCAATAGAACCTCAACGTCTAGCATGGCACAAGTCAGATGGAAGTGTAGGGGGACGCACCACAGCACGAGCAGCACTGACGTCACGGGAGGTGGCTCGCACCATCCCATCCATTGCCCATCATACCAACCACGCCACATGCCATTGCGACTAAGTGCAAGCGCGTGCGCCACCACCCCCGAGCCCTCCCCAGAGAGGCCAAAGAGTGAATGTGTGGGCCATCAGTCACAGACGGACGTGGCCTGGCCGCAAGGGCAGCCACAGCCACTGGGTGTCGCAGGTGGCGGATCCGGAAGGCGAAGACTGTGATGCATAGTCCATGCAGGCCGGGTCTCCATTTGGGGCACCACGCAGGTGGACGGCGTCCCGCAACACATCATACCCTGAGACAGCCCACTCGTGCAACTGGACCCACACATACACTCCTTGCCCTCTCTGGTGCGAGCTTGGGGCTGCCTGTGCAAGCGCTAGCCTCGCAGGTGAGCATGCATATTGGGGGAGCGAGGGAGGACATGAGGGCTGGGGCGAAGATGACTGTATCACTGTCAGTCAGTACAAGGGATGACCCAGATGTGGAAAGGAAGAGACGTGTCCCGTGTGTACTGCAACTAGTCGCCAATCCAACTACCCCCATGTCCGGAATGTAAGCCCGCACCTAGGCCCGCCCATCCGCCACATCGAACATACCACCAGCACGACAACCTTCCCATTCGAAACACTGACTGGGGGTGGCGACCAGTGTACAATCATGTGTAGCCTACCCACGCGTACATGTGGGCCCTCCATGATCCATGTCACCTGCGGCAAAGTCATGACATGCGCAATGAGGGAAGTGAGGAGAGCTGTCCGCCCCACGCGCAGAAGGTGCATCAGCTCCACAGACCCAGCAGCGAGTCCAGCAGGGGTCACATGTGCAGGGGCAGCTGTGCCTGGTGTGAAGGCACATGAATATAGACAGCACATCGACCAATGTGTAGTCTGCCCACATCTACAGTCCATCATCATGCGGACATAGGAATTGAACACAGGGCAACACATCTTAGTTGGTGCACCCACCGTGACCAACAATGCGCAATCATCGACGTACCCGCCCTGTGCATGGCCCCCCACCCAACGGAGGCACATCCAGTGCCACCATCCCACACACACAAGCCTTCCACGGAACATGCTGTGTCCAATGGTCAGTACAGAGTCAGCGCCCATCTGGTGGAACCTGAACAGGAGACACATGCACACACATGCTCTGCTCCCACTATGTACGTCTGCCACCTGGCACGTGCAATGTAACCTCTCACCTGTGACGTGTGACTGCAAGCACACAGCCGTCTTGGCATGGGGCTGTCAATGTGGACACCTGTCAATGTTTCGGGAGGTGTGATCCGTACAGTGCTGTACATAGGGTGCAGTGCTGACACCTACTACTGTCTCATATCCCCTCGTGCCACAGGTCCCACTTGTTTTGGCCGCTCAGCCTGTGCCCACATTGTTGTCGTCGTGTGCCATACTCATCCAGCCGCGGAAGCAGTTCCATGCTCAGCAGACATTCATGTTGCCGTGGCGTTGCCGCTTGACGGATATGCAGTCAGTCCCCATCAGCACGCCCCGCAAGTCATTGGGGCCTAGATCCCCATGTGCATGCACATGGCAGTGGTTTGTATCACTAGCCATTGCCATTGTTGGGAGACCTGTGTAAGTGTATTGTGGCCGTGCCGTCCCAGCTTGACAGCTGGGCTGTGGCTCATGTGCTTGCTCAGTCATGTCAGTGATGTGTATGCGAAATTGCTATGTGTCGTGTTGCATTGACATGTGTCCTCTGCCATTGTCCCTAGGCGGAGACCGAACATTGACGCCCATACCAATTGCTGGCGGACATGGACGATACAGAGGTTATTAGGAAGTTTCGGCTGGACAGGCCAACCCTGCATCGACTGTGTGCCATGTTAGAACCCCATCTCCATCCCCGCAGGGTGTATCCGACTGCTGTCACCCCCACGGCTAAGGTGATGGCCGCCATGCATTTCTTCGCCACTGGGTCATTCCAGCACACAGTGGGCATTGGAGGAGGGATGTCCCAGCCCATGTTCAGCAAGGTGCTGAGGGATGTACTGGCAGCCATGATGCTGTACCGGAACAGGTACATCCGCTTCCCCAGGGCTCGTGAATTGGCGGCAGTGAAGGGTGCATTCTATGCCCTTGGCAGAATCCCACACGTCGTTGGAGCCATTGACTGCACACATGTCGGCCTTGTTCCACCACAGGCCACTGAGCACCTGTACCGCAACAGGAAGCACACGCACTCCCTGAATGTGCAAGTGGTGTGCCTTGCGGACATGGTGATCACCCACGTGTGTGCAAAGTTCCCAGGCTCGGCCCATGACGCACACATAATGCGCAACAGCATCTTGCCACGACTGATGTCCAATATGCAACAGGATCGTGCCTGTATTGTCGGTGAGTATGTGGAGTGGTGTAGCGTGCTGGCTGTGCGATGCTGTCCCCTGTCCAGTTGGATTAGCAACGGTTCTCTGTGTCCCTCACACCCAGGTGACTCTGCGTATCCGAATGGGGCATGGCTGCTCAGTCCATTGAGGAATCCTCGCACCCCAGCAGACGATCGCTACAATGAGGCACATGGGAGGACCAGACGTGTGGTCGAGCGTACCTTTGGCCTCCTCAAGTCCAGGTTCAGGTGCCTGGACCGCACCGGGGGTGCGCTGGCGTACTCCCCACAGAAGGTGTGCCGGATAGTGGTGGCGTGCTGCATGCTGCACAATCTGGCCATTCGGAAGCAGATCCCCTCATCGTGGATGACGGAGATCAACCAGGGCCCCAGCCCGCAGACCAGGACAGCTCGAGTGAGGAGGACAGCGGAGAGGAGGAAGCTGGTAATGTGTGGCAGCAGCTCATCGCCCGCTACTTCACTTGACGGTGAGTGTCCATGTACGACGGCTGATGTGGCTGTATCTGTGCAGGTGTGTGTGTGCTGTGTCAGGGTGGCCGTTTGTTCACTGCGTGCTGTGTGTCAACGCTCCATGGCCAGGGTAGTATGCCACTGTTGGTGGCTGTGGCATTGTGCCCTATTGCTCTGTGCGATGTGTGTACATTGCTTGTAGTTGTTGACATGTACTGTGTGATGGGTGTGTGACACACTCATTGAATGTGCTCCTGTTCTGTCTCCCACCCCTAGGTCCCTACAGGCCCTCCGGATTCAATTGCCATGCCACGCATCAGGTGCCTTTCCGCCCAAGGTGGCCGTTGTATTCCGTACAAATAAGACACAGGGCACAAACAGCAGTTAGTGAAAAAGGTGCATTTATTACAAACTGTGACATGTGATTGTGTGTAAGGTGATGACAAAAGTGGTGCGTGCAGTGACAATGAGCTGTCGGTCATGGCTGCGTGATGATCAGGGTGTACCCACTGGTTCTATGTCCATAGTCCAACAAACACATGCCATCCAGATGGCTGTGTAGAGTGGGATCGTAGTCCAAGTCAATGCAGTGGCTGGTCAAGGAAGGCTGGCGGAAGGCTGGCTGGCTGCCTCACTTGCGTTTGGAGCGTGCGAAGTCCTCCCGGGAGATCTGTTTCCACTTCGGACGGCCCCTTCCACGTTTGCGAGGGGGTGCCTGCTTGCGACATGCTGGTGGTTGAGGTGTGCTCACTGGCTGTGGACGCAGGGGAACTGGACACTGCTGCTCCACCCTGCGCCCCGGCAGGTGGTGGCGGAGGGGAGCTGCTGTCCCTGGCTGTGACCTCACCGCCACCACCAGCTGTCCCATGAGGTCCACGATTTGGCCCATACGGGCGTCCATGGACCTCAGCACCCCCAGCACCTCACGCGTGTCTGAAGCAGACCGGACCCATTGTCCTTGGGCCTCTTCATAGGCCCCAAGGACTCTGGCCATGTGAGGCAGGGCATGGCTCCCAGGGGAGGCTGGCGTTTCCCTGACCCTGCTCCTCCTACCAGTCCTGCTGCCACCAGCCTGCCCACTAGCCACATTGCTCACCACGGTCCTCGCTGTGGCTCCCAGGGTGGATCCAGTCGGCCGGGCCACCACCTGCGCTGGGGCTGGTGCCAGCGAAGACGTGGCGGTGGTGGCGGCGGTGGTGGTCGGTGCGGCGATGGTGGCGGTTGCGGCAGTGGTAGTGGCCACAATGACCGTGGGTGTGGCCGCAACGACAGTGGCAGCAGGGGGCTGGGAATGTTCAGCAGCCCTGGATGATGGGTTGGTGGGTAGGAGGGGTCCTGGGGAGCGGCTGGGCCCTGCCACACCAGATGGGCCTGCTTGGTGGTCCGTGTCCGAAGAGGAGGACAGATCCTCCAGATCCGTGTGTCCTCGTTGGGGGCTTGTAGGCTGGCTGTGCTGGCTGCTGGCTCCATCCCCAGCATCCAGCAGTTCGTCACCTGTGGAGAGAATGAGATTTGTTATTGTGTTGCACCTGGCGAAGTATGTATTTGTCGTCTGACATTGACAGTTCGTGCAATCTCGTACATGGGTTTCCCGGAGGCGTGTGTGTGGCTGTAGCATCTGTAGTTGTGTGTGCTTGGCAATGGGACTGTGTGCTGTGCACATGTGGCATGGGACGGATTGGCCATGCCGATGGGTGTGTTGCTGTGCCCCTACTTATTGTGACTCTGGTGTATGCGGGCTCCTGGCCCATCCTGGGTCTGGTTTGTACTTTGCTTTTGGTGTTCAGATGGGACGCTTAGGAACGCATATGGCAACATGGGGGCCATGCCCCAGATTCGCATTTGGGAGGGGATATGCTTTTGGGGTTCAAATGGAACGCTTAGGAACGCATATGGCAACATGGGGGCCATGCCCCAGATTCGCATTTGGGAGGGGATATGCTTTTGGGGTTCAAATGGAACGCTTAGGAACGCATATGGCAACATGGGGGCCATGCCCCAGATTCGCATTTGGGAGGGGATATGCTTTTGGGGTTCAAATGGAACGCTTAGGAACGCATATGGCAACATGGGGGCCATGCCCCAGATTCGCATTTGGGAGGGGATATGCTTTTGGGGTACATGCTGTGAGCCATGGGTGCCGAACGTGACATGTGTTGTGGCAGCATGACAGTGCATGGTTTGAGGTGTGTGCATGCTTGACATGGCCTGCATATTTGCTGTCTGTTGTGATTACTGGACATGGCATTGGACGCATCGTTATGAGTGAGTGATAGTTGTGTGCCAGCCAACGTATTGCAGTTGTCCCATCTCCTTGGTGTGCGTGCTGCCCTGTGCCATGTGCATCACTGCAGTGCTCGGGGGTGTGGCCCATGTTGTGTGTTGTTGCTCACAGTGTGTCGTGCGCTTAATTGACTTCTGGCACATGGTTGGTCATGGGCATGTGTCTTAGCGTGACTGCTGTATGTGTGGCAGCTGTGCGGATGACATGCCTTTCATGAGACTGGGGCTGACGGATGGGATGGATGGTATGTTGTATGTGCATGGTGTGTCTGTGAGTTTGATGGGTTCAGTGGTGTTCGTGTGCATTTATGTTGTTCCGCTCTGTTGCGTCTAGTGTTGTTTGTCTTACATAGGCGTAGTTGTGGGGTGTGTGGTTGACAGGCAGTAGGGGCTACATGGACAGGACTTCAATGGTGTTTCGGTTGTGTGTGATGAGTTGCACAGTGGCTGCCGTGTGGGACTATATTCAGTGTGGCTTGTGCATGCAGACGTGGCTCCTTGGGTGTTGCTATGTCTGTGATGGGTCATGTGGGGTGTGAGTCTGTTGTTCATGTCCGTGTGCACATTGTTCACTTGTTCGTGACGGTGGGCGGTGCTGCGTGTTCGTCTGCTACGTGACATGTCCCATGTGTTGGTCGTGTTATGGTCCTCATGCCTCCAGTAATCCAGCCCTGTCCAGTTTCCCACCTGCAAGTTGTTCGTGCGTGCACTGTACTGGATGCCACATGGCTCTAAGCGGGGGTGCTCCATGTTGCAGGTCTGTGGGGGTGGGGGGGTGTTGTGGGTCGTGGGGGTGGCTGGACACCCACTGACACCGATTGCTGTGGACCGTGATGTCTGCCTTTCGGCTGTCGTTGTGCACTGCGGTGGCTGACACGTGGCTGTGGGGTGTGGGGATGCTCCTCCTTGCTGTGCTGTGGGACTGGGGCCTGGTGTGTGTTGTACTTGGGCTGTCCACCGTCCCACCCACTGCACTTTGTGTTCCTGCCACTTACCTGTTACTTGTCGGTTAGTGCAGCTGTGGCGGACACATGGGTGTGGTGGGTGCTCGTTGTGGCGCTTCTGGCATATTTGGGGACCTGTTGGTGGTTACGTGGCTGGCTTAGTGTACACATGTCCCCACGCATCTTACAGTTGTTCGGTTTGGGCTGTGTGTGGTGGTGTCTGTTGCATGTGTGTGTGATGTGTTGTGTATTGTGTGCTGGACATGGGGGTGTTTGTCCCTGGGAGCTGTGGCATGGTAGTTGCGCATGTGAGTACATAGCGGTGTGCTGGTATACATTAGTTTGTACTTACCAGCCTCCACTCCCCTGCTAATCCGGCGAGGATCTCCGGATGTATTACGACTCGCACCTTCTCCTCCCACGCTTTGAAGGTCTTAAAGAGCGCGGGATTCCCTCCGCCAGTGACGGCAGCCAGCTCTCTGTTTTTGCCCTCCTTCTTCTTGACCAGGCTCTTTACGTCATTCCAACGTTTGTTAATTTCTACTCTGTTCCTGGGCAGGGTCCCGACTGCATTGACCTGGTCTACGATCCGGTTCCACATTCTGTTTCTGGTGGCTAGTGGTGTGTGCTGGACCATGTTCCCATAGATTTGTGGGTACACCTTGATGATCTCGTCGACCATGACCGTCAGCTCCATGGGCGTGAACTTGGGCATTCTTTGTGGTGCCATGGTGTTTGTGGTGCTGGTGCGGTGTGTGTTGTGTAATGTGCAGGGGGTTTGTGGTGCCGGTGTTTGGTGGTGGTGGTGGTGTTTGGTGGTGGTGGTGGTGGTGGTTGTGATGTGTGCGTTTCTGTGGTGTGCTGCTGTCCTTGCTGTGTCACTGTGTCCTCTCCTCTCCTCTCTGGTTTGCAATGTAGCAAGGGGTTGTGGTCTGTGGGAGTGCTGCTTTTGTACTCACCTATGTGGGTGTGTCCTCATTGTCTGTTGTTTTCAGGTGTGTTGTGTCTGGGGTTCTGGCCTTTGTATTTTTTGTTTGTCCGGGGGGGTGTTTTCGGGATGTGTACTGTGCTTGTGTATTTGTGCGTGCCTTGCTGTGTGGACTTGTTGGCCATGTTGTGTGCTATTGGTTTTGTGAGGGCGGGCGGTTTTGTGTTGTCGTGCGTGTTTCCGTCCGTGGCGGGCGGTTTGACTCCGACTCGGACGTTGGCGGGCGGTATTTTGTGTGCTTTTTCCGCCGATGGCGGTTTTCGGTTTGTGAAATTGTAATGGCGTGGTCGGTGTTCAGGCGGTGTGTGCGGGCGGATTTTTGCCGCTTCCATGCCTGGCGGATTTATTTACGCCGGGTATCGTAATGGGCCCCTTAATTTTTTATAACATTAACTATTATTATACTCAAAACAAACTTTAAAAAATTAAAATATAGTACAATAACAATATTTTAACACAACGATATTTTTACAATCAACATTACAAACTTCGATATTTTTAACATCGATATACATAATATCGATATTTAAGACTATCGATATACTAAACTCGATATTTATGTATATCGATGTTAAAACATCGATATTATGTCTACTTACCTCCTCTTCCTAGGTGTCAGGACTGTCATTTTAATTTTTCTGCTCCCGGTGGATGTCCCACTACGAGGTCAAATGGGGATAGCACTACCACACCTGTCCAGTGAATGCATGAGGTAGTGCTTTGGCGCATCCTTACTTCAGGAACTGAATGACCGTTGGTTTGTGTCCCTTCGGCCTGTATGGCCACACTGCGTACACTCTGTTTTCCTCTGTCTACTGTGCACTTTTGAGTGTGCCCTGGACATATGCTTGGGATCGCAACTGGTTCAATCTCCGGACATTGCCCTACTGGTGGGTTCATTAATGGCTCACCTGTACTGTTGTCCCTCGTGCTTGCCATTGCTCCTGAATGCATAATTTGAGCCCTCCTGGGATGCTTCGGCTCCTGGTGATCTGGATCCTGTGTCGTCTTCGGCGGAATCAGCACTGGCTATTCCTCCCTTGGCAGATGCTGAGAGGGATGGACTGGAACATCTTTGCTCTATGGACTTGATGCATTGGGTGCCTCTGGGATCATCGTCTGTGGTTGCTGGGAACAGCAATGTTTTGTCTACTCCTCGGAACATATAAACAATCTGGCAGTTTCGAGTTGTGGGAACATTTTTAATTCAGACTTATTTTTAACATCCTAAATTGTTGTGAATTGTTTTATACACCACCTTTTAGCGCATTTTTTAAATTTGCTTTTATAATTTTTAAATATGG
The DNA here is from genome assembly GCA_963921515.1 of Calotriton arnoldi. Lineage (NCBI taxonomy): Eukaryota > Metazoa > Chordata > Amphibia > Caudata > Salamandridae > Calotriton > Calotriton arnoldi. Next base: position 83,072 of record CAWUFW010014278.1, on the reverse strand, counting down.
CTTTCTGTATGCTTTTATCCTCAAACTATCATGGTGCCTTTTTATAGTTTTAAGGGTTTTTATGTTTTTAGGTAGGTTTAGCATTGTATATAGAAACCTTTATTTTAGTTGTGTAACATCCATGGATTGAGTGTCATGTGGAGGTATTAGGGCCAGTTAAGAAACCTCATTTTTACATGCTCACGTTCTTAAGTTGCCATCTATCCCTAAACACAGTGACATTTGACACACATTCATTTGCGTACACACACAGGATAACATTCCTCAAACTCAGTTTTGCTTACAATACCACTTTGTAGACATGCTATCAGAACACTTGAACATTCTGTACAAGGGCTAAGTTCAGCCCGCAAGATGTTGTTATTTGTTTTGGGCTGCTCGGCAACAGAGCTATCACAATAGAATAAACAATAGCGGCCTTACTGGGGCTTCGGCATGGCAACATGGAGGATGTTATCATATACATGACATCAAGCCTTTGTTTATTCAGAAGAGTATTTTGCTTGAACTGAGGGATCAGTCCATGCCGGAATTCCAGCTCAGCTAATTCCTGTTACCTCACACGAGGGATGCTGTCCAACTCCACACCAAGACAGTCAGCTTACTGACACTTTCCCGCAGATAATGGAGAGTTAGACCACCTGATAGGGATTTGGCAGATCTGCTCACCTTAGACATGATAGGGTAGAATGCGCTAGGTATGAATACACCAATTACAGTACTTGTTTGCAAGCATGTAGTGTTCTGCAATCAGCTTTTCACCATTCTCATAATGTTATTCACATTATTCTGTTTCCTTCTATTAATCATTGCAGCTAAAGTATTTTACTCAAGAATTACAGTGCTTCAATAAATATTGAAAACGTGTATTTTGTATTTCTTGTGTATCTCTTTGAGTATGCATAAGTGGCTGAGCGAAAGAGCTCTAGATCCGTTACCATGATTTCCTTGGGGAGTCAGGGTTGTCATGTTCTGAGGTTGCACATGCATTTATTACTTTGTAAGGTTAGAGGTACAGATGGTGCACTGTGAGCTAGCAGGACTATAGGCCAAAATAGCCTGAACGGTGCTCAGAATCAGTCTTGCACCAGTCCAAAGTTTATGTTGTCAAACAAATGCACATATTTACTTACGACACCTCCAACTACAAACCTTGGAGTGTCCATATAGTCAGGGACGCTTAGTGGGAGACTTTGGCTTCTTCTACCCCCTTCTTAGGAAAGAACTTTCTTTGAAGGGTATGTTGTTGCTGCTCTTGACTATGAGAAGGGTGATGGAAGAAGGAGCGCTTTTGAATATCCAATTTGTCTGCGCCAGACACCTTTGAAGATGAAGAGTGTTTTTTTCTCTTTTAACAATTTATGGAGTTTTTCCTCAAACTCTGAACCAAACAGCAGTAATCCCTGGAAGGGCAGTCTTAAAGCAGAGGATTTTTGGGCAGCATTACTATGCTACTCTTTCAAAACTAGGTCACGCCTTGCCGCGATACGAGCGCCCCCTGTCAAAGACAATGCTCGTGCTAGATTGAAAACAATGTCAGACAAAAATTCCACTTGTTTCTCATTTGATCCAGTAAAGACGAACATTCTGAGGAGTCATCCACTGCTTAAAATAATTTCTTTATGTCAGACAGTAAGGATTGGGAAACATAAGATCCATAAATCCCCACCCTCAAAGCCAGATAAGAACCAGAATAAACTTGTCTGACGGCAGAATGCACCTTCTTATCAGTCATATCCTTGATAATAGGATCCTTCATCAGAGAGGTTCTGCCAGCCAGACTTGCCACTAAAGAGTCAAAAGGAATGGAATCTGGCACATTTACATGCATGTCTTTAAGGGGATACATTTTAGCCATGAAACAGGGCAAAAATATTTTATCTGGGTCCTTCTACTCCTTTTTTAGAACATCTAAAAATGAACGGATGCACCAGGAAATGCAACTCTGAGGCACTCTGGAATTGACACAATAATCCAGAAGGAGAGCTCTCATGCACCATCTCTTCCTGGGAACCCATGTTGCCTTTCACGTGCCTCAATAATTCAGGCCAAATGTCCTTTCCTATCTATTTGCCTCTTTGTTCCTCCAGTCCCTGAACATGCTCTTCATAACCAGAGTGTTAGACCTTGCATCTTTGGCGCCTTTTTCCCCTGTCTTTTTTGCCTCTGACCTCCTGTTTTTGACTGTGTGCTGCAATTTGTTTTTGCTGGTTTTAGAACTCTAGGCCCTTTACCACTGCTGATCAGTGCTAAAGTGCAAGAGTTCCCTATGTAAATTGTGATTGTGATTGGTCATCCATGATTAGCATATTTGATTTACTGGTAAGACCCTAGTAAAGTGCGCTGTGTGTGCCCAGGGCCTGTAATTCAAATGCTACTAGTGGGCGTCATCTGAGTCGGCAGGGGACTAGGATCTAGGTGAAGGACCTTCTAACCAAAATCAACAAAGAAAGACTACTTTTTACGCCGGAGGCCAGCAAAAGAACAGAGAACGATACAAACCACAGCCATGGGAGATGCAAACATGACGCCAGTATTACAAGACTTAAAAAAATCTTCAATAATCAATTTCTCCAACATAATTCTCACTAAGGAACAAGAATTGGTTTTAGAACTAGGATTAAAATGTATCCCCCAGTCGAAAAACAGACCAGGCCAACCTCAAGATGCAAGCCTTGGAACTATTTAGGAAGATACAGCTAAAGGCTTTTTTTGACAATAAGGAAGATCAAACAAGAGTAGAATCATCTGGGCTTCGTAATAAATCTAACTTCTGTCCCCCCATTTATAGTCTTCCTAAAGAAGTTATAGCATTTGAACAAGCAGTGCTGTCAGTCCTGAGCCAACTGGAAAAAAGAAAAGTGTTTACGAAGAACAACTTACCCGGGAGCAAAGAATGGGCATTCAAGCATTAAAAGAAGACAAATCTATCATCATTAAGCCGGCAGACAAAGGCGGAGCTATCGTAATTTGGTCCAGAGACTCATATTTGACGGAAGGAAGAAATCACGTTCTGAATCAAACTTGGTACCGACGCATTGCTTATGGCCCCTAAAAGAAATAAAAAATGACATCAAGAAGGTCGTAGAAGAGAAATTGGAAATAGGCATACTGGGACCAAAAGAATTTGAATATCTCACAAAAAAACATCTGAGAACCGCCCTGATTTATTTCCTACCCAAAGTCCATAAGGATGCGAACAACCCTCCGGGACGTCCCATTGTTTCGGGATGTGAGTAAGTTCTAGAACATCTGTCCCAATACGTAGATATATTCTTGAAACCATTTCTAAAAGAGGTTCCCTCATATTTGTGGGATACAAAGGAATTTATCAACCGAGTGGAAGGGTACAATTTTGATCCCACAGAACAAAGACTAGTTACATTAGATGTTGCCTCCTTATATACGCAAATCCCCCAAGATGAGGCTCTGGAGTTTTACCTTGATAGTAGATCGCAACCTCACCAAGTACCTGCACACTTCATCTTGAGTCTGGCATCACTGGCACTTAAAAAGAACTATTTAAAATGTGAGAGTGATTTTTTCATACAAATTATGGGAACAGCAAAGGGATGTCCCTTTGCTCCAGAAATGGCAGTGTTGTATATGGCAAGATATGAGGACAAATATATCTACAGCAATAATCCGTTCATCTAACATATAGCCCAGTGGTATCAATACATCAACGACATCTGATGCATTTGGAATGGCAATGAAGCAGACCTCACGAAATTTCATATTTGGCTGAACAACAGAAGTCCAGACATTAAATTTAGCTTGTCACACAGCCAAAAAAGTCTGACATTCTTGGATGTCGAGGTCAGACCCTCTGTTTCTGGATTAATCACTACTTTGTATACCAAGACTACAGACAAAAACCATGCCTTACATTTCAAAAGCTTTCACCCTAAGAACCTCAAAGATAATTTACCATATGGTCAATTTTTGAAAGTAAGACGCAATTGCACCTGGAAGGAAGATTACGAACTACATGCTCACAAGTTAATTGACAAATTAAAAGAAAAGGGTTACCCTCACAAATTGCTAAAGCATTCTTTGAAGAGGACTTGGTACAAACCGAGGGAACAGTTATTGACAAAAAAGCCTAAGACACCGATGAACAGATTGGTGTGCAGATCAACCTATGGTCCCCACACCAATGCGTTCAAAAGGATTATACGCCAGAATTGGCATCTCATTAAAGGAATTGAGCGGGGATTTCACGTGCCATTATTTGCCTTAAAGAAGAATACTAGTATTGGACAGCAAAAAATCAGAGCCACTGACGCACAGCAAAAAAGACCGGACAACTTACGCTCGTTTATGAATTTGAAAGCCGTTCAAGGGCATCACAGATGCGGAAATTGTACGGCTTGCAGTTCCACAATCGAAGGATCCATCTATACAGATGGTCAAGTACAATGGAGGCATAATGAGTTGTAAAACAAAAAACTTGGTATATGGAATAATTTGCCCCTGCCTCTGAATGTACATAGGCAAGCAAATCAAGAAGTCAAGCAAAGAATTGTCCAACACCGTTCCAGGTTGAAGAATAAGATTATGACTGCACCATTGGTCTGCCATTTCAATGAGATGACCCACAATGAAAAAGACTTTAAATGGACTGTCCTCAGTGTTATCAAGCCCAACCTTAGAGGCAGAGATGCAGAATCCCTATTGTTAAGAAGAGAGGCTTATTTGATTATGAAATTTAACACGTTAACACAAGGTTTGAATGAGATGACTGAGATTAACAGACTATGAAACAAAGCGAGAACGTGTCAGCCAGACAGGCTTAAGTGTCACACAACAAGGATGCATATGCTTAACCCCTTGACCGCGATCGGAATTCCGCTCGTGTGCTGGACATTCCGATCGCGGGTGGGGTCGTGACGAGCTCAGCTCGTCATGCGCACAGCGCTACCGCGCAGCATGACGAGCTGAGCTCGTCATGAGCACGGAAGGGGTTAAAGGGCACAATCAAAACTAAACCGTGTGAAACAGAGTCTTCACTAAACGTAAACAAAACTACGTAACCCAGCATGCAACAGGGCAGGAGAATCGGTGATCTCAGACGTTTGATTAATCATGCCTGATGAACTCTCCTCTACTCAGTGACTCACAAACAGACATCTGAGCATGAGACGAAGAGCAACGGAGAAGAACTCGAGCTGATGCTGGAGGCAAGTAACCTCATGACCTTGGTTTTACACAACATACAACTTTCCTTTGTAAAAATTGCAACATTAATTCCACGCCAGGCTACATCATTGATAGATTGTTTTTTCACTCTGTAGGCGTGCCGGTACGGGATACATAAAAAACACACCGCTCGCTTATTAAAGAAAAGTGAAGACTTTGGGGCTTCATTAATTGGAAAAGACAAGTTTGCACCATCTATAAATGGGGTAATGTGAGAAAACGTTAAGCGCACAGGACAAGAGGGGCGAGAAAACAGTATATATCCAATTAATGGGGAATATAAATGGATTGATTCACGAATCAGTCCCGTTTTTAACGTTGGGAAACATCAATTTCTTCTTAGAAAATCATCGATACGCCATTGACATTTTGGATTTTGCCACAAGCAGTGCTGAATAAGAAATTCCCACTGACTCCTGACAGCATGAGGAGAGTTTAAGACACCTTATGATAATAGAGTTAAGTGCAGGTCTTTTAAGGGAGTATAATACATTTCAAATGAATTTTTAAATCGCTGTTCCATATTATCATTGCAGAACTGACCAGTCCTGAGGAGAACCCCAACAATCACAGAGGGTTTGAAATGCATTGACCCAGCTTCTGGGGGAAGAATATTTGCACCTAACCAGCATCAGCTAGGAGATATGGCAGGGTGCCTATTCCTCTTAGTAAAAAACATCTAGGGCTAGTGACCCCCAGTAGCTTACACCGCAGGACAAATTGGGGTCGATTCCGATTCAGGCCGGAAAAAGCACCGACCGACTCGGAGCCGGAATTTATTCCGACCGACACGTACCTGTGGCGCCCGACACGCCAAGTACGATGCAAAGCGTGCAAAATCTGACCGACACGTACCGAACCCAAGCCGAACGACCGAGCCGCAAGGAAAACAGCAATCCGGCCGGAAAAACACGCGAATCGAACCGACCGACACGCACCCGGAACAAATTCGACCGAAACGTACACGCGAACTACAAACCGCAAAGTACGATGCAAGGCGCGAAAACCACGACCGAGTCGGACGGAGGACAAGCCGTACGACCGACACGCATACAAAACCGAGCCGAAGTAACACAAAACACTGCGACCGACGCGTATGCAGCATAGAAAACTGCACAAACACAGCGTGAACGAAACGGAGAACACCGTACGAGACAAATGCAGGGTCCGACTCGGTCACAAGAACGTTTCCAACATGCACAGACAGTACAAAGGAAAAATTACACAAAAAAAGGCCAAACAAGCAATTACAAAGCCAATAAATACTGGGGGGGGGTGGGGACAGAGAACAAAGACACACCCACAACTCCACCCATATAAAGGACACAAATCCCAACTATGATTCTCTGCAAATGCCATTCTACTGCCAGCACCCAACAGACAGCAACCACACACCCACAGCTCCTCCCTCACACAAGCCACACACCATCAGCACACCAACAAATACCTACCTCACATACACCCAGCAAAACACACACCCACACACCCACACCTGCACACCAACACACACATCACTCACCATCACCACCCATCACCATGCCCCCCAAGAAGAATCACAAGTTCCTAGATTGTGAATTGGAAGTCCTGGTAGACGAGATCCTCAGGGTAGTGCCACAGCTGTTTGGCACACTGGTCCAACAGACCCCCATCTCCCAGAAAACCAAGATGTGGGAGAGGATCATCAACAGGGTGAACGCACAATCACCATGTCTGCGCACAAAGACCGACATCCAGAACAGGTGGTATGACGTGCGCAGGAGGGTCCGGGAGCTGCTCAAGAAAGACTACCTCCTGAGCCAATACACCGGCAGTGGCCCTCCTGCCAAGCCAGTATACCTCAGGCCCTGGGAGGAGAAGGTGCGGGCCATCCTTCCACCAGTGAGCGTCTATGGACTAGAGAACATCCCAGAGCCTGGTGAGTACACAACAAATGTAAACAATATTCTGCCACAATACACACACACATCACTGTAAAGGGGAGAGTCAAACCATGCACTCATAGCAATTACACAGCAACCAGAACAGAATCATCCCAAAATGTGTATGTCAGTCAGATAAACACAACACATGCCATCTCAAAGTTACATTTAACCGTGCCATCACATGTACAAACACAACTACAACTACAGCTAGGCAGTGGCACAAATAGAACTAACAAACACATCCAGACATGTAGCCACCACTACAACACCAACACACAGTGAAGACCACTGAAAGAAAGGAATTCTGTGTAAGCTGGCCAAGTCAGTGTAGCCAATAGCATCATGGGAGTCGTAGTCACACATATTGCCCCCCCCCACAACTGTCCCATCAACACCACCATGGACCATGCGCACATCACAGGGAGTGGAGAAGGACTCACAAGATGGCTGACACTGGCTACTGCTGTGGGGAGCACAAGGCCCTGCTGGCAACTGTGCACCAACAAACAGCAGGACACCACCGACTGACATCCTGAGAGACAACTTCCACTCCCTGCAATGGAAGCACGTTCCATGGTGGGATATCTGGCTGGCTGGGTGGGAAGGAGGACTCGCACCACTGACCATAGTCACAAGCACCTCCCCTCACACACACCCTCAACACATACTCCACATAACCCACCTGGGAGAATGCAATGCCACACATCCTAACTCAAGATCCCACAAAGAACCTCCACCCTGGGTTATGTCGTGTGAAGCACAGGGACACTCTTGGGACTTTCAGCCAAACAACTGCCAGGACAACACTCCCAGCCATCCTGTCAGCACAGGCAGCCCACCCCACAGGGAAGCAGAGTCAAAAGGAAGGAAGGATGGGCATGCTGGGAAGGGGGTGGAGGCAATAGCATGATGGGAGTCGTAGTCACAGCTCTACATCCCCCACCACATGGCCCAGCAAGCTCACACTCACGCATGCACATCCCACAGAGAGTGGAAAGGCCCATCAAAGATGTCTGACACTGTTGCTGTGTCGTGGGGAGCACAAGGGCATGCTGGGAACTGCACACCAACCAACAGCAGGACACCACTGTCAGCCATCTTGCCATTGCTCTCACACCCACACACACTGAACTCCCCACAAAAGCAAGTAAGTATGGGAATGCTGGGAAGTGGGGTGGAGGCAATAGCATGATGGGAGTGGTAGTCACAGATATTGGTCACCCCCACAACTGTCCCATCAACACCACCCTGAACCATGCACACATCACAGGGAGTGGAAAACAACTGACAAGATGGCTGACACTGGGCACTGCTGTGGGGAGCACAAGGCCCTGCTGGCAACTGTGCAACAACCAACAGCAGGACACCACTGCCAGCCATCTTGCCATTGCTCTCACACTCACACACACTGAAGTCCACCCAAAAGCAAGTAAGTATGGGCATGCTGGGAAGGGGGTGGAGGCAATAGCATGATGGGAGGAGTAGGCACAGATATTGCTCAGCCTCACAACTGGCCCATCAACACCACCCTGAACCATGCTCACATCACAGGGAGTGGATAAGGACACACAAGATGGCTGACACTGGCTACTGCTGTGTGGAGCACAAGGGCATGCTGGGAACTGCACACCAACCAACAGCAGGACACCACTGTCAGCCATCTTGCCATTGCCCTCACACCCACACACACTGAACTCCCCACAAAAGCAAGTAAGTATGGGAATGCTGGGAAGTGGGGTGGAGGCAATAGCATGATGGGAGTCACAGTCACAGACATAGCTCACCCCCACAACTGTCCCATCAACACCACCCTGAACCATGCTCACATCACAGGGAGTGGAGAAGGACTCACAAGATGGCTGACACTGGCTACTGCTGAGGGGAGCACAAGGCCCTGCTGGCAACTGTGCACCAACAAACAGCAGGACACCACTGACCGACATCCTGAGAGACAACTTCCACTCCCTGCAATGGAAGCACGTTCCATGGTGGGATATCTGGCTGGCTGGGTGGGAAGGAGGACTTGCAGCACTGACCATAGTCACAAGCACCTCCCCTCACACCCCCCCTCAACACAAACTCCACAGAACCCACCTGGTAGAATGCAATGCCTCCCATCCTAACTGAAGATCCCACAAAGAACCACCACCCTGGGTTATGTTGTGTGAAGCACAGGGACACTCTTGGGACTTTTAGCCAAACAACTGCCAGGACAACACTCCCAGCCATCCTGTCAGCACAGCCAGCCCACCCCACAGGGAAGCAGAGTCAAAGGAAGGAAGCATGGGCATGCTGGGAAGGGGGGTGGAGGCAATAGCATGATGGGAGTAGTAGGCACAGATATTGCTCAGCCTCACAACTGGCCCATCAACACCACCCTGAACTATGCTCACATCACAGGGAGTGGATAAGGACACACAAGATGGCTGACACTGGCTACTGCTGTGGGGAGCACAAGGGCATGCTGGGAACTGCACACCAACCAACAGCAGGACACCACTGTCAGCCATCTTGCCATTGCCCTCACACCCACACACACTGAACTCCACACAAAAGCAAGTAAGTATGGGAATGCTGGGAAGTGGGGTGGAGGCAATAGCATGATGGGAGTCACAGTCACAGACATAGCTCACCCCCACAACTGTCCCATCAACACCACCCTGAACCATGCTCACATCACAGGGAGTGGAGAAGGACTCACAAGATGGCTGACACTGGCTACTGCTGTGGGGAGCACAAGGCCCTGCTGGCAACTGTGCACCAACAAACAGCAGGACACCACTGACTGACATCCTGAGAGACAACTTCCACTCCCTGCAATGCAAGCACAGTCCATGGTGGGATAACTGACTGGCTGGGTGGGAAGGAGGGCCGGCTGTCAACCAAATACAACCAATGCAGACCATGTTCACACCCCAACAAATACATAGAAATGCCCAAATAATGCAGGACAATGTGCCACACCAATATCAACCCCTGACTGTGACGACTTAGGACAATGCAATGTACAGGCCCGCACCCAGAGGCACAGTCACAACTGTCAGGTGTGTCAACCATTGATGCCTGCAGAAACATAACATACATTGTGTGTGTCTCCCAAAAACAGGTGATGATGGGGACACAGCAGCAGACGCTGAGGAGTCCCAGTCCCAGGCTCAAGAGGATGCGGAGCTCACTGGTGTCGTACAGCCTCTGCCCTCCTCGGATGAAGAAGACCAACCTGGCACATCCGGTGCAAGTCTACATGCAGCACCAGCAGGACCACCAGCTGCAGCACCAGCAGGACCACCAGCTGCAGCACCAGCAAAACCACCAGCTGCACCCCTGCACCCACCCTCCAACGACTGTCACCACAAATACCATCCCTGCCGACATGGACAGAACAAGGAGCAACACCAGCACAGGGACCCTGGACCAACGTGGGGCCATGGACACCACCACCACCACCAACCCCCAAGGTGGACCAGGGTCATCTGTGCGTGCCACTGCACGCACTGCACATGTCGGCAGGGGTGGTGGGAGGGGTGGGAGACAGAGGTCGCTGCTTGCAGAGGTTGCTGGTGTGCATGATGACCCACAACTGGTACGCATAGCTGATGCGTACCAGTCCAGCACCGGAGATCTCAGCCAGGTAGTGGGGCTCCTCAGAGACATGAAACAGCAGCAGGCTGCCCATCATGCCCGCTTGGACTCTCACATGTCCCACGTGGAGTCACACATGTCCCGTGTGGAGTCCAAGTGGGATGCACTGCATGAGATGACGGCGGTGCACAGGGACATTTTACAATGCCTCCGCCAGATGAACAGCAACCAGTCCACACCTCCCTGTGTGCCAACAACATCTGGTGCTGAACAAACTGCAACTGCCACAGGGAGGGAGGATGACTCTGGCGGAGAGTCCCCTGCACCGCAGCAGCCTGTACTTGAGGGCCCCCCCCCAAAGAAGAGGGGTCGACCGAGGAGGGGCAAGTGAGAGGCCGATGGCCAAGCGCAACTCCCAGGAAGCCTGAACCTGTTCTGGATGTTCACCTTTGTGCACAGACTGTTCACCCTGTTGACGGCAACACTACTCCCACACATTGCATGGGGAGTACAAGTTGGACCAATGTGTCAGACAACTGTGGCCCCGATACTGGGGATTTTGTCTACCAGGACTTTCAATTCACCTAGGAACTTCTGATTGCAAGATATATGTACAGCTTACTCATCCTATGCACTATTCACACAAATGTATCACAATAAACACACTAATACACCATACTTGCCTCTGTTGTGATTCCAACGTGGGTGCTGTTATGGGGATGATGAACTGCAAAATTACACTGTGTATGCGAACTGCAACAGCAAGTACAACACAGGCATGTGAGTAAAGGCAACATGACACATATGAGGGAGACACACCACCAGGGCTACACAACACATACACACCTAGGCCATCTGACTCATTGCCTACACTGATGGTGCCAGGGAAGACGGTGCAATGCACAGACACCACACCCATTCCCAGTTGTAGTCAAGTAGCCCACAGGTGCAGTAAGCAAATGGCAGTCAAATGTGTGACCACAGACAACGCACATCACAAAGTGAAGCACAGGTTTATTACACAGTTGCAACATGTCGTAACCACTACAGATGCAAGGTAATCCCACCTGGCAGCGGGCACACAGTCAACAACTGTAGAAGGAAGGAAGTCCATGGGTGTGGCGCACATCACCTGTAGGAACACAACAGCTACCACCCTGGAAGTGCAATCACGTCGTCGGTGGACACAGTTGACCAAACGAATCTGAAAGTACCCTGTGAAGGACAGAAATGACACACAGTCAAAAGCAATGGAGAACAGGACAGAACAGCAAAACTCATGCACAATACATGTTACAAGATACCCACCCAGAACCAAGTTAGCATGTCAACACTGTTGGGGAGTACAGACCACCTGTAAGCACACATCGCTACACACATCCAGTCACGTAGCCCATGTACACACTCCAACAGCACCAGAGCACCACCTACACATATCATGCCAACTCACATCATTGACATGACACCTCAGGATACTCACATTCAGCTAAAGAAGTTGGTGATGAGCTGTGTGCGGACATCACCCTCATCATCATCATCATCATCACTGGCATCGTGGTCCAGGCCAGGATCCTCCACAGGTGGCGGATGTTGGTCATTGTCATCCTGGATGAGAGGCAACTCCTTCCGCACTGCCAGGTTGTGGAGCATGCAGCAGACGATGATAATCTTACACACTTTCGCAGGGGCATATGGGAGGGACCCTCCGGTCTTGTCCAGGCAGCGGAAGCGGCTCTTCAGGAGACCAAATGTCCGCTCAATCACTCTCCTGGTCCGACCATGTGCCTCATTGTAGCGCATCTGGGCTGGTGTCACAGGGTTCCTGAGGGGTGTCAGCAACCACGGCATGTTGGGGTATCCCGAGTCACCTACGGACAGACAAGTGCACATTAGCTGACTTGGAAAAGTGGGCGGAATACTACAGATCAGATCACACACAATGGCACAAAGTCAGTACACACCGACAAGCCAGGCACGCTGGTTCTGCATCTGTGCCATCATCCTGGGGATGCGACTACTCCTCATCACAAAGGCATCGTGTGCTGAACCAGGGAAACGGGCACACACGTGTGTGATGGTCATATCTGCAAGACACACCACCAGTGCATTGACCGAGTGGTAGTGCTTGCGGTTACGGTAGGCCTGCTCCTGGGCCTGTGGTGGTACCAAAGCCACATGTGTCCCATCAATGGAGCCAATGACATGCGGCATCCTCCCCAGGGCATAGAAGTCACTCTTCACGTCAGTGAGTCATCGCAGTCTAGGGAAATAGATGTACCGGTTCAGGAATAGCAACATTGCCACCAAAACATCGCGGAACACACGGCTCAACATGGTCTGTGACATCCCACCAGCAGTCGCCACAGTATGTTGGAAGGTACCGGTGGCAAAGAAGTGTAGGGCTGCCATCACCTTCACCTTGGGGGTCAGCGCTGTAGGATACGGCCGGCCAGGCTGCAAATGTGGGGCCAACTGCACTGCCAAATCCTCAATCAGCTGCCTGGTGAAGCGGTACCGTCGGATGCTGTCCCGTTCCACCATCGTTGCCAGGTCTGGGAATGGTCGATGGACAGCAGGAGCCCTGCAGTGCAGAGGAGAAGTAAGCAAGATTGTCAGTCAGCCCACATATGCGGCATTGAACACACTCAATATCCCAACATACATCATTATGAGGCACAACTACATGAAGTGTGCAGTTCCGTAAGGACATGTATGGTACATACATGGCCAACATCTGTCATCACGGTCCAACAAGTGGCATCAATAAGTCCCAGGTTGGCCCATTGGATATCATGAGGCCGTTTCACAGTTCCCATCTCCTGCTGCCGTGTCATAATCACCCCCCACAGTGACATGTGATGACAGATGTGCCCCAGGCATCACAGCTCAACGACAGGTACATTCCCAGGGACCCTGTATTGCCACACGGACACTGGCATTACATGGAGTATCATGTATACACCACAGCAAAACAACTATGACCCCCACAGGTAGTGGTCCCACTTGCCACTGCAGGACAGACATGGACGTCTGTGACACACACACGCACAACATCAAAGTCCATGCACACACAACGTGGATGTGGAGACTGTCTCCCATTGTGCACATGAAATCAGAGACATTGTAAACACTACATGCACACAGACTGTGGAGGACCATCACTATTGTGCCACTGGGACACCCTGGCTCAAACATACCGTCCCACATGGGACTCACGGGGTATGTGACATCACATACACATACACCACCGTGAAATGTGACCATGGCACATGCACAGATATGAACAGTTGCACATCACAGTGGTCATGTACACGTAACACCCAGGATCCTGTCCCCATGAACACGTGCACAGCCTGGGGTTGGCTGCCCCCAGGTGACACCCACAGGACAACATGTACACCAACATACACACAATAGGAAATGCAGCCTTACATGCCTTATCATACAGTTTGGACATGCTGTTGTGTTGTAGGTGTGCCCCTCACTCCCTGGGAGCTATCTGTGGCTGGCATATGTCCATCTGAGACAGGCATGGTGACATATGCCAGTCACTTGTACAGGGATGCGTTGAACAGCAATGGACCGATCGGTGCCCCCGGCCGGCCCATTGCATTCAATGTGTGCGGGTACGCGTTGTACCCCTGTATGCGTTGTACCGCAATGGACCGATCGGTGCCCCCGGCCGGCCCATTGCATTCAATGTGTGCGGGTACGCATTGTACCCCTGTGCGCGTTGTACCGCAATGGACCGATCGGTGCCCCCGGCCGGACCATTGCATTCAATGTGTGCGGGTACGCATTGTACCCATGTACGCGTTGTACCGCAATGGACCGATCGGTGCCCCCGGCCGGCCCATTGCATTCAATGTGTGCGGGTACGCGTTGTACCCCTGTACGCATTGATAACGCAATGGACCGATCGGTGCCCCCGGCCGGACCATTGCATTCAATGTGTGCGGGTACGCGTTGTACCCTATGCAGCGTTGTACACGCAATGGACCGACCGGTGCCCCGGCCGGACCATTGCTTTCAATGTGTCGCGGGTACAGCGTTGTACCCCTGTACGCGTTGTACCGCAATGGACCGATCGGTGCCCCGGCCGGACCATTGCATTCAATGTGTGCGGTGCAGCGTTGTACCCCTGTACGCGTTGTATCGCAATTGACCGATCGGTGCCCCGGCCGGCCCATTGCATTCAATGTGTGCGGGTACGCGTTGTACCCCTGTACGCGTTGTACCGCAATGGACCGATCGGTGCCCCGGCCGGACCATTGCATTCAATGTGTGCGGGTACGCGTTGTACCCCTGTACGCGTTGTACCGCAATGGACCGATCGGTGCCCCGGCCGGCCCATTGCATTCAATGTGTGCGGGTACGCGTTGTACCCCTGTACGCGTTGTACCGCAATGGACCGATCGGTGCCCCGGCCGGACCATTGCATTCAATGTGTGCGGGCACGCGTTGTACCCCTGTACGCGTTGATCAGCAATGGACCGATCGGTGCCCCGGCCGGACCATTGCATTCAATGTGTGCGGGTACGCATTGTACCCATGTACGCGTTAGTACCGCAATGGACCGATCGGTGCCCCCGGCCGGCCCATTGCATTCAATGTGTGCGAGTACGCGTTGTACCCCTGTACGCGTTGTACCGCAATGGACCGATCGGTGCCCCCGGCCGGACCATTGCATTCAATGTGTGCGGGTACGCGTTGTACCCCTGTACGTGTTGTACCGCAATGGACCGATCGGTGCCCCCGGCCGGACCATTGCATTCAATGTGTGCTGGTACGTGTTGTACCCCTGTACTCGCGTTGTAACGCAATGGACCGATCGGTGCGCACCCATTGACAATGGCCTTGCCTGGCAACGGACGCGTTTTCGAAATTCGAACGAGTCGGTTGCTGGAAATTCAGTTGGTCACCCACAACATGTATGTCATGAAGTTGAAGATTTGAAGGATGCTGTGGGCGTGTATTGGTGCTGCTATTCCATGGATTGGCCAGATTCAGAAGATGCAAACGACTTGGACCTATCACTTTGGACACAAGGGACAGTATCTGCCTCTCCAGCACATATATATTGCTGGCTGTTCCCCTGAGAGCTCACTTGCCTGCACTACATGCTCCAGGACGACATCTGCCACTGCACTGCTGCTGTCTCTGCCCCTCTGGACCCTGCAATGGCACGTACTGTGGAGAGAGCCCCAGCCTTCAGCCTTGAGGAGAACCAGGCCCTGCTGGACAGCCTACTTCCACAGTACAGCAAGCTGTATGGGACACCAGGGGAGCAGGTGAGTGTTCTGTGCACTGCCTTTCTGAATGTGCATTTTGTCTGACTAGCAAGGCTGAAAGTCTGCACGCCACTGGCTAGCAGGCTCACTGAGTAGTTGTCACCCCCCAGAGTGTGTAGTGACATGCACTGGACAGGTATGGTGCAGTGACAGTGCATTTGAACAAGGTTTTACTTCCCATGCAATGATACCATGTAGTGACGTCTGGCAAACTGTCCATGGGCAGCGTTGCACTGCCTGTGTACATCATGTGCCCCTGTGAATGAGACATGTATATACAACTGTGTCATGCACGGATATGTTGCATGTGTAGTAATGGCCTTTTCACGTTGTCATCCTGACAGGTTAATGCCCATCGGAAGCAGGAGATCTGGAAGGACATCGTCCGGGCTGTCCATTCCGTGGGGGTCTACAAGCGCCGGATCCGCAACTGCCAGAAGAGGTGGCAGGACCTTCGGGGCTGGACCCGGAGGATTGCACGGGTCCAGCTGAAGCTGTCGCCTCCTCGCAGGAGGGGCGGAACACAGACCCTGACCCCCCACATGCTCCATAACCTGGCGGTGGTGTTTCCAGACCTGGATGGGCAGCTGAAGGCCAGACAGCAGCAAGGAGGGGGTGAGTCAAAGACTGCACTGTGAACTCTGTATTACATGCTATGTGCCCTCCTCTGGCCTGGTTCAACTGCCACAGTACAGCAGTCATGTTGTCCAGGAGCCATGTCCCTCTATTGTGAACTGCCCACTCCTCATCTGATACCCAGGTGTGGCCCTTACATTCAGGGAATTGTGTCACTTGGGACTGTGTCCTTGCAGTTTGCTTCACTAAAGGTGGGGGACAGCATCTGTTTCCCTAACTCTGTTGTGGGCATCATGGGTGGGTCCATTGTTCACACAACGCCTGTGTTCGGACATGTAATCTGCGTGTTGCTTTGATATGCGGTCCACTTGCTGAGCTGAGCCACCACATGTGCCTGGGGTATGTGGCACACACCCATGCAGCGGGTGGGAACAATGTTTGGGCCCCAGGAGTATGCAGATTACGTGTGTCACACATACATAGCCAGCTATCCACTGTCCAGGGCTCATCCCTCATTCATGTGGGGCAGGACAGTCATGCCTACTCCAGGCCATGCAATGCACTCTGTACTCCCACTCCCGTGTATCAGCTGACACATTGTGCGCAGTGATTTGACCCCTCAGGTGTTTGCCTCTGTGTCAGTGTGCTGTGGATTTGTTGCCAGGACTGCTGGGGTGTTTCTCTGTAGGGGCTCAGCATGCCACTGGAGATGTGACCATAGGAGACGATACTTGTGTGTCACATAGGTGTTTGATCAGCTGCCCGTGCAGACTGGGGTATGCGAATGTAAAGTTCAGGCAGCTGTTCCCCATTCACAGCAGATTGTGAGGGGCTCAGGTTCAGAGGGTAGTGTCACAGGTCTCCCATATGTCCAATCGGTATGACCTGGACAGATGAGGGTTAAGATGATGTGTTGTGTGGGGGATGTACATGTGCACTTGTGCAGCTCCAGGACTTGCATTCCCCATGACCTACTATTGTGACACAGTGCAGAGTGTTGTTGTCTGGCTGCCAAGTCATACATCACTGAGACAGTGATGTATGACTTAGCAGTCATGCCTCCGCCATGGCATGTGTCTACTTATTGGTGATCCTGCAGGGGAGTGACATGTGCTACATGCACACCATTGTGGCGATGGCTATCAGGAAATGGGTGCATCATGGTGTCTGTCGCTGGTATGCATCACATGCATATCCTATTTGACTCTGGGCGTCCCTTTCATCCGAAAACCTGTACTGACTCAGTGGCAAGAGTTGTGATGTGTGCATGTCCACATGCTACACCGTGTCCTCTGCACTGTCCAACTACTGTGTAGTTGGTGCATGTGTCCACACTGGGGTGTTGCTATCCAACAGACACCAGACAGATGGGTGCAAGGCCATGTGGGATGTGAGTGCCATGGTTGGCATCAGACTGACAATTGGCTTCTCCTGTTCAGTTAGGGCACTTTTAGCAATGTACAACTAATGATGCCAGGGCTTGCTCTGTAATGTGCTGTGCTCACAGTGGTGTGTGCGTTTGGTGCAGGTGACTGATGTCTGTCTGTTTCCCCATTGTTTGCAGATACATCCACGGCCACGGAAGGGGACAGCTCCACGGACCAGGAGGAGCCGGAGAGCCAGACTGGGTCAGCAGCCGAGGAGTGGTCGGAGGGACCCAGTGGCACGGAGGGCGAGGGGAGCCACACCGAGGAGTCCTCAGCACCATCCACCTCAGCTGAGGACCAGAGCAACTCGGAGGATGACTCCCTTATGGAGGCGGGTGTCAGCAGCCACCACACCCCAGCTAGCGTTGCTGTCCCCGCCACCACCAGCACCACCACCGCCCTCCCATCGGCTCCCATTCCCCAGGTCCGTGGAGGCTCCCATGTTCGGGAGAGTGTCTCCTTTGGGCCAGGCACCGCACCCCCTGCCCTTGTGTCCCCTGCTGCCCTGAGTGAGGAGTCTGTGTACCTCCTTCGCCAGCTCCATGTAGGGCAGACAGCCATGCTGAGTGTCCTCCATGCGCACACCGCTCTGTTGACTCAGCTGGTGTCGTTGATGGAGGGCATCTCATCGGGCATGTCTGACCTACAGAGGGGCAATAGGTCCATGGACTCCTCCCTGACGGCAGCAGTGTCCCTCCTCAGACAGTCCCTCACCCCTCCTGCCTCTGCTCCATCCACACTCCCCAGCACCTTACCCGTCCCAAGCACACACACACCGGCACAGGCACACACCGGCACAGGCACACACCGGCACAGGCACACACCAGCACACACACATCCAGCACACAGACACACACACCACAAACAAAACGCACACGCATGCACAGTCAGGGGACTGAAACCAGACTCACAGGGGATGGGGCCCTGGAACACACACACGCATCCACGAGCACTGCGCAGTCCTCAGTTGCCTCTCCCTCCAAAACACCCTCCCTTGCCTCACCTGCAACCCCAAAGACCCAGCGGCTCTTCCTCAGTGACCTCGGCCTCTTCCCCTCCGATCCAGCTGATACAGCAT
Organism: Calotriton arnoldi; assembly: GCA_963921515.1. Classification (NCBI taxonomy): domain Eukaryota; kingdom Metazoa; phylum Chordata; class Amphibia; order Caudata; family Salamandridae; genus Calotriton; species Calotriton arnoldi. The sequence continues at coordinate 63,994 of CAWUFW010014278.1, read as the reverse complement.
TCAGGGGGAAGAGGAAGCCCACCCACACGGAGCAGAGTGCCCCTCGCCCCCGGACACCCTCCCCCAGGCGCAGACAGACTGAGGCCCCCACCCGCAAGTCCCCCCGGAGTCGTAAGAGCAAGACCCCGCCGCCGCCCTGCAGCTCAGGCACCAGGTCTCCTTCCTCCTTCCTCCATCACTCAGGCCCCCACTCCACAGGTGCCCCCACCACACCCTGCCCCAGGTTCCCCCACCCACAGATATACCATCCCCAAGAGGATCCGGCCTTCTCCCCCTGCCACTTGCTCTCCCGGCACCACACCCCCCGCTGCGCTTGTCTGTGCCACTGATGTGGTGAGGGTGTCCTCCCCCTCTGTCCAGCCCACCTTCCCTGTTCCCCATTCTCCTCCCCTGGTGGTAGGCACTGCAGTGGAGTCCACTACCACCCTGTCTGACTTGGGCACTGCAGTGGCGGACCTGTCCACTCCATCTGCAGGGTCCACTGCAGTCGTGCCGGCACCCAGAACATCTGAGTCATGCCCCCCAGTTGTGCCGGCACACACCATGTCAGACACCTCCACTGCAGTTGTCAGTGGCTCTCCAGCACCCACCACCCCTTCCCTGCTTCCTCCTGGTGAGCCCTGATCCTGTCCCTGCGGTGCCTGGCCTGCCCCCCCCGGTTGCCCCTCCTAGTGGATTGTCCCTGGTTTTGTGCAGGCATGCGTAGGGTGACATCTGCCACTGTCACCCTGTTTGGACTTTGACAATGGACTGGCCATTGGCCTTTGTGTTTTTTCTGGACTTTGTTTTCATTACACACATATGCTGAATAAAGCAACTTTCTGTTCTCTAGTGCTTATGCTTCTGATGTACATGTTGTTGATGATGCTAACCATGCCCTTGCTGCAGTGATGGTGATATTTGGTCTCATGATAATGAAGTGTTACTGTGCAGGAACCCATGTGGTCCAGGGGGAATGTGTCCTATCCTGTGGTGTATCCATGTCATCCATAGCAGCATCTGAGGGTGTTATGTGTTCAGTATTTGGCAATGGGATTTCCTACTTAGATTAGCTATTTCTCATCAGTGGCTTTCACCCCTGCACATCTGTTGTGCCTGCCATTGTTCAATTCGTCTACTTCCCTGACCGCGTGGCCATCTCCACTGGACATGCAGGTTTGGGCATCAATGGGGAAGGACTCATCTGTGTTGTCAGTGCAACATTGCTATACAAGTGTGTTGGATCTGTGCTGATGATTACGTTGGCACTTCCATGACCAGGCTGATGTGACGGGAGCCCTCATTTGGTGCTAATTGTTGATTGTGTGACCAAGTGCTCAGCTGACATGATGGGGCCCTACTGAGGCAACATATGGCACAGCTTTCCTCACACAGGAGTGGAGTCCCCTCATGGCAGTGTGTACTCCTGTGACATTGCCTGCGCCCAAGGTGTGTGTTGTATGTGCATGTCTGTGTGTTCACTTCCGTTTAGCTGTGCATGCTGTGATCCCTAGTGTTGTACCTGTTTGTGATGCTTGCTGAGTTGACCTATGTTCCCCCAAAGTCTTCTCCCTGGGTTCTCTGTGATGTGGGTGCATGGCACATTACTGGTCATCAGGGTGTCACCCATAGGTGTGTTTGCTGTCAGGGCTGAGTTTGTGTGCAGACGCAGATGGGTCACAGTCAGGTTTCCCCTTGGCACTTGTTGTTTGCCCCTGTCATGTGATTTCCAGTTTGTGTTATCTTTCAGTGATTGTGACACGTTGTGTGTGTGACTGCTGGCACTCCTCAGGGTCCGGGCTGCAATGTTGGTTGTTGTCTATGTGTGTTCTTTGTGGGTGACCTTGGCTTCTTCATTGGTGTGTGACTGTGGCTGGGATCCCATTGGTTGGTGTGGTATTGCCGTCATGTCCATGTACAGCGTAGTGTGCAGTGTGTCTGACATTCAGGAGTCTTGTTGAGTGGCCATGTGTGATGTGTTTCTGCACCTTGGTTCCCACCCACCACCCTGGAATAGTCATGGGTGCATGTGCAATGTCACCAGTGCATGTGTGCTTCACTGCTGCACATTGTTGGAGGTCGAGGGGTGTGGTGTTGATTGTGTGCAGATGAGAGTTGTTGCTGGCTAGGCCCCTGCCTCCATGTTGGCCTTGGCTTACTGGCCATGCTGATTGATTTGTGCTTGTGTAGGTGTGATGGTAGTTTGTTGCTCAGGACACATGACTGTGGTTCACAGTGTGAACGACATTTAGCTTTGTCATCACAGTGGGATTGTAATGCAGCCCAGGGTCACCACATTGTGGGGGCCCTGGGGGTAGTGCTGTGGTGTGTCTGTGTCTTGCTGTGTCAGTTGCTGTTCCTACGTGCCTGTGTGACATGTGTGATTTGTGCTACCTCTCATCTGACAATGCCTGCTTGCCCACATAGGGGATTTGGATCCATGAGTTACCTTTGTGTGGCACTGTATGCACATCTGTATGATTGGTATTCAGGTCTCCTCATGTGTTGTGTGGTTGCCTGGGGACACTGGCAACCCCCTCACCTGTTGTGTATGATGTGCAGTGTGGGTCTGCCTGTTTGTGTTTGTGCATCTGCACCACTGCATTGGCATATCTTGGGTGTGCCATTGGCTGTATGTAGTTTGGTGGGTTTCCCCTGCTGTCCCTGGGACTCCTAGGTCATCGGTCAGCACAATGATCATGGTTTGTGTGTCCCATTGCTGCCATGGTATGGTATCTGTTCACCTCACATCTACAGTCTCCACAGGGTATCTGCATTTGTGTGCCCATTGGTGCAAATATGTGGGTCTGCATTCTGATGGTCACTTCTGTCATTGTGTCATTGATGAATGTTGACAGTGTCAGCCCCCATGGGTGTTGTTTGTCTGCACATGGCCAAAGGTATGTCTTATTTGCACTGCAGTATTTGGCTCCCCAATTTATGTTGCAATGGGACACATGCACTACTTTGCCACTGATGTGTTTTTTGTTCTGTGACCAGGAATCATCCATGCAGTTTGGCAGTTGCAGCTCTTTCTTTGTCAACACTTACCTTTTGGTCACTGTGATGATGGGGGTTTGGACCCCATTGCCACAATGTTCAAAATGTGCTTCAGCTATGGACCCCACACTTACCTTTTGGTCACTGTGGTGATGGGGCGTTAGACCCCATTGCCACAATGTTCAAAATGTGCTTCAGCTATGGACCCCACACTTACATTTTGGTCACTGTGGTGATGGGGCGTTAGACCCCATTGCCACAATGTTCAAAATGTGCTTCAGCTATGGACCCCACACTTACATTTTGGTCACTGTGGTGATGGGGCGTTAGACCCCATTGCCACAATGTTCAAAATGTGCTTCAGCTATGGACCCCACACTTACATTTTGGTCACTGTGATGATGGGGGTTTTGGACGCCATTGCCACACTGTTCAAAATGTGCTTCAGCTATGGACCCCACACTTACCTTTTGGTCACTGTGATGATGGGGGTTTGGACCCCATTGCCACAATGGTCATGGCCTGCTTGCATTGTGGGGGCCACACACATATATGTGTGGCACATGTGCTAGGGGGTCACATTGTATGTTCAAAGTCATGTTCAGTGTTGTAGGCATTTGACACAGTCTACACACACTTGTCATGGTGTTGGGGGGATGTCTTTTTCTTGCATTCCCTAGGTTGTGGTGTGCTGGTTGTGTCATGCATTGTACATCCTATGAGTGGGGGTGGTAGTAGTGGTAGGCATCCAGCCCCCCATGGGTGGAGGTGGTAGTAGTGACAGGCATCCAGCTCCCCCTGGGTAAGGGTGGTAGTAGTGGTAGGCATCTGGCACCCCCCTGGCTAAGGGTGGTAGTAGTGGTAGGCATCCAGCCCCCATGGGTAAGGGTGGTAGTGGTGTTGGGCACCTGGCACCCCCCTGGCTAAGGGTGGTAGTTGTGGTAGGCATCCAGCCCCCCCTGGGTGAGGGTGGTAGTAGTGGTAGGCATCCAGCCCCCCCCTGGCTAAGGGTGGAAGTAGTGGTAGGCATCTGGCACCCCCTGGGTGAGGGTGGTAGTAGTGGTAGGCATCCAGCCCCCCCTGGCTAAGGGTGGTAGTAGTGGTAGGCATCTGGCACCCCCATGGCTAAGGGTGGTAGTGGTGGTAGGCATCTGGCACCCCCCTGGCTAAGGGTGGTAGTGGTGGTGGGCATCTGGCACCACCCTGGCTAAGGGTGGTAGTGGTGGTTGGCATCCAGCCCCCCTGGCTTAGGGTGGTAGTAGTGGTAGGCATCCAGCCCCCCCTGGGTGAGGGTGGTAGTAGTCATAGGCATCTGGCACCCCCTGGCTAAGGGTGGTAGTGGTGGTAGGCATCTGGCACCCCATGGCTAAGGGTGGTAGTGGTGGTGGGCATCTGGCACCCCCTGGCTAAGGGTGGTAGTGGTGGTTGGCATCCAGCCCCCTGGCTTAGGGTGGTAGTAGTGGTAGGCATCCAGCCCCCTGGGTGAGGTTGGTAGTAGTGGTAGGCATCCAGCCCCCTGGCTAAGGGTGGTAGTAGTGGTAGGCATCTGGCACCCCCATGGCTAAGGGTGGTAGTGGTGGTGGGCATCTGGCACCCCCTGGCTAAGGGTGGTAGTAGTGGTAGGCATCCAGCCCCCTGGGTGAGGGTGGTAGTAGTGGTAGGCATCCAGCCCCCCTGGGTGAGGGTGGTAGTAGTGGTAGGCATCCAGCCCCCTGGCTAAGGGTGGTAGTAGTGGTAGGCATCTGGCACCCCCATGGCTAAGGGTGGTAGCAGTGGTAGGCATCTGGCACCCCCATGGCTAAGGGTGGTAGTGGTGGTGGGCATCTGGCACCACCCTGGCTAAGGGTGGTAGTGGTGGTTGGCATCCAGCCCCCCTGGCTTAGGGTGGTAGTAGTGGTAGGCATCTGGCACCCCCCTGGCTAGGGGTGGCAGTAGTGGTAGGCATCCAGCCCCCCCTGGGTAAGGGTGGTAGTAGTGGTAGGCATCCAGCCCCCCCTGGGTGAGGGTGGTAGTAGTGGTAGGCATCCAGCCCCCCCTGGGTAAGGGTGGTAGTAGTGGTAGGCATCCAGCCCCCCCTGGGTGAGGGTGGTAGTAGTGGTAGGCATCCAGCCCCCCCGGCTAAGGGTGGTAGTAGTGGTAGGCATCTGGCACCCCCATGGCTAAGGGTGGTAGTGGTGGTGGGCATCTGGCACCAAAACACACAAGATGATGGACGGAATGTTGCACATTGGCAAAACATTCACCCCCAGTCACAGATCTGGGTTTAATCCATCGTTATTTTGCTCACCACGCCACCCCAGTTCAGACATGGCCATATGCAAATCAGTCTTGACCCTGTGCCTCATGGGAACAGTCCAGCCCGAACTGCCAAGCCATGTCTTCCCTGGACCGGAATCAAGCATCCTAGGACCGGTTTCTGGCTAACAGCCGTCATCAGCCAGGATAGCTTGACTCCAGTGGCGTAGTGAGCACGGGACCCACGTCTGGGCATACCCTTCCCACATAGGGCGAACAGCAAAACACACAAGATGATGGACGGAATGTTGCACATTGGCAAAACATTCACCCCCAGTCACAGATCTGGGTTTAATCCATCGTTATTTTGCTCACCACGCCACCCCAGTTCAGACATGGCCATATGCAAATCAGTCTTGACCCTGTGCCTCATGGGAACAGTCCAGCCCGAACTGCCAAGCCATGTCTTCCCTGGACCGGAATCAAGCATCCTAGGACCGGTTTCTGGCTATCAGCCGTCATCAGCCAGGATAGCTTGACTCCAGTGGCGTAGTGAGCACGGGACCCACGTCTGGGCATACCCTTCCCACATAGGGCGAACAGCAAAACACACAAGATGATGGACGGAATGTTGCACATTGGCAAAACATTCACCCCCAGTCACAGGCACCCCCTGGCTAAGGGTGGTAGTAGTGGTAGGCATCCAGCCCCCCCTGGGTGAGGGTGGTAGTAGTGGTAGGCATCCAGCCCCCCCTGGCTAAGGGTGGTAGTAGTGGTAGGCATCTGGCACCCCCATGGCTAAGGGTGGTAGTGGTGGTGGGCATCTGGCACCCCCCTGGCTAAGGGTGGTAGTAGTGGTAGGCATCCAGCCCCCCCTGGGTGAGGGTGGTAGTAGTGGTAGGCATCCAGCCCGCCCTGGGTGAGGGTGGTAGTAGTGGTAGGCATCCAGCCCCCCCTGGCTAAGGGTGGTAGTAGTGGTAGGCATCCAGCCCCCCCTGGCTAAGGGTGGTAGTAGTGGTAGGCACCTGGCACCCCATGGCTAAGGGTGGTAGTGGTGGTGGGCATCTGGCACCCCCTGGCTAAGGGTGGTAGTGGTGGTTGGCATCCAGCCCCCTGGCTAAGGGTGGTAGTAGTGGTAGGCATCTGGCACCCCTGGGTAAGGGTGGTAGTGGTGGTGGGCATCTGGCACCCCCTGGCTAAGGGTGGTAGTAGTGGTAGGCATCCAGCCCCCTGGGTGAGGGTGGTAGTAGTGGTAGGCATCCAGCCCCCTGGGTGAGGGTGGTAGTAGTGGTAGGCATCCAGCCCCCTTGGGTGAGGGTGGTAGTAGTGGTAGGCATCCAGCCCCCCCTGGCTAAGGGTGGTAGTAGTGGTAGGCATCTGGCACCCCCATGGCTAAGGGTGGTAGTAGTGGTAGGCATCTGCCACCCCCATGGCTAAGGGTGGTAGTGGTGGTGGGCATCTGGCACCACCCTGGCTAAGGGTGGTAGTGGTGGTTGGCATCCAGCCCCCCTGGCTTAGGGTGGTAGTAGTGGTAGGCATCTGGCACCCCCCTGGCTAGGGGTGGTAGTAGTGGTAAGCATCCAGCCCCTCCTGGGTAAGGGTGGTAGTAGTGGTAGGCATCTGGCACCCCCCTGACTAAGGGTGGTAGTAGTGGTAGGCATCCAGCCCCCCCTGGGTAGGGGTGGTGGTGCGCATTCAGGCCCCTGTGTGCATATGTGGCATTGGTGATGGGCATCCCGCCCCTATGGTGCTGCTGTTGCTGGTGTAAGTAAATTCTGCATCCCTCTGTGTGTGTGTGATGTGTCGTGTACGTGTTGCATGTGTTTTGTGGTTGGTGTCTGACTTACCTTCTGCGCCGTACGCGTCCGTGCCTGTTCCGGTAGTAAATGTAGAATATTGGTATGATCGGGACGAAGGGATTCATGGTTGGTTCGTGTCATTCGTCCTTCTCGTTGCTTCGCGTCGTCCTCGTCGCTTCGCGTCGTCCTCATCGCTGGCGTGTTCGTCTCGTAGCCGTGGATTGTGTTGTGGCGCGAATCGGAGCTTATGTGCGCCTCTCCCGGATGCTTTGACGTGCCGTGCGTAGCGACGGGTTTGGCGCGTACGGGAAGCGCATCGTACTTGTTCGGCCGGACGGAGCTGCATTTTCCCTTCCGTGCGACTCGATTCGGCGTTTCCGGATTCGCCTCGGTCGGAGAACAGGACCTGGATTGGGTGAGTACGACTCGGCCGGATTCTGTGCTGTTGTGCGCATCGTACTTACTCGTTCGGTGTGCTGTACGGATCGGTCGGGAAACAGGCATTCGCATGGCTTTTTTCCCGACCGAATGGTATTGGGTGCGCCTCCGACCGAGATCGGAATCGGCCCCATTGTGTTAACAACCAAATTACATTTCCGCCAGGTGTTATGTTGTTTAAATGAAGGACTGGTCTACTTCACAATATTTTTTCCTATTTTTTTCAACTTGTCAAAACTGTATTGTTCTTTTTGCCATAACATGTGGTTATATTGGTTTTGATATCAAAATATGTTCTGAAATGTACATTTGAACTTTAGAAAAAAGTTTGCCCTTCAAAAGGACATGTGAGAAATGTTCTATAAATTTTGAGATTATCATAGAAGAAAAGTGAAATAAATCACAAGGGCCATTGAAAAGTAAATGTGTGGTCCTTTATGTTAGAATTGGGTGCCTAGACACTGCATTTGTGTACACAATAAAGGGGCCTAGTCTAGGTTGCTACTTATGGGTCCAACCCCCCTTTTCCTTAATAACTAGTGGGCCTGCAGCACTGATTGTGCCTCTCAAGTGAGTAGCCCTGCATATATGCCCCAGGCCTGCCATTGCATTGTCTGTGAGTGAGGTTTCTGGTGTGTTTTGCATGTCCTGATAGTGAAATACTGCCAATTTCGTGTTTCACTATTGCAAGGACTATCTCTCCCATAGGTTATCATTAGAGCTGCCTTATAATTTCCTACAAGTTAACTTCCATTTGGGAAGAGATATAGATTTTGAGTTTGGGATACCTGAACTCACAACTTAAAAATACATCTTTTAGTGAAGTTGGTTTTTAAATTGCATGTTTAAAAATGCCGCTTTTTGAAAATGGGCATTTTTTTGCTTTACTATTCTGTGCCTCTGCCTGCCTGTGGAATCCACGTCTGAGGGAGGGTGACAGTTGGGCTGTTTGTACATTCACTCTAGACAGTCACACAAAGGGAGCTGAGGTGTGCCCTGCCTAACCTGATGGCCCATCAATAAGCTGATGGGTCTTCCTGAGCTAGAGTGGCGGGAGGAGTTATCACTGACACCTGAATAAGGCTGTGCCTGTCCTCACACAAAGCTGTCTCCATCCCCCTGTAGTGAGCCTGGATCCAGGGCAGGGAAAGTTAGGGTCTTGTGCACTGCAAAGACTTCCCATTTAAGTTTGCCTACTTCAAAGGCAGAAACTGGTATAAGCACTGGATCTGTGACACCATAACTTCAGAACACTTCTGGACTAAGAGGAAATTCTGCCAAGAAGAAGAGCTGGAGAAGCTGTCAGGAGGGACTACCACTTTGCTGTGTGCTTTGCTGTGTTGGCCAACTGCTTCTGTCTTGGGCAGTGAAATAAGTGGAATTTGCTTTCTACATCCTGCATGTCAAGGTCATCCAAGGGCTTGTGTGTACTGGCCTCCTGTTAAGAAGTCTCAGGACCATCAAAGACTTCACCTGCAGCCCCTGAACTCCTCTGCTGGAAATTCTGACCTGCCAGTTGGTGCCAATTCCAGTTCTGCGCCCTTGGAAATGGCTTTGCTGCAAAAGAACCAAGAAAATACATGCACTGACTCTCAGCACCTGTTTCTTTCCTGATGCAGTATCGCTGTGCAGTTGAAAATCCAACACATCACCGCAGTGCAGCTGAAGAATCGATGCAGCGCCTGCCGTGTGGCTGAAAGATAGTGGCAGCCCGAGTCCCAAGCCCAGTGTCACCGAAATCCACGGCACCCACTCCAACTCTGAAACAAGCCCTGCTGTGCAGCTGAAGAAATTGATGCATCACCTACTTCGCGATTGGGAAATCGATGTAACGCCTGTTCCGCTACATCAACCCAGTGCATCAGGATTTTCGACGCCTTGACCCTGTGCATCGAAAATCTTCAATGACGTGGCCCAGCAGAAAGGAACCGAGGTTGCGTGTCTGGGGATCAACACATCACCTACCCTCGCAGTAAGGAATCGACTATTCACCTCCCTTGACAGTAAGGAATCAGCACATCACCTCCCCTGTGCCGCAGTAAGGAATCAATGCATCACCTCTAGGCCTGGGCGGAGCTCACAGAATTTCGTTCTGTGGAGTTACCTAAAAAGTCCGCCAGAATTACAGAGTTCCATGCGCGGGGGAAGTATGCTATTGCTCGCCCACCATGGAGAGAGAAGTGTGTGCAAATGATGGCTTTCTGTGCTAACAGTGTAGTTGGGGGTAATAATATACTATTTAAATCAAGGCGTTTGCCAAACACTGCTCCAAGAACCATCTTCAACAACAGACTAGTCAAACACACGCCTGCTGGTTTTGTGTTATCAGATCGCCCAACTCTCTCCTTACCAGGCAGTTAATACTCACTTTCAAAACAATTCCTGCTCATGCCCCATGTTTGGTCAAGGCTCCACCACTCTTAGCGCTGCACCTGCACCAGTCTATCAGCCCCCTCATTACGGCACCTGCACAAGCTCATCAGTCTCCTCAGCGATGTACCTGTCTCAGACGGGGAGAGACGCCAGAAGCTTTTTGGTACCTGCAGCACTAGGTATGCGCGAACACAAACACAAAATACTCCCTCCCGCACCTCATCACCAAGTAAAAAAAAGAGGGACAGTAAAAGCAAGCTTACCAATACAAAATGGGCTGGCAGAAGGAAGACATGCTGCCTCGAACAGTGAAGTACCTCAGACGTGCATCCTTCGCCTCCCCTTGGGGCTCCTGAAGGCCTGGCACAAGTGCCATGTCTCCAGAGCTGGTTCTTGGTCCTGCAGGCTCCTTGCCTGGCAGGACAGGTGTACGGTCTGATAGCAGGAAGTAACCACCATGTCGCCTGGCACAGATCACAAATCGCACCTCCTCACTCTCCGGCTAGGACCGCCTCCATGCTGACATACACTAAACCGGCTCATCAGTCGCAGGATCAGAGGCTCTGGTGTGGCTGTATTTATTTCCGGTGCAGTAGGTAATTTCTTCCAGAGCAGCAAACTTTTAAACATGCTTTTAATTAATTTTTATTCTTATATTATTAATGCTAATGGTGGGTGGTGGGGGCAAACTCCGTTACGCTGGGGAATCTGAGTTTTTTGCTGAACTCTGCTCTCGCCAGTGGAGCACAGAGTCGCAAAATTCCGCAAACTCCATCCACGGAGCGGAGTTACCCGCCCACCCCTAATCACCTCACCTGGCAGCAAGGAATCAACGCATCCTCATGTGGAAGTAAGGAATCGGTGCATCGCTTTGCTTTTCCGGCACTTCATCTCCCCTGCACCTGTTTTCATCCTTGATTTTGATGAACCCCAGGTAGTTTGTGAGAAAAGTGATGCATCCATAGTTTCCTATGGACTGAAATATTTTCAACCTTTTAAAAGTGATATATTTATTTGTTTATTTTGGATTTTCGTCGTTTTGGTCTTGTTTTATTCAGATAAATATTGGTTATTTTTCTAAACCGTTGTGGTGTCCTTTTGTAGTGTTTTCACTTTGTTACTGTGTGCGTATGTACAAATGCTTTGCACATTGCCTCTGAGATAAGCCTGACTGCTCGTGCAAAGCTACCAAGTGGGTGAGCTGGGGGTTTTCTATGGTATGTAACTCCCTTGCCCTGACTAGAATAAGGGTCCCTACTTCGACAGGGTGCAAACCACTGCCAAATAGAGAACCCCCATTACTAACACAGAGGAAACAGGAGAACGGGGTTTGAGAGACTCCTCTCACACATTTTTCACCGGAGATAACTCTAATAAGGTCTCTCTAATTAAGCATTTCAAATGCTCCTCAGACTGCCCAGATTGGTGCTTCACACGAGGGGAGAAAGAAGAGGAGTCAGAAGAAGGGGACACTCCACGGCTCCTCTCATGGGAATGTTTCCCCATGCTGATGCTAAAAAGCCAACTGGGAAACACCACAATCCAACAAGAAACTGCTATGCGGACTTACCTGCGCTTGCCATCATAAAACTCCTCAACCCGACTAGAAGCAAAGACGATCCCACTACCGCGCATGCATGAACCTCCACACGACACGCATGTGCAGCTCTGCAACCCTGAAGAAACTCTCCTTCGTGTTTTGAAAAGACGTAACAGAGATGCCCATCTCTCCCAGATCACATCTGAAGCCTCCTGCTCCCCTCTTGACAAACCCAGCAGATTAGGAATGGTGCCTAACTCCCCTCAAGGTCCGCCAAGCTGACCAGCAAAGGAAGATCTCCCGAATTTGTCAGGGGACCGAGCCCAGCTGAGTCCGCCTTCTCCTCATCCCTGTCCATCCTGCAAGATAGAAAAAGAACAGGAGGAATGCTGGGTAAGTATAGACTTTATAGGCACCACTCGTATGGGAGGGGCTTTTACTTGCATTCTTCTTGTTCTTTTTTTGTCTTGCGAGGTGGAATCACTACATTAGTGATGAATGAGACAAGGACAAAGGGGATCTTCCCAGGGCACACCCTCTCTGTGCCTCTACCACCCTAACATCCCCACCCATGACCTGCCAGCCCCACTCCCAACTACTATCTTGCACAGAGCAGCTGGTAAATGAGTGTTAATCCCCACAGAAGATAGAATATTGTTTAGAATTTCATCCAGAAAGTCTGGCGCTGCATGATTATTTCCCATTCTCTATGCGTTACCTTGTACTAGCTGGATTTACGTGCAGAGATACCCACCAGAATCATAAATTTTGGCCACCCAGTCAGGGCCAGACTGCTCATTTTTTCCGTCGGGCATTTCCCCAGTGGGCTGGAGCCTTCGAATGGTGGTTTTTGAGGCAAGGGGCCGCCGCTAGCACCTTTCACTTTCTCCAGCTGCTTCAGGTATTTCAGTTGGTGAGAGAGTAGGAGAGAGAAAAATAAGAGAGGATGACGGGAGCTGGGCTGGTTTGGAAGTTTTTGAAAGTTTTGCCATGGCTGCTTTCGATTTCCAATCTGGCACTGCACCAGGTATCTCTGCAGATGAATAAATAGTGCCCTTTGACTTGTATTCTTTAAGAAATGTAGCAAATGATGTGCTCATCCCATTCCCGAGCAAGAACATTGTTTTAGCATTATACCTTCTTGCCCCACCTCAAATGTCGCATATAGTAACCTTATGTTTATTTTAATTCATTTTTTTTTTTCCTGAGTGTTAGCCGCCTTGCGGCTCCTCTAAAGCTGAAGCGAGAAGGCTAGTACTCTAGAGCCTTGACAATCAATCAATCAATCAATCATGTTACTTATAAAGCGCACTACATACCCGCGAGGGTCTCAAGGCGCTGGGGGAAGAGGGGGGTGGTGCTGCTACTGATCGAAGAGCCAGGTCTTGAGGAGTCTTCTGAAGGCCAGTAGGTCTTGGGTCTGTCGGAGGTTGGTGGGGAGGGTGTTCCAGGTCTTGGCGGCGAGGTGGGAGAAGGATCTGCCGCCGGCGGTCGTTTTCCGGATGCGGGGGACTGTGGCGAGGGCGAGGCTGGTCGAGCGGAGCTGGCGGGTGGGGGTGTAGAAGCTGAGTCGTCTGTTGAGGTAGGCTGGTCCGGAGTTGTGGAGTGCTTTGTGTGCGTGGGTGAGGAGCTTGAAGGTTATCCTCTTGTTGACAGGGAGCCAGTGCAGGTCTCTCAGGTGGGGTGTGATGTGGGTGCATCGGGGGATGTCGAGGATAAGACGTGCAGAGGCGTTCTGGATGCGTTGCAGCCGTCTCAGGAGCTTAGCCGTCGTTCCTGCGTAGAGGGCGTTTCCGTAGTCCAGCCTGCTGGTGACAAGGGCCTGGGTGACTGTTTTCTTGTTTCGGTGGGGATCCACTTGAAGATTCTGCGGAGCATTCGGAGGATGTTGAAGCAGGATGAGGAAACGGCGTTGACCTGCTTAGTCATGGAGAGGGTGGGGTCGAGGATGACCCCTAGGTTGCGTACGTGGTCGGTGGGTGGCGGGGCTGTTCCCAGTGATGTTGGCCACCAGGAGTCGTCCCAGGCTGAAGGGTTGGAACCAAGGATGAGGACCTCCATCTTGTCCGAGTTCAGCTTCAGGCGGCTGGTCCTCATCCATTCGGCGACGGCCTTCATTCCTTCGTGGAGGTGGGCTTTGGCGGTGTGAGGGTCTTTGGTGAGGGAGAGGATCAGCTGGGTGTCGTCGGCGTAGGAGATGATGTTGAGGTTGTGCTGTCGGGCGACGTGGGCGAGGGGTGCCATGTAGATGTTGAACAGCGTTGGGCTGCGGGAGGAGCCTTGGGGTACGCCGCAGATGATCTTGGTGGCCTTGGATCGGAAGGGGCGAGGCGGACGCTTTGTGTTCTGCCGGAAAGGAAGGATGTGGTCCAGTCCAGGGCCTTCTCTTGGATCCCGGCGTCGTGAAGGCGTGTTCGTAGTGTGTGGTGGCAGACCGTGTCGAAGGCGGCTGATAGGTCCAGGAGGATGAGGGCTGCTGTTTCTCCGTTGTCTAGCAGGGTCCTGATGTCATCGGTGGCGGCGATGAGGGCGGTTTCGGTGCTGTGGTTGCTGCGGAAGCCGGACTGGGAAGGGTCCAGGATGTTGTTCTCCTCGAGGTAGCGGGTCAGTTGTTTGTTGACGATTTTCTCGGTGACCTTCGCGGGGAACGGGAGCAGAGAGATGGGTCGGAAGTTCTTGAGGTCCTTGGGGTCTGCCTTGGGTTTCTTGAGTAAGGCGGTGATCTCGGCGTGCTTCCAGCTTTCCGGGAAGGTTGCTGTCTTGAAGGAGATGTTGATTATTTTCCGGAGATGGGGCGCGATGGCTGTACTGGCTTTGTTGAAGATGTGGTGAGGGCAGGGGTCTAGCGGTGAACCGGAGTGGATGGTGTTCATGATCTCGCTGGTGTCCTCGTCGTTGATGTTGGTCCAGGAGAGCAGGCGGTTGGTGTTTGTGGAGGCAGTGGCCTCGGTGGTTGCCTGGGCGGTCGTGGTGTTGAAGCTGTCGTGGATGTCGGCGATTTTGCGGTGGAAGAAGGTGGCCAGTGAGTCGCACAGGTCTCGCGACGGCTGGATGTCGTTGGTGTTGGAGCTGGGGTTGGAGAGTTCCTTCACGATGTTGAAGAGCTCTTTGCTGTTGTGTGCGTTGTTGTCTAGGCGGTCTTTGAGTGAGGCCCTTTTGGCGGATCTGATGAGGTGATGGTGACTGCGGGTGGCGCTCTTGTGGGCGGCGTAGCTGTCCGCTGTCCGTTCGTGGAGCCAGATCTTCTCCAGTTTTCGGCATGTTCGTTTGGAGGCCTGGAGGTCTTCGGTGAACCAGGTGGCTTTCTTGCTGGTGTGGCTGTTGGGCGGATTCTTGAGCGGGGCGAGGGTGTTGGCGCAGTCGTCGATCCACTGTCTGAGGTTGCGGGCGGCGGTGTCGGGGTCGGAGGGTTCGGCGGGTGGGCTCAGGGCGAGGGTTGTGGTTAGCTGGTCTTCCGTGACTCTGCTCCAGCAGCGGCGAGGCATTTGTTCGGTGCGGTGGTGCGTGGTGGGCTTCCTGTAGGTGAAGTGGATGCAGTGGTGGTCAGTCCAGTGGGGTTCGGAGGTGTGGTTGAAGGAGACGTGTGGGCTTGCGGAAAAGATGGAGTCTAGAGACACCATAGCCATTCTGTGGGATTAGTGTGTTAGCTGTGCAGTTTAAGGAAATCTTTGTGACGTGTGGACGAATACAAATCCACATGTACCTGAACATTTTATATTTTCTTCCTCGAGTTTTAGTCTAAGTAAAACTTCTTAGATTGATGACGACTAATGATTGCGTTTTAATTTTAAATGTCTTCTGCACAGTAATTGCATAGTATCTCATATACTAGCCACCGTTTTCCGGATTTCATTCATGAAACCTACAATTTGTCATGAATTTTAAAGATGAACCTTTATTAATTCATTTACAGAATGGAAAATCTCAACGCCTTACTTGCGAAAGTGAGCAACACGGATATATTTACAAATTAGCTCCTTCAGTGTGGAAAACACATTAGGTACGCCCATTCATTCAATTTATACAAATGTAACCAATTGAATTGCGTGACTTACTTTTCTATTCCTCCTACCGAGCCTTCACGTACAATATATTCTGTACAGCTAAACAAATCCCATTAAGCGAAATCCATTTCAAGTGGCTTCAAAAAATAAAAGTAAGCAGACCAACGCGACGCCATTGTCTGCCTAAAAAAAACACATTTAATTCTGCAGCTTTAGGAAATTAGAGGGAAGTGAAGTCGCCTCGGTGGCATCTGGTTGCAGTGCTGGGTCAGAGGACAATCAATAATGATGCGAGCATTACCCCCAATTGCACATATTTCACTCTGGCTGTCAGCAGCGAGATCTTTCATGGGGATTATTAATAGCCGTGGCAAGTGGCTCTTACAGCCATTGAGTGCTTTTCACAGGAACCTCTTCTCCGGTGACTTACGAGGGCTCGGAATCCTCCCCTGATTGGCTGCTGCCTGCGAACCAGGCACTGAAACAGATTGCCGACCGAGGGCTGAAATCCCCTCGTTGCTCTTTATATTTCAAACTCAATTTCGCTGACGTATAGGTCTGCGGCTAATGACCATCCCGCGCTTTGACTGGTTCCGCGAATCTGTCAGCGGCATTGCTAAGCCCTTGTGGTGATCACAGTAGCGTTATGTTTGATAGTCGGAGAGGAGCGTTTAACAGAAATTAGAAGCGGGCGATACAGAAATGAAAGAGAACTTTTACGTGTTACAATCCATGGGAGCAGATGCACGGTGGCGTACCGAGGGTACCATGGGGCCTAGAGTAGACAATGAAAATTGGCCCTCTAACCACCGGTTGGGTAAGAAAAGAAAGCAATATTCCGGGGTCAGTGGACGCACAGGATTCGGGGCCCCGGTGTCACTGCACCTGCGGCACCATTTGTGACTATGCTCCTGCAAATGCATGGTTATAACATAAGTATTTGTGCCTCATCAAGGGTCGTAAGCGCTATATAAATATGCTTGCAATAAATTGTGGGTCTCTTGTCACTGTGTAAGCAGTGCTTTAAATGGGCTGGTACTTCCAGGTACCGAGTACTTTTTAATTTTGAGAGGGAGAGTACCTGAACTTCTCAAGAGAAATGTAATACTTTTAATTGAAGAGTACCGGCACTCCTCAGAAACAAGCAGGTACTCTGGTTCAGAGTACCTGCACTTCTATTTTTCCATTTCAAGCACTGTACACATTGACGCAGAGCAAAGATAGGGAAAGGCGTAAGAGTTATTTAGAAAAGGATCTATGTCAGAATGTCCTATGCAGAAATAATCTGTTCGATAAATATCATGTCCTAAATATCATTTGCAAAAATACTGTCCCGGTGGTTATAGATTTTCTATTAACTCCAATGGGATCCATATTCTTTGTAGATGATATTTATGTTCAATGTCCCGCTACCTCTCTCATTTGCTGATTCTTGACCACTGCTCACATTCTCTAATAATCTTCGCTGCTCATGAAGGACTTGGGGAGTTTGGCACTTGGTTGGAGCTGGAACCTGATACTTCAAGCCAGTAGCGGCTCACACAGGTAAGATCGGTGAGACAGGGCGGAGTGGGGGGGGGGGGTGGAAGTCGACAGACGACGGGATAAGTAAAATTAAATAAATAAAACCACTTACCTTGAGCTCACTGCATCGCCGACTCGGCGAGCGCAAGGTAAGTGGTATTATTTATTTATTTAATATTACTTATCCCGTCTTCTGTCGACTTCCACCACCCCTACCCCTGCCCGCCCCGCCTCACCACTCTTACCTGTGCGAGCCACTACTGCTTCAAGCTTCTTACATGTGTAGGCTGTCATCCTACTTTCTGTGATTGCAAATAGTTCATTGACATCAAGCATTTCCTAAGTCTGCTGCCATGCCATGGATTTCACTAGTGATCAGAGAAAGCAAGAAAGAAATCAAAAGAACAAGACTTGCTGCACATATGGACCTGCTTCTGTAAAATAGGAAACTTTTCTGCATGGACCATCCCTTTCTCATTTATTTGTTTGGTTCCTCCACAGAACAGTAGACACATCATGACTTAGGGTGCCAAGAGGGGTCTGAGATGTCCTTTTGTGGCATTTTTCCAGAAACACTCATACAAGAGCCTCTGAGTCTAATATGTAATATTTCAGCAACTTAGTGGTAGATGTGATATCCTTGGTGTGGTTTTCTCCCAAACATTTTGCCTTCCCTCCTCCTGTTTTGCTGAATTCACTTTTGTTGGCCTTAGGACTCTGTGCACTCTGCCACTGCTAATCAATGCTAAAGTGCTTGTGCTCACTCCTTTGAACATGGTAAACTTAGCTTACAATGTATGTATCGCAAGTGTATAAGTGCACTTGCCCCAGCCCGCACTTCTATGTGAAATCAACTTTGCGTTATTAACAAAACTCTAGACAATACACTTCTGTGCTTCTTCTTACATTACACTGCACATGGAAACCATCAAATTAATAATTTTTATTGCGAATGACTCTCCGCAATCATATCATGTTTGCCTTAATTTTTACAGACACAATACATAAACTTGTTTACATGAAAAACAAAATATCATCTTTTTCAAAAAACAGTGCTGTCTGTTGTTTCCCAATGCATTTCGGGATCAACTGATCCCTTCATCAGGGGAACTGTAATGAAACATAGAATCCAATGTTAAACATACAGGGAGGGACTGTTCATTCACATAATGCAATATCGCAATATTTGACATTAAAACCGGTAACCCACAACAGCATTTAAATCCTTTTGTAATATAAATGAACCCTTCAAAAGTGCTCTCCATGTGAGTGTCTTCATCAAAAGCATACACCAACCGTCACCTAGTGCTTCTCAAAGCTACGGACCACTTCACCCAGCTCTGTGCAGGCAATATATCAAACCAAGAAAAACGAACTCCAAAAACTCACAACTATGAACCTGTATCTCTCTATGTCTTGCCCGATATGGCACTCGATCAAAGTGATTCCTGAAACATGAATAGTAATACTGATGTACTCCCAGGAAGAGGAAACTGAAGGGCGCTCCACAATACCACCATACCCGGTTGAATTAATTACCTCGTTTACACTCAATAACTCTGCTTGATGTTATCACTGTGATTGCTGTTCCTTGCCGTGCCGTACAAAAGCTGTAAACAACAAAGTACCACCGTAAGCTCTAGCACTATACCAAGGTTGGTAGATTCTAATACCACCCCTCTCACCTCGATAATTCTGCCAACTGTCTCGGCGTGTTCGTTTCTCTGCATGTTCAAATCAACGTACCAGGAAGCATGAGATCCTGCGTCTTCCTGTCCCATAAGTCTCTGCTAATCAGGAACATCAATAACGGACCCTCCGAGTTGATTACAACTAAACTTCGCTGTGATGGCAGCCATCTTAAGCTGCCTGCCCAAACTCTGTGCTCCTGCGAAGTGTACTCTCGTTTACTGATCAACATACCCCAGTTCAAAGAGCACCTACACTATCAGTTAACTCCGATGTTACCACAAGAGCAGAAACATAAATAAGCACTGTCCCTCTCCTTTATTATGTGATAGAAATATAATCCAAAGAAAATGTATTTTCTTTTTTTCTTGTTTGTCTGGGTCCGCCCTTTATACGCCCGATATAGGTGGATCACCGTGTCCTACGTGCTTGTGCACAACATGCCTCTCACTTCGCATAATTTGTCATCCACAACTCAAACTTACATTGTAACTATGGCTCAAAACAATGTGTCATTCAACTAATCCACCGCACCAGCCCAAGTGCCAACGAACTGGGTTCTCGCGAGTACTCGGTAAAACATATGACTCTCTATTACAACTGACCTTCGGATGGTGCATGTTGCATGTTGTGTGTAATGTTGCAATTCCCACCAATTTGTGAACAATATCAAAAAAGTGCCAAAACAATTCCATACACAAGATCATGACTACATCAAACCTATTTGACAACATATACAATATCATTGCAGTGGCTGAATAAACTCATAACCTGTAATCCCCATGTGAGTGATAATATGACTGCATATATGAAAAGCTAACGCGTCTAACTGTGGTGTGGTTACTCTGGTTGGTGTTCTCTAAGCGTGTGATGTCAAAGATAGCAGTTCATATCCAGTTTGTCATTTAATCCAACAGGTATCATGGTGTTAAGATATTTTATCCACCGTATTTCCCTTTGTGATAACCACTTGGCATTGTCTCTCTCCTGAATCAGGTTTATTTTCTCCAAGATTAGGAATCTAAGTTGTAAGAATATTGTGGTTTGACTCCATCCAATGCATAGCCTGACTCGAGTTGGGATTTTTGTTGCGTATAAGACTCTTGTGCTCAGTAATTCTGATTTAGATTTTTCTTTCCGTTTTACCAACGTACATCTTGCCACAAGGGCATTTAATACAATAAACCACGAACATTGAGTTACAATCTGTGGAATCGCGTAATTTGATGATGTTTCCTGTTTGTGGATGTGTGATCGTTTTGCCTATGATGATGATATTGCAATGAATGCAGTTGTGGCACTTTTTCATTCCCGGATCTACTGTTCTGATGTTCGGTGATTTTTTTGGTTAAGAATTCCTTTCTGTTCCGACTCCTTGTGTAAGCGCATAAGGGTTTATTTATGAACAGACCTTTGAAGTCAGACTCACTTTGGAGCAATTCACATCGGTGATTTAGGATATTTTTAATCTGCTTAGATCTCGTAGAAAATTTAGATACAAAGACCATCCTGTCTGGGTCTTTTTTCACCTTAGTTGATAACAAATCGCTTCTGGATACATTTCCCACTCTCTGTTCGGCCGTGGAAATTACTGTTGTGGGATATCCCCGTGCTTGAAATTTGTCTCTTTGTTCAACAGTTTCTTGCATGAATGCTTCCGGTGTCGATGATATTCTCTTGGTCCTTAGCATTTGGGAATAGGGCAAATTCTGTAGGAGAGCTGGAGGATGAAAGCTAGTATACAACAGGAAATTATTGCGATCAGTTGTTTTGTGATAAACCGCTGTGACCAACTTGCCCAGTTTTTTGGTGATGGACACGTCCAAAAATGAGATCTGGTCTTCACTGACCTGATGGGTGAATTGTATGTGTGGATTCTTTTGGTTCAATTCAGTTATCTTTTTCAACAAAGCCTCTGTAGTGCTATCCCAAATTAGGAAGATATCATCAATGAATCGTTTGTAAAAAATCAAATTCTTTAGCCAACCCTCATTTGCCATAATGTGATCTTCCTCGAACTTGGACATGTATGTATTAGCGTACGCTGGGGCTCCATAAAAGCCGATCGATATTCCACTAATCTGGAGAAAAAATCATCATTCCATTTGAAATACGAGTGCTGTAAGCAAAACTGTAATAACTCAAGGATGAAAATGTTGTTATCTGCTGTATCCCGATCCCCTGAGCCCGAAATGCATTGGGAAACAACAACAGACAGCACTGTTTTTTGAAAAAGATGATATTTTGTTTTTGATGTAAACAAGTTTATGTATTGTGTCTGTAAAAATTAAGGCAAACATGATATGATTGCGGGGAGTCATTCGCAATAAAAATTATTAATTTGATGGTTTCCATGTGCAGTGTAATGTAAGAAGAAGCACAGAAGTGTATTGTCTAGAGTTTTGTTAATAACGCAAAGTTGATTTCACATAGCAGTGCAGGCTGGGGCAAGTGCACTTATACACTTGTGATACATACATAGTTTGATTTTGAGGCAGGCCTCCTCATTCCCACCCAGCACGCTCAACTAATTAATTTAGTCTACATTGGATAAAATAGTTTACGCACAAATAGGAGTGCGCGACATACCACGAAATTCAAACTTAGCTTACAGCCAATTGACACATTTAGTTTACTTATAAGTCCCTAGTAAAGTGGTACTACTTGTACTCAGGGTCTGTGAATTAAATGGTACCAGTGGGCCTGCAGCATATATTGTGCCACCCACTTAAATAGCCCTTTTAAAACATGTCTCAGGCCTGCCATTGCAGCCTGTGTGCAGTTTTAAACTGCCACTTTGACCTGGCAAATACACCTTTTGCTAAGCCTAAACCTGTTTAATACATATAACCCACCCCTGGGGAAGGCACTAAACAGTTCATAGGGCAAGGTGCATTATATCTAAAATACTGGCCATGTTGGAGATGTACTTTTAAGGTTTTCCTATCCTAGTAAAGAAAAACTATTTTTTTAAGTTGAAAAGGAAGTTTATTGATATAATATAAAACGTCGCAATAAAATATAGAAATAGGAAGTACAATCTTAACTGTATAATGTGTTAAATTAATATGGGGAGGGAAGGGAAGAGAAAAGAGGGGAAGGGAGAAAGGGTAGGAAAATAACAATTATGCATATTATATTTAACATAACTACTTATATAATTATTAATATCTACTAATGTGTATAATAAAAGAAAAAATGAATAAAAAGGAAATGATAGTAATATATAGACAACTAAAATGAAATCATGGGGGTTTAGGGACTTCTTCAATTCGGGGATTACGGACTTGTGCTGTATGCGCAGATACATCTAGAAAATGAGTAATAGGTGACCATAGATATTGTCGTTTTATTGCAAGGGAAATAGGGTGGATATACGCTCTATCTAGTCTGTGGTTATAACAAACCCCATACCACCAGGCTTGATAAGAAATACTGGTGGCATTCTTCCATGCCCTGGTAATCTGTTGGAAGGCAACTGCAAGGAGTAGATCAATAATATGAAAATTATTTGAGTGAGATTTCCATTCAGAAGATACACTACCTAGAAACATATTAACAAAAGTGAAGGGGATTTGTGTGTGAAAGATACTATTGAGTTGATCCCAAACTTGTTTCCAGAAGTTATTAACCGGGGACATGTAAATAACATATGTTGTAAATCTGCTAGGGATGCATTACAGGACCAGCATGAGGAAGAAAGAGTAGAGTTTATTTTATGTAATGAGACAGGAGTCAGTAAGAGTCTGTTATAGATGTAAAATAAAGTTTGGGTGGTATTAGCAGCCCTAGAACATTTCCTAATTTTAATCCAGACCCTATTCCAGGTGGGAATAGAGAGGGATAGTTGGAGATCAGCTTCCCATGAGAGCTCCACCTCTGTTTTATCTCGTGTAGCAGGAGAAGAAGATAAATGTTTATAAACTTGAGATGCGGATGGGGAGAGAGATAAGACGGAAAGGACAGTAGGAGGTGGAGATGATACGGTATGAATGAGAGCCAAGCGATTGTAAGTTGATTGAATCAATAAAATTAAGGATGCATATTTAGATGCAGATGAGGGAGGCAGAGAAAATCGTGTTTGAGCAACTTGAAAAGTTATACATGCATTATCATGATAAAGTTGATGTACCAATGAAGCAAATTGACATGCCAATCTTTCCAAAAAATAGTTCGGTTATTGATTTTAAGATGTTTACTGTACCAAATTGAAGAATGCAAAAATTGATCTTTGGGAGAAATATGATTTGTAAGCAAAGGTTGGAGAATTCTGCAGCTGTTATTAAAGATGGGAAGAGAAAGTGACAAAGGACGGTGAGTGAAGGATAAAAATTCTTGAAAGGAGAAAGGTTGAAGAAAATTGGTTTCAATGGAAGTCCATAACGGTAATGATGAATCTTCTTTATCAACTTGGTGTGATAGAGAGGATTGTTTAAGAGAAAACGCAGTATGATAGGCTTGAAAATCTGGGAAATTAACACCGCCCAACTGTTTAGGTCATTTAAGTTTATGTAAAGACATCCGAGGTTTCTTATTATTCCAGAGAAATTTTGATAGAATGGAATATATTGCTTTAAAGTGTGACTTAGGAATGTTTACGGGAATATTAGAGATATAAAAAGTATTATAGGTACCAACATAATTTTTATCGTGTCAAGACGACCCCACCAAGATAAAAACGGGGGATTCCATCTGGATGTGGTAGTTTTCAAGAGCGTTTGTAAATCTCTTAAATTTATTAACATGGATTCTTTAACATAAGATTTAAACCATAAACCCAAGTATTTGATTATTTCCAATGCCCAACGAAAACCCGAAGAAGTATAATCCACAGAGAAGCATAATCTATTTAATGGAAGGATTTCACATTTGTCGTCATTTAATTTATAACCAGACACAGAGGCAAAAGCTTGTACTTCAGAGAAGAAAGCTGGCAGAGAGGTCTGAGGTTGTGATAGAAAAAGCAAGATATCGTCCGCATAAACAGAAAGTTTTAATTGGTTGAAGCCATATTTAAAGCCTGTAATCTGAGAATTTGAACGAATCTTAATCAGGAAAGGTTCAAGAGCGAGTATAAAAAGAAGGGGAGAAAGAGAACAACCTTGCCTTACCCGCGATATAAAGGAAAGGAGGAAGAGATAAGACCATTAGATAAAATGGAGGAGACAGGAGAAGAATATAATAAGGAGATATAATTTATAAATTTGTGACCAAAACCAAACCAGGACAAAGTAAAGAAAATATATGACCAACCGACTCTATCAAAAGCTTTTTCAGCATCCAAAGATATGGCAGCTAAAGAATCTTTATAGGATTTGGCTTTGGTAAGGACATTACAGAAAAGTCTAGTGTTATCCGAGATATATCTACCTTTAATAAAACCACATTATTCACGTCCAATTAATATGGGTAGAAATTTCTCTAAACGCAAAGCTAATATTTTTGCTAAAATGTTAGTCTAAATTAGTTAAAGAAATGCGCCTGTAATTTTTTACAAACAGTATGATCTTTACCCTCCTTGGGAAGGAGGCATATCAAAGCTTCTTGAAAAGAGCCACTGGACTTTTTGGAGGAAATAAAAAATTGAAATAATTGATGTAATTTGGGAATAAGAGCTCGAGAAAAATAGGAATAAAATTCAATCGTGAAACCATCAGGTTCTGGGGCTTTACCGTGTTTAATAGAGCGAAGAGCAGTAAGGAGATCTAGCTCTCGGACATCGTCACCTAACACTGAAAAATCCAGGTCGGAAGAAGAAGGTGGATTAATAGAGGATAAGTACTGAAGTATATCCTGCTGAGGTACTGAGGATACAGGAGTGTATAGAGATTGGAAGACTAGAGTGAATTCTGATAAAATATCTTCATTTTTGTACACTATATGATTATTAGTAGAGAGGATAGAGCTAATCTTGGTACGTTCCTTTTTAACTTTAAGATAAGTGACTAATAGCTTCCCTGCTTTATTCTGACCTCCAAAGTATTCAGCTGAAGATTTGAGCAGAAATGAATTAGCGTTTTCAGTAGATATTCTGTTGAATTCGAATTTGGATTTGATAAGTTCCTCTAAGCAAGTTTTAGAATTTGTGTGGAAAAAAGAATGTTCTAGTTGTTTAATGCGAGCCGTAAGCGATTGCAAAGTAAGTAAAGAGGATTTCTTCCATTGGGATACAAAAGAAATAATAAAGTCTCTAGAAGCTGCTTTAAAAGCATCCCAAATAATCTGTGGAGACATGAGTGGAGTTTCATTTTCAAGAAAAAAAGTGTTAATAAAGGTTTCAAAATGTTGGGTAAAATTGGGATCTAAGAGGAGAGAATTATTGAATCTCCATCTTCGTGTACCCTGGGCAGGAGGAAGAAGGTCTAGATCTAAAGTAACTGGGGCATGATCAGAAATCAATATAGAACCAATATCAGAATGAGTGATATGTTGTGTGAGTGCTTTGGAAGTGAATAGATATTCTAAGCGAGATTGGGAAGAGTGTACCGGAGAAAAGAAAGAGTATTCTCGAAGTGTAGGGTTGCATAATCGCCAAGCGTCCACTAGTGACCTATGTTGAATAGTGGATGTGAATTGTGAGTGCATAAGGGATGGAATAAATTTAGATTGAGAATTACGGTCAATAATAGGGTCCATGACCAAATTACAATCTCCCCCGACTAACAAGTATTCATCTTGAAAAGACATCAATTTAGATAATATTGTAGGCCAAAAAGCAACATCTGGGGCAGTAGGTGCATACAAATTAAAGAGAGTCAAGGGGATATTATTCAATAACAGCAAAACAGAAACCCACCTACCCACATCATCAGCATCTTGTGAAAGAATCTGTAAGTCAAGACGTTTATGACATAAAATGGCTACACCATTACGATTACCCGTACCGGGAGATGCAAAAACATGACCCACCCATTGCCGTTTAAGTTTAGGGATTTCTTTGTCTAAAACATGAATTTCCTGTAATAAAGCTATATCACATTTTAAATTAGATAAGTGAGAGAGTACCCGTTGACGTTTTATAGGAGAACCCAAACCTTTAACATTCCATGAAACAACCTTTAAAGCCATTTATACTAATCGACAAGACATAAAGAATATATAGCAATAAATAAAACAATTAAGAGTTGACAATATGATATAAGTAATAATTTCTAGCAAAAAATCTACAAAATTGTACCAGCAAAAATTAATAGTATAGAGGAGGAAATAAGTAGTTATGAAAATCAAGAAAATAAGAGAAAAAGGTATAAGCTGGAAGGAAGGAGAAAGTATAGAGAAAGAAGAGGAACCATCAATGAAGTAAAAAAGATATTCTGAAAAAAGACAGGGAAAATGGAGAAAGGAGGAGGAGACAAATACAACAAATAAGAAACATATACCATGAAATCCGAAAACATAATGACCGACTACAGAAAACATGAACAAGATGAGGGTGGTGAAGCCACATGAGGAAAATGGCACAACTAACCGGGCAACTCAGGGCGGACCGGGGAGGGAGGACACCATCCAAGCATACCAGGGATAACAGAAAATATGTATGAAGGGAATACCGCACCTAATAATAGAAAAAAACATAACAGGTGAGTATAAAGTAGGGTTATCCAAGAAACTTAACTAGACAAGAACAAAACAACAGTGTCTGAACAACAGAGCATATTAAATCAATAACATCACAAGATTAAACACTAGCTTGTCGGGACAAATCCATATCTTCTTCTCCACACTGTTCCAAGAACCGTTGTAGCAATGCAGGGTCTTCGTAGTTCGTGGTTCTGTTCTTATATATCACTTTAAAAAGACATGGGTGGAAGAGACCAAATCTGGCATTGAGAGTACGGAGTGCTGGTCTCATATCCAGGAACTTCTTTCTTCGATCCGCTGTTTCCTTGGCATAATCTTGAGCAAAAAAGAGATTGGAGCCTTGCCATGAAATACGGCCTTTGAGCTTAGCTGCCTGTAAGATCTTCAATAAATCTGTATATTCCAAGAAGTATATGATTACTCCTCTAGGTTTGGCTGAAGAGGCTGCCATGGTTGGGATACGACCTAAACGATGCGCTCTTTGGATGTTTAGGACAGGAGAGCTAGGTAGACAAAGCACTTGTGGAAGAAAAGATTTGAAGAATGAAATGGCGTCTGGGCCTTCCAAGCCTTCTGCCAGACCATAAATGCACAAGTTATTACGCCTGTTACGGTTCTCCAAATTTTCCACGTGTTTTTTAAGTAGTAAGATCTCGGATTTCATTGAAGGAACTTGGTTCACCACAACCTGAACAGATTGTGCTTGTTGTTCAATCTGCATAACACTATTCTCCATAGTGGACCACTTGTTGTCCAAAGCTTGGAGCCTTTTATTTGTTTCTTCCATGTAGGGCCGAAGAGCTCGTATTTCTTTAAAAAGCACATTCATAGTATTTGGTGGAGGAGACGTAGTAGGAGAAGGAGGGTCTTTTTTGATACGTTTTCCAGAAGTCAATATAGATGAAGTGGTTAATTTAGGAGTTAGTTTGTTGGTGGAGAGCGGAATATTAGATGCTGCTACCAGTGTTTCCTTATTGGAAAGAGATAACTTTCTCTCAGAGCTCTCCATAGTTGCTGAAAGAACTGAGTAAGGATTGTGGTCCGCCAAAGATGAGAATGGTAGAGAAGAACCAGTAAGACGACGAGTAGACTTTGTTCTCCCCATAAAAGTTGAACAGGATTTGCAGATATTGAAAATACCAGGACAGCGTGTAAAATATGAAGTAAAAATGTAGGAATATAATGTGCTGTAGCAGCCAAAAGAAGAAGATCTTTGTTGAAATAACAGCAAAATTCCTGGAAAGTAGAGAGTTCAAGACCAGTAATCCAGAGAATATCTGTGAACCATAGTGAATTCAACTCCTCTATAGTCCATTCCTGCTTGACCTAGGACTGCAGTAAAGCATATGACGAGCATCAAAAAGCCATGTGAGGAATTAGCGCATCACCTACAGCACCTGGAACCGTCTAAACCATTAAAACTAGTCTCGACTATTCACCAAAACAACACCAGAGACTCACTGTGGCAGATAATTCATCGTGAGTCCTTCACCGTAGCTCTGCGTGTAATTGAGAAAGTCCAAGACCAAATGGGAAATTCCAATATAATACTGGTATAAACTTTCATGTTCCTTGTCTTCCACTTAATGAATTGTCCTTTAATACTGAGCAGTGAATTATAGACGAGCGCTAAAACATTGTGAAATGCTCCTGATTCTGTTTGTCATTGAATGCGGGCTGTTTCATGAGAAAAACAAAATGGCGGGCGCAAATCCCGTGAGGGAAACGCTCCGGCCACAATAGAAGGGGAGAGACGCTCACCCAGACCATGGAAATAGCTAGCAGAACATCCAGAGTCCTTTATTCCATGAAGTATTCCATCAACATGCAGTGAAGCGGCGGAGGTCCGCAGGAAAAGCCGTCACTCCATCCGAGCCGCTGCGGTGCTCCCTCAGCAAGCGGCCATCTTCTATTGGTGTCAAGCCACGCCCCCGTAATGAAAAACTCTTAAATTTGTGTTTTACTACTGCAAGATCTACCTCTACCACAGGATAAGATTTGGTTACCTTCTTACATGTAATAAGTGATAACTTTTGCTTGGGAACATGTAGCAATGTCATGTTTGGTCTCTAGAGAATTGTAACCGCCGCCTCTCCTTTCACACACCCACCAGACATCTCCGCCCAACTGGCCGTGGCCACCATCCAACGGATCCACAAGACAACGGCTGGAGCAAGACCCTTCTCCTACCTTGCTGCGAAGACCTGGAACTCCCTGCTTCTACATCTCAGGCAATCACCATCTCTGCCTCAATTCAGGAAGGACCTCAAGACCTGGAACCGCAGATTCAACTCCCCCTCAGCGCCATGAGACCCTAACGGGTGAGTAGTCGTGCTTTACAAGAACCATGATTGATTGATTGATTTTAAATCTTCTTTAATGATGAAGTCGAGTTTTAAGTCCCAATTCTGAAAATGCCACTTTTTAGAAAGTTTTCATTTTCTTGTCGTAATAATTTGGTACCTGTATCCTTTGTCACATGACTAGGTGTATTTGGAAGTTGGCTTTGTGTATTCCTCCCAGACAGTGTCACAAAGGGGAACTGGGGTTTGGCAGGATGAGCCATCCTGAGAAGATGGGTGGAGCTGTCACCTAACACACTTTCACTTTAATATAGGCTACCTCTTGCACTCACAAAGAACTTTACTCTAGCCTTTTATCACCCCAGACATCCTGCGGCCTGGGCAGGGGAAGGAAGGCAATTCCAGAATCAGATGTGGGGGACGTCTAGAAGTTTCTCTCACTTCAAAGCTGGCACCAGGTATAAATATTGGACCCTGAGATCCACTCTTCAAAACACTCCTGGACCTGTGTTTAATACAAAAGAAGGACTGCCCTGCTGCTGGAGGCCTGCCCTGCTGTCTTAGAAGGAAGACTGGAACAGCTCCCTTCATCCCAGGCTACCTGAGTGACTTCAAGGGTCAGCTGGCTGACCTCCTGTCTGAGCTACAGTGGCACAGCAAGCTCCAGAGGCCTCCCTGCAACTGCACAGCTGACCGGCTTATGACACAAAACGTTTTGCTAGTATCCCACCTGCATTGCATAAAAAAGTCAAACAAGATACTGACAGGAGACTGGTTGGAGCAAGAAATATTGACACGTTCTGCTTAAACTATTCCCCTTTTAGGATCAATTATGCAAAATCTGGTAATTCCAAATTGTATGAGTTTAGCAAATTTTGCGAGCATTATGAATATTTTGTCCACACATATTCAGCATATGTGCAGTGCCAAAGCACTGCTGAGTTCTTTAAAAACTGCAAACAAATAGTAGCTTATTTTTGTATGTCACTTCATGCCACACTTTTGCAGTTAATACGTGCTGCAAAAATTAATTACTAATACCCAAACTATTAATGGTAATCAATTTACCAATCACAGAAGGGTGAAAGACTGAACTGCTGTACCAGGATTCAAAATTGTGACCTTCAGATCATTACAGATGTCACTGGCTACATTAAACAATTGAATTATAAACGAGAACTCATCTAAGCTAAGAAGGTTACTTCAATTACACTCTGTCTAATAACAAATCACTCAACTATCCCCACTCATCTACAGTAATTACCAAACCTTTGGTGAAATCTCCTTAATGTCTGAAGAATTTCAAAATGCCATATTGGTAAAGTGATTTTCCTTGCACTAATATCACAGGAGAGAGAACTCTTCAAGTCATTTGTCTTATGTTGTCTCACTCATCAATAAGGTCACAAGCAGTTCCCTAGTTTTTGTAAAAGAACCCTCACCCACTAGTAATACTAGTGGTATGCTTCACCATTGGGTTCCCACCCAGCATACCTAACTTATTTGGGTTTGCTTCAATTATATTGGAGCTGGATGTTATTGAGGAATCTAGTATAAGATAAAATTATCTGCAGGTGTCCCTTCTTAATTTACATTTTTATTAGGAGGAACCTTTGGTAAGGTTAAAAACAGAAAAAGCTTTTTTAATGTGCCTGGAGAATTTATGAACTCTCACATTAAGGCAAGGGTCTACATGTTTCAGCAATATCTCAGTGCCTTTTCTTGTCAGGTGGCTTTCTTTGGGACCAATGTTTTTTGAAGATCCCTATCCTAAAGTTATGTCTAATAAGAATGTAACTTGTGCACCCACAACATATATCAAATCTCATTACATCATACCACTTTAATGTCTTATGGTTCTCTTTCTCCTGTCACAAAATAAACTTTTGTTTAAAAATCTGCAAAGATCAAAGAGGGAGGAATCATTTAGTTGAATTACATTGTTTGTAAAATTCTGTGTGCACTTCACTTGTGATCAACAATGCACACCACTAATAGCATTATCTTCATGCACTAGTTCATGAGTGACTTGAGTTCTATGATGCACATCACTCTGTAAGCAAACATCGCATTATTCTCATGCAATGATTTTTTTTTTAGAGTGAAGACAAAGAGGAAACATCTCAGATATGCCTTGTGAGTAGGTGTGAACAAAGACACTTTAGTGATGGACATGATAAACATGCAGATCGTATTTCTCTGATCTAATTTTCAAACCGTACTTATTACTCTATGGTTTATCTCCCCATAGAGTCTTAGAGTTGGGTGGATCCTATTGTCACACTCTGAGAAGAAAAATAGTTAACAGCAATCTTATTATTAGTGCCTTCTCCACTTACTTTGTCAAGGTGTCGCACCCGCGGAGGATCTGAAGAGTGTCCTCTAAGCTCTGCATATTGCTGTGTGTTGCTGGCGAACACAAGATAAGCATCTTCTGGGTGACGTAATTCAGCGTATGATGCTGTAGCGTTATCGAATTATCATGTTAGCCTGAATGATGGGTACGCAGAGATTTCTACATCAATGTACTGAAAAGGGGACCAAATGCTCCCATTCTTCAAGGAAGTAGTATAGCAACCCCCTTCATTTGGTGAGGCTTTGTTTTCTTCTTAGTGTATCAACGCTTTTATCTGTATTATTCAGGGCATTGTTCCCAACATTGTGAGACATTCCAATTTAATGTGTGCCTGAGGGGATTAAATAAAGTGTATTTATTATCTTTTTGTCTAAATTTATCATTATAGAGGAGCGACAAACAAGAAAAGAACAGGCTCAAGAAAAACGTGATTTTCATTGGGGTTCCCTGTACACCCCGAACGCAAAAACAATATGTTGTCAGATGGTGCGTATATATTTACATATAGGCATGTATATTCC
Source organism: Calotriton arnoldi (assembly GCA_963921515.1). Taxonomy (NCBI): domain Eukaryota; kingdom Metazoa; phylum Chordata; class Amphibia; order Caudata; family Salamandridae; genus Calotriton; species Calotriton arnoldi. The sequence continues at coordinate 32,652 of CAWUFW010014278.1, read as the reverse complement.
AGGCACATATTCAGTAAGTACTTGATTATAATTTCTAGCATGACCCAACAAAAACATTTTTTTCTAATCATTGTCAAATGTATGATCATCTTTGATATATGCTAACTATACAATCCCCCTCCAATGTTGTTTTTTGCACTAGTTGTTAAGGATGTTATTCCAGGGTATGTTGTCATTCAATCCTTCCTTGTGGGTAGAAAGTCTTTAAATCCAGCGTTGTTCCTTTTCGAGTAAGACTCTATCCGGAATTTTTACATCGCTGTCCAGTTGTTCTATTACCTGCCATTTTAAATCATTGGTAGTATGTCCTGTTGAAATGAAGTGTACTACCATTTTCATTGTTGCTCTTCTACATCGTATATTGCTCAGATGTTCACAAATCCTAGTTTTTATTTTTCTTCCCATCTTTCCAATATATTGTAGAATGCAGGGACATGTTATCATGTACACCACTTGAGGCAGAGTTACAATTGGTATGTTTTCTGATCCATTCGGTGGGTAGTCCTAAGAGCAACGTTTTTGTAGCAGTTGTTGAATGGCATATGCTACAATTTCCACGTGGGTGATGGCCTTTTACATTTGGAAGACCTCATTGGTTGAGCACTGTATTTCTTGGGTTCTCCTTGCACTAATACATTACATGTTTGTCTAAAACCGAAGCCATAGCAGCTTTAAGAAACACCATGGAATTCTACTAAGAAGTCAAATTTTGAGCTTTTGAAAGAATCCCTTACATTGCATGAGGACAGAAGACCAGTATGGTGCACTTCGGGCTTGTTTTATAAGATGCAGATGAACAACAGTCTTACACTGGGTTGCCCATTGCGCCACTCTTGTTTTCCTAATAGTTGTAAGAAATTGCATTATTATTTGGATAGATGGCTACCTACCTCAAGGAATTACAACGCTTGTCAGAGTGAACCCTCAAAGTCACTAAATTAACCTGAGCTCAACTCCCTAGTAGTTGTGGCACAGAGCAGACAGGCTTAATGTAGGGCAATGTGTAAAGTATGTATGCAGTACCAATATCATAATGAAGTAAAAATAAAAAATAATACAAATCCCAAACCAAATCAGAAAAATAGAGTAAAATGTAATACATGAAATACATCAAAATGATACAAATCCTATAAGGGGAAGTGGAGATGTGAACTTTTAAATTTTATGTGGAAATAGCACCAAAAAGTACAAAGTACCAATGATAGTCAGTGGTCAGAGTAGACCAGGACCTAGGTGCAAATTGAGGCTGACCACAATGGAGCGCAGGTTGGATACACCGACCAAGTTTGTCCTGATCAAAGATTTTACCTTCTGACTTAGGGCCTGATTAGGACTTTGGTGGTCTTGGGACTGCAGTCACGGCAGTGTCAGATCCACAGCCCACTGACTAGGCGGTCTGACAGCCAAATTATGATGTTGGTGGTCCCACAGACAAAAGACTGCTGCCTCCTCCAGGATTTCCCTTTCCGCCTCGACAGTGGTCACAAGCGATAGTGGCTGATGGAGTGAGTTTAACCCCTGTTCCCACTGTTGAGAGTATGATGTGCTTTACCGCCAAGCCGTCTGTGGCAGGAAGGCCTCCAAACTCGACCTGGCAGAAACACAAGATTTAAGTAAAGAACATACCTTATCTCCTGTTTCCACTCTTCTTTCCATCACCCAGCCCCTCGTCCAGGTCCCTCCTTTGCTGCAGACACTTATCTACAAGGGAAATCCACACCGTCGTCACCAGAATCACAGATAAGTTCCTTGTCCATTTGTTCACTGTTGCAATGGCTGTCGACCTGTGCTGTAGGAGAAGGTTGTTTTCCATAGGTGTAATACATATGTGTGTATTTAAAGACTTGTTTCGTGAAAAAACACATATGTATTTGCACTGTGGCAAAAAAACCTAAATACAAGTGTGATTCCTAGCATGAAGGTCCCCTTCCATCGGAAGACCCCCGCCACGAAGCCGCCATCAGAACGGTAACATCGTAATACGGCGGTCATAAGACCACAGGCTCAGCGGTCTACTTGGGACTGCCGCAACAGCGGTCTGACGGTAAGACCGCCAAACTCATAATCAGGCCCTTAGTCTTTAAATTCTCAACTGGCACCTGGAGTACACTTCTGAGGCCCCCAGGCCCTCAAGGGAGGCCCTTAGAGACTCACAGGGTGTCAGGCAGAGGCCAAGAGCAAAGTCCAGTTTAGGTCCAGTTGATACTGTTCAGCAGGGTATGTCCAGGAACAGGCCTTTTGCAGCTTGTTTTCTCCCTCTAGTTATGCAGGATGTCAGCCAACTGACCCCCGGAGTCCACATCTTTGTTCTTGGTACAACAGGAAGCAGGTCCAGTTCTTCAGGGCTCCTCTTAGATTACATTCAGCAGGTCCGGTCCTCCTCTGATCTTCTGCAGACCCAGAAAAGTGTTTGAAGTTGTTTCCTAGAGGTGCCACATTTATATGTGGCACCAACAAGTGAGTGGAATGGCTCCTGGCACACCCTAACCAATGAAGTAAAAGTTCCTGGGTCCAACTCTACCGACGTTTTCAGTAGTTCGTATTTGTCTTACTGCAAACAGGCACAAAATTCTATATGTCAGGGCCTTTTCAGGATGTCAAAAGACTTCGGCCACACAAAACTTGGACTCTGAGGGATGGGGCTGTGTGTTGGAAGTGTACTATGATAATCATAGGGCCTTCCCACATATTACACTAAAGTCCAGTTGGAGGCAGGCACTGTACCCATAACAAGTCCAGATACAGAAATCTGGTAGGACAAAAACAGAGTCCTTCAGAAACCAGACAGGGTATCCACAAGAATTCCCCTGGCATCCTGTTCTCTCCCTTTGAATTATGTCTGAGTGTAACATGTGGCTTGACAGACCTGTCAATCAGGTTTTGACATTTTAATGTCCAAAAGGATGCACACTGCCCCCACCCTGCATATTTTGGTGAGTTCAGAGGAATCTCCTCTGCCTTTTAAGGCCAGCCTTTTGTTTGCTCCTGGGAGACATTTCACACCAATTTTTCACCTATTCAAGGCTGATCACAGGCTGAGTGTTGGCAGGGGCTTATGCTCATTAATTAGTCATCTCACAGTTCAGGCTTGTAAAGGGTAACTTTCTAAAAGTTACTCTTCTTTAATGTTTATGACAAATCTGTCTTCACCATTTAATTGGATTTTTAATAGGGCTGGGCGGTAGACTACGCTCCGCCTGTGGAGTTTGCAGAGTATTCACCACTCCGCTTGGAGCATGGAGTTTAGCAAAAACTCCAGTAACTGCTGCATAGCGGAGTTTACCGGTGCCCACCAAGTTCAATCCAGGATGTTCTGCCCGGTCAGAGGATGTAAGGTGCATCTGTAAAGGATTCTGTGTGCCTTTGGAAGTAGGACAGGAAGGATCCGGCTTCAAAACGCCCAGGCTTTTTTGGGTGCTGTCGTGGCTTCAAAGTAGCAACACAAGCTAGCGTTATGTTATTGTGGGCCAGGCTGCATGGACAACAAGTCCCCCTTTAGCCACCGGAATCCAATAGGAAATGCTGCATCTTTACTAAACAACACACAAGTGACACTGCATTATCTTGGCAGAAATGCTCTGCTTGAAAATGTATAGTATCATTCTTAACATCATCCTGTGCATAAATGAGAAGACAGGAGTGCAATGAGACACTGCAAACGAGCAGTAATGTTCTTTCAGCTGCTTTCACATTCTGCCCGAGTATGACCAGGTTTATCAGAACATTGCTAATGGCATTTTTAAGTCTCCTTAGTGTACTTTGTTGTTTCAGCCATAAAAAACTATCAAAATGTCAGTTTTTTCAATAGAGGCCCTGACATAGCCACAAATGCAACCTACCTCACCCCTGAAACAACTGTCGCACCAAGGGCAGCTCCTCCATGAAACATACCAAATAAACGTGAGCCCTTCACCCCAAAGAAGACATGCTGTTGTTGTAGGAACAGTGATGTTCTTAAATCATTCATCAGACATGTTGAGCTCACAGGTAGCACTTCCTGTGTGAGCGGGGGCTGCTCCAGGAGTAGTTCAAGCAGTTGTTTGGGGTTTTTTTGCCAGCCAATATTGGCCTTGCTGTCGAGCAGCGCAGATCCTGTGCTAGCTGATCCGAAAGTTAAAAGGGACGACCAGTAACCCAGTCCAGGGTTCCCACAGTTGCAGCCAAGTCTCGTGGCTCCATCGAGAATCTTGAAATTCCCCTGCGGGATTACTCATGAGGTAAAGAGGGAGAGCAAGAGGATCGAGGGAAAAGTGGGGGGATGCAATAATCTGACGTTTTTTAAGTGTAAGTGGAAGAAGATTTGTTTAATCCTTGGAGCACTGTATGTATAATGCAAGTGACTCAGTAAGTCAGGATGCAAGCACAATGCGTGAGCTTCTCTGCATGATGCTACCACTCACCATATAGCATGCTATACCTCTGGTAACTGTACCCCAAATATAACACCCTCAAACCATTCCGTTGTTACAAAACCATTGCATTAACTAATCCTGCTCACCTCAGCAGGATCCACACCTGGTTTCGCTAGTACCACTTTTAGCTGATAAAATGGCCAGTTCGACAGATGGAAAGACAGCAGGCTGCCAGGCTTTATAAACATGTTAAGCTGTGCTTTTAACCCTCAAACTTCTGCCCCCCACTCTGAACTCCGCCCGTTGGAGGAACTCAGTGGAAAGTCACAGAGTTTTTCGATAACTCTGCGAAATTCTACAGAGTGAAACTCTGCAAACTCCGCCCAGCCCTAATTTTTAATAACTATTAAAAATAGTGGTTTAATTATTTTTTTAACAGGTCCCTTTCCTGAGTTACAGTATTAATATTTTAATCAGTATGCTGGTTTCTCACTAGGACAATTAGGTCAGAGTAAGAAATTGGGAGTATTTATTGAGGGGGTGAAACCCCACCTTAAATAATAATCACAATTCTTGTTAGGGTGAACCACAAAAATCATTAAAAAAAAACCTGTGTTTAACCCTCTGGTAGCTTGGTACAATGGGGTCAAGCTTAACTTAGAGGCAACGTGTAAAGTATTTAAGTAGTACTAAAGCAGTAATACCGTAGAAATGTAAAGAAAGGGGGCGGAGTTTGCCTGGCTTCAAGATGGCCGCAGCCTAAGTAAGCTCCTGCGACCGATCCGTTAATGCAGCAGGAATTAGCGTAACCCCCAGCAATCTATGGTGCAAAACTCAAGAATCTGAAGGTGCTAATGCTCCGGTATTATATCCCACCTTCGCTGAGCCAAACTACCCATCTACTGCCGAGTTACATCGACGAACGCGACTGGCAGTGGTGCGGCCTACCACATATGGAGTGACGCCGTTCCCCAGTGCGGTGTCTGCTGACTTGGCCTGCGAGCGCTCACTCGACGTCCCTGACTGCCCCGGCTCAGGGCTGCGGGCGGCCACACCTGCTGGGAGAGAGCCGGTGGCGTGGGTTGTCGGGGTCCGATTCGTCCCCATTGCTGGGCATAGCTGGTGCCCTTGATCTCATGCTGGCCGGAGCTTGCCTGAGATGCTGGAGCCCTGAGCGCTTTGGCCCGCTGCGCCGTGCTGCTGTGCCCGGGAGGGTGCGCACTGTGCCCCTCTTCGCTCCGAGTGACTGTGCTGTTTGCATGGCCACTGGCTGGGGCCACCGCTCCGCATCTGTGCGTCAGCTCCCTGCGGCTCTGAGGAGAACAGAGTGAATTGTTCCAGCACGGGGATACGGGGGCAGACGGCTCCCTCGCTGGGACTGGATAGAGCCCGATGAAGGCATGCCATGAACACTTTAAGGTGAGATGTACATAGAATTATGGTGGTGTGTTGATCTGTAAGCTCCTCCAGGCATTGGGCCACACCTGGTAGCATTGCTGCCAGTGCAAGACACCATATAACCAACTTAAGCAGATCAGCAACATGCCACAAAAGTCATTTGGTGCATTTTACTACGTGCAGTGTGCATAATTAGACATACAATGGGGAAACCAGACAAACTTCAACCCAAGTTGCAGTTTGAGCAAATCTGCTATGACCAGGGATGATGATACAGAGGTGCCATCGATGGAGCATGGGGCCATGAACACTGACCTAGGAGGAGATTTGCAGGCAATACTCACCACTATGCAGCAAAGTCTTACTACCATAGATAGCAAAATTGACTCCCTAACGCATCGCATGGATCGCATGTTGGAATAAATGGATAAACAAGCAGAGCGGATGGATATGGTGGAACGGAGAGTATCTGAAGCTGAAGACCTGCAAGTTGAGACCACAAAGGCGCAGAAACGTATGGAAACGATAATGGCGACACTACAGAATAAGACAGAGGATTTTGAAGCGCGATCAAGGCGCAATAATCTGCATATAGTAAGGCTGCCTGAATCCACTACTTCGGGAACATGGAGCAATTCATTGAACAGCTACTGATAACTTTGCTGAGTCGCAACACTTTCTCGCCTGTATTCATAGTGAAACGAGCACACAACTCGCTGGCTCCTCGGCCAGCCCCTGGTGCTCCCCCCGCTCTATAATTGCCCGGCTCCATAACTACAGTTTACAATACAGGTACAAGAGGCGTGGAAACAATATGCACCAATGAAATGTAACCTGAGAGAGGTTAACATAGAATATGCTATGCTCTATCCTGCGCGACTCAGAGTGACGATGGATGGCAAATTTAAAATCTACACTGATCCGAGTAGTTTGTTCCAAATGCTCAAGTCCCGCTCCAATGCCAAACCCAAGAAACCTGGGCAGGACTTGAATCCAGACAATACTGAGTCTCGCAGCGAATTGGATCAACAGGACTAATGCATTGACTTTTGCGCAGATCTACTCCTCGTTTATGTGTTGTGTTATGTTATGTTATCTGGGTATTTGTAACGCGCTCAGCTACTCAATTGAGTGTGCATCAGAATGGTATAGTCACTGTTTAGTGTTGCAAGGTTAAAGATATAACTAAGTTTAATTGCTAAATGCACCTTTCGAATGGTAAAATTGATGTATGCTCATTGTATCTTATGGAATGTGGGAATGTAGGATTAGCACCTATAACCTAACATGCGCAGTATTTAGGAATTGAGATGGAGGTTTTATATATGGTACCAATCGATCACTAGAATGTAAGAGCTGAAGAACAGCTCAGGGGTACTCACCACCCGCATGTATTACACACTGTTTGGGTCCATAAGGGGGGGACATTCAGTGGGAGGGGTCAAGTTGCCGTTTAGTTGGGGGTACACATGGCGTGGGAGGGGGGTAACCTATGTTCGAATTTATTTGTCTCAAGTAGCCGAATGGAGATACCTGGATTGAAAACAAGTTATACATTTGCTGGTATTATTACGGAGAAGTACACTGAGTTTAAATAGCAGTCATGGGACTTCGTCGAAAACGAAGGTAGCCACTTTAAGTTTTATGACATGGAATGTTAGAGGGCTGAATGACCAAAGTATAATTCACAAAATTGTTCTCTATTTACAGAAACACAATGTTGATGTTGCTATGTTAAAGGAGACACACCTGGCACCCAAATCAGGGCTGCTGACGCAGAACAGAATGAAGGGCACTTATGTTGCGGCCGGATTCACATCTCACACGCGGGGGTTCTGATATGGGCACGTAGGGGCTCTGGTGTACAAATTCAGGAGGTGTGCGTGGATTCTGGGGGAAGGTAAGCTGTAGCGCGCTGCCGTAAAGATAATCTTGATGTGCTCTTGGTGGGTGTCTATGGTCCAAACTATGACGATCCTCAATTTTACTGGTCACTGAATAGTAAACTTGCTGCATATGCAAATATCCCACAGTTATGGGGGGTGATTTAATTGTGTTCTATCGCCCGACCTTGATAGATCCAGTGGACCCCCTAGGAGGCCATCAGCTGCAGTGAAAGCTGTTGCCGAGCTAGCTGAATCAGGCGGGTTGATAGACGTCTGCCGTTACCGATCACCACAAGGTAGGGACTACACTCACTATTCCTTGATACATGACATACACACCTGCATTGACTATTGGCTAGCCTTGAGGAGTCAACTTCCCTTCATACATGAGTGCACTTATTTACCACACACACTGTCTGATCATTCGCCTGTTAAGTTAATACTGTCTCCCGAGTGCTTACAGCCCAGGTCGCTTGCATGGCGATTTCCACAATATTTCCTGCTGGTCTCGACGTTTCGAGAGGAACTTGCACAAGCAATAGATGAATATTTTCTACTTAATATTGGGAGTGTAGCATGTATGGCCACCATCTGGGAGGCCTTCAAGTTCTATATTCGGGGGGTGACAATCTCCAAACACGTCGGTGTACTTCGGTCCATACGGGATCGAATGTCCAAACTTGAAAAAGAGCTCATGTTGCTGGAGTGCGACACGCAACGAACGTCAGAGCCTGAAAGACTGCCACAGACTAGAGGGAAGATAGATGAATATAATAAATTAGCACAATCAGAAATGGTCCACCTGGGAAAATATGCTACTGCCAGGGTGTATGGAGAAGGGGGGAGACCCAGCGCTACATTAGATGCACTGACTCACCCTCCGAGGGGAGATAGCGAAGTGCTGACATTACAGGACAATGACAGTGCACAGGTTTGGACTGCTGCACAAATCATTGATTGCTTTCACGCTTATTACACAGAGCTTTATACCTCCCGAGATCTTAATACAGACGAATCGGCCGAGGAATACTTAGCACATATTGCAATGAAATGGTTGACTGACTCCCATAGGGAGCGACTGATGGCCCCCCTTCGCCCCACTGAAATCACTGAAGCATTAAAAGCAATGCAAAATAATAAAGCACCGGGGTCTGACGACCTGACAGTATCCTTCTATAAGGCATACCAAGATCGCCTAATTCCCCACCTGGTCAAATTATTCGAGGAAATGTCTAAAAACGGGATAATGCCCCCGACGATGCGGGAAGCAGTTTTGGTCACATTACTAAAGCCTGGCATAACACCCACACAGTGTTCCTCATATAGACCACTGTCGCTGCTTAATACTGATACTGAACATTTTTGCCAAAATATTGGCAAACAGGATTTCCCCACTGCTTCTGGGCTTGGTGGGTCCAGAAAATCTGGATTTGTTCCTGGCCGTTCCTTGACGAGTAATTTACATACATTATTCTGCACAGTCTCCCGAATAGATCCTGATGTACATGCGGCGGCTGTCTTCTTAGATGCAGAGAAGGCATTCGACTCGGTCGAATGGAGTTTTTTATTAGCAGTGTTGAGAAGTGTGGGAGTTGGAGAGGTATTTATAAAATTGGTGGAGGTTTTGTATGTTAACCCAGTGGCACGAGTGTGCATAAATGGTATACTATCTGCTCCAATTGCAATTACAAGGGGTACAAGACAAGGTTGTCCACTTTCTCCATTACTATATGACTTTTTGGCTGAACCCTTAGCGTGTGCAATATGGGAATATCATTTCCACTGAGGCATACGTTTCCCACAATACAACCTGACAATATCTGGTTATGCAGATGACACGTTATTATATGTTAGAAACCCAGAACACAACTTAACTCCAATGCTACAAGAAGTTGAGAGATTTGGCAGCCACTCTGGACTGCGCATTAACTGGAATAAATCACTTATATTTCCCCTAACCGCTTCTACTACGCAGGTACAAATGGACTACCCTCTAACGTGGGCCTCAGAACCAGTGCAATATCTCGGGGTGCAGGTACACACAGACCCAGAGATAGTGATTTGGGAAAATTATTATAGGGCACTGCAGTGTCTCACAGACATCATAGAGAAGTGGATCAAGTTACCTCTGTCATTGTTGGGACGCATTGCTGTCATGAAAATGATAGTGCAACCGCGCTTTTTATTTTTCATATCAACATACCAATTTTGCTCCCAAATTCACTGTTTCGCAATCTATGAGCTTTGCTAATCAGGCTGGCTTCGGCTAGTAAGCAGTCCAGGGTGGAGTGGGCAACATTAGTATGACCTTATTTTATGGGTGGACTTAACGCACCAGACCTTGAAGCATACTATAGAGCTGCATAACAAAGCCACCCCTATGCCTGGATATAGGGCCCTCCCAATCTGCCACATTTGTATCTGGAAAGAGAGGAAGTGCACCCAGCTAGTCTTCCACAATACTTACTCCTCCAACCACAGACGCGATACCATATTTTTGACCCTGTTGGACTTACTAGATATCAATTGCATAAGACTGCAGAGATGTAGGAAATTCCATTCCTTTACTCCCCTACATTACCAATAGAGTAGTGTGGCTGGTTCCCCTTGACAGAAAAGATAAGTCAGTAGTGCAGGGTCTTTGCACATTAAACATAAGGACTATGGGGGATCTGTTCACAAATGGGGAGGTCCGTACCTGGGAACAGATCCAGATAGAAACTCCCGATCCATCTCCACTTATTAGATATCATTACTACCGAGTCAGATAGGCACTACGTGCCAAACTGGGAGACAGTATGACAGAAACTCAGGAGTTTGCCTCATTGACATACCTCTTAAAAACCCAGTCCCCACAGCGCGGTATTTCAATATTATATTCACTTGCAAGAACTGATGGTAACCCTAGTCAGACAAAAGTTAGTCAGGAATGGCAGGAAGAGATAGGCATTATTATTTCGGAGGAACAGTGGTCATACTGCTATTCAGTTACAAAATCTATCTCGTAAAACAGCTCTCCATAGAGTCTACTACACCTCTGTGCGACTGCATAAATATGGTCTAAGGGAAGATGATAACTGCATGAGGTGTGGGATGGTAGGTGCCAACTTTACTCATTTGGCTTGGGATTGTGCATGGATCAGGATGTTTTGAGCAGCTGTAACTCAGGCCCACAAGACATATCGGAAACTCCGTTAACTATCCCTCCCTTGGTTGCCCTCTTAGGATATGATGAGGAATTGCCTCAAGCTTCCCGCAGACTGATTGCACTCGGCATATTACTTGCAAAGCGTAGAGTGGCTATGTGTTGGATGAAGGGGCCGTTGCCTACACTTGCAGAGTGGTTCACTGATCTATCATATTGCAATACACAATCTGAGAACTACACGCCCATAGGCCGATTAGCTGCAGACCGCGAGATATTTGGGAACCGTATCTGGCATATCTTCGACGCAAAGCTGCGGATGAGCGAGGTGGGGCAGATGGTGAAAACAGAGACGAGGACTGAATTGGGGGTGCGTTGCTGGTCGCACACGCTCCCCATCCCAGTAGGGAGGATTAGATCATTAGAATACACAATTTTGGGTGTGCAAATGTTAAAGCTTAATGATATCTATCAAAATGGTCTAATCTAAAATGTGCTGTTTATTTACTATGTATGATTGCCCTGCTGACAAGTGTCTACAACATGTTGCACAATGGCTCAGGAAATGCTTCTCTGATTGTCTTCTTATTATATACCTAAGCTGTTTTCTCAGGTAATATACGTCTGTATTAACAATGTGCCCACTGTAATGGATAATATGTTTAAAATGACAAATAAAGAAAAAAGAAATGTAAAGAAAGAAACATCTCAAAATTAATTAGAAAAAATAGAGTAACATTTAATGAACAAAATGTCACCAAAATTACAAAAAGGTAATAGCAGGAAACAGAGTCATGAATTTTTAAAGGTTTAAGTAAAAATAGCAGCAAGAAGCACAATGTGCCAATGCTAGTCAATGGTCATAGTAGAACAGGACCTAGACACAATTTGATGCTAACTGCGAGAGAGAACAGGTCAGATACAACAACCAGGTTTGTCCTGGTCAAAGGTTTCACCCTCTGACCGTAATCCTTTAAGCCCCAATCCACCCCAGAATTACATTTCTAAAGCCCCCAGGACCTCAGGAGACACACTTAGAGTGTCACAGGGTGCTAGGTAGAGGCCACAGCAGGGTCAAGTCCAGATCAGCTGGGCAATTGCAGGAAAAGGCCTCTTACAGCTCCTTTTGACCCTGTGCTTTAACAGGAAGTCAGCCTTTTTACCCTTGGAGTTCACTTCTTGTCCTGGGTACAAGAGGGAGAGCAAGTCCATTGTTCAGGGCTCTTCTCACATCAGAGAAGCAGGGCAGTCTTTCTTCTGTTCTTCTCAGGTCTAAAGAGTGTTCTGAAGTGGGTCCCTGGCATGAGCTAGTAGGTGAGAATGATACCTGGGGGATACCCTAAATATGGGGTGAAGGTTCCCAGGACTAACCTTACCCACTTGGGGCATTGTCAAGATGGTGGAAGTCTTCATCCATACTTAACTTGGGCTCTGAAGACTGGGGGGATGTATTATGGTACTCCCAGTGTCCTCCCACATCTAAAACCAAAATCCAGTTTGAAGCAATCCATGTACCCCCAAGAAACTCAGAGACAGAAATCCAGTAGAAAAAGAGCGGGCCTTTCAGTAACCAGACAGTAAATATACAAGAGCTGTTTTGGTATCCTGTCCTCCCCCCTTTGATGTGCGCCCCTAGGGTTATATGTCTAAACCTCCAATAGACCTGTCACTATAATGTCAAAAAACCACCCACTGTGATTGGAGCCTACCTAGCTAGCTGAACCAAAGAGGAGCAGGTGTAGGGGTTAACTGCATTTGCCTGTGAAAGGAGAGGTGTCCTTTTTAAGTTAATTAAAGGCTCAGTCCCCTGGCCATCCTGTCAAAGGAAAGGAAACATCCTCCCACACCCAAGACCCTTTGTCCACTGTCTGGGAGCGATACTCATATACGCCGATAGAACCATTAAGGGTCTGATGACACTGGCAGTAAAGCCTTTTGGGTTTAGGCTTGTAAATGACAAGTTTCTAAAAGTGTCATTTACAAAAGAGAAATATAAAATTCGACTTTACCATTATGTTGGATTTTAAATGACTATTAAAACGAGTCTTTGAAATATTTCTCAAGATGCTCTCAAACTCAATTTAGCCCTTATTAAATGTAATACGGTAAGCCATTGTTGGTCTATGGGAGGCCAACCTTGCTAGAGGGAAAAACCACTTTGTAGATTTATCACTGCCAGGACATGCAAAACATTAAATATACATGTCCTGCATTTTAAATATAATGCACCATGCCTGTGGGCTTTTAAGGCCTATTTTAGGTGTGACTTATTAGAATTTCAAAGGAAGATTTAGGCGTAGCAAAAGGTTTATTTTGCCAGGTTGAAATGGCAGTTTTAAACTGCACACTTAAGCTGCAATGGAAGGTCTGAGCTGTGTTGCAGTGTTACTTTAGTGGGAGGCACAATGAGTGCTACAACCACTGGCAGCATTTAATTTACAGGCCCTGGGAACCTGTAAGGCCATGTACTAGGAACTAAGTAAATTGAAGTTGCCAATCATGTGTATGACAATTTAACCTTGTTTGAAACACAGAGCACAAGCACGTTGATACTGGTTACCAGAGGTAAAGTGCACAGAGTTCCATGGCCAACAAAAAACAGGTTCAGCAACAGAAGGCAAAAATCTGAGATGACCCTGTAGTAAGGGCAAATTTACAACAGCATGCCTCAGTAAAAATAGCTTTTGGGGCCTTTTCACTGTAGGCACATGGTAATGGTAATATTCTACATGTCCCACTTTTAATTAACATGCATCCTACCTTGTGAGCTACATAATGTACATAGGGAGCACTTAATAATATTTAAAGGGGAGTTGTTTTTACTAGAAGTGTGCGAAATTCACATAAATTGCTTTTCCCTAATTCTGCAAAATCAGAAGTAATTACATGAAATGCAAATCTGTTACTTTATGCTATCTTTTAGCACACAATGCATCCTCGAACCAAAGATTGCATTTAAACAAGAGCACCATGAACAACAGCTGTTGTTCCTGTGCATTCGCTGTGAGATTGTAGCCCAAATTACCACAAATTGAGCCATTCGCAGGAAATGTTTACCATGAATGGTGCAAAATTACATAAAATGGCACGACATAATTTCAGGAAATTTGTGTAACAAACAAAACACGAAATTCCCAGAATTATACAAATTACGCCTAGGTAATTCAAATTTAGTCCAGGCCTAGTTTTTAACTGTCAAAAAGAATTATTTTAACAAGTGGCACTGAGGAAGTCAGGCTCAACAAGTTAAGCCTGAAGCCAAATTGGCTTTGCCACTATAGTGGACAGCACAATAGGTGTGGCAGTCAACTAGTGTCCCTTAACCACCAGGCCCAGTGTACACTTTGTATGCAATATAGTAGGAACTTATAGGGAAGTTAAATATACCAATTAGAAATAGCCCAATTTAACCATGTTTAAAGGTGCTGCACAGACACTGGTTATCACGGCTAAAGTGCACAAAGTTATAAAGCCAGCATAAATATTGGGTTCAGCAAAAGGTAAAAATCTGTGGACGCAGAAAAGGTGGATTTCCTACAATATCTTCATGGGCCAAAAAATGCTATAGAAACTCATCTTTCTCACCTTCATTAGGTGGCTCCGAAATTCCTATTTTAATGTATGCTGAAGACCAGAGAATGCTTGATTTAATTCCCATACATTTATATTAAATGCTGTTCAAATACGAGGACATGGAAATATCTTGAAAATAGACATTCAAAAAATAGTTGGATGATTTTTTTAAAGGCGGAATAGAGTGCATTTTGCTTCTAGTTTATCACTGAAAATCCATAGTACACCTCGGATTAATATAGTATCATCCATTGGAAAAGACTTGTTGGCCCTATTTCCTAGCACTCGACAATGAAATATAGGACCCTCAAGATAGTATATGAGTCAAACATCCCTCCAATCTTGTTACTTGGCTAGGAATATCTAGTAAAAGTTTAAAATTGTCCCATATGCTATATAAATGTTTGAAAGAGGACAGATTTGTACTAATTTTGAAGCATTGTTTTGGTACTTACATCACCGTCTCCTGATGTCTGTTATCCAATTTTTAGATTTTTTAAAAACGATTAGAAATTATGAATTGTATACATTTATTCTCTTTATATCAGTGATACTCAAAGTACGGCCTGGGGGCCACTTGCAGCCCTCCTGCCATTCACATGTGGCCCCCTGCTAAACGACAGCACTAGGCTGCTGTTTATGTAAGAGAGCACTAACATGAAGAAAGATGTTAAATGAACAGGCATGCGTTTATTTACACGATAACTGACGTAAAAGAAAGCGAAGCAAATAAGGTGTTGTGCACCACTTTAGGAACTCATACATTTTCAAAACAACTCGCAACAGACATGTAAAAATGTGAAAGTCTCTTCAAAATTCAAAAAAGTGCAGGTAGTTTTCAAAAATGATAGTAGAAACATTCGTGGCTTCTCCCATCCTGACAACAATGCCAATAGTGAACTGAGAGGTGAGTGTCCGGTTGATCCCTCTGGGTGGCCTGGGTTGTTATTATGCATGGACAGCATTATAGTTTATTAAATCAAACACAAGAGAAGGTTATCTACAGCGCATATCCTGAACTCATGTATTCAAAGGTCTTCTTATATGTGATCATGAAGAAAATGGAGGCAAAGTGAAATAAAACAATTTCCTAGGATCACACAATTTGGTCAAGTGGGGAAGCCGGGCTTGATCCCGGGTTTTCTGGTTTCATATTGTGCAATCCTGTTTTATTGCAATTCAATAATCAAGTTACTTCTTTTTACACTTGACTTTCCAAAGGTAGTAATAGCAAGCAGAGAAGCTTACCCCAAGGTGCAGTAGAGGAACAGTGATTCAGATGCAGCATAACACAATATTGTCAAATCTATGACTATTCTTGAGACTAGGGGCTTAATTTAGTGGGCAGTATGGAATGAAGAACTCCATGGCTCACTGACCACACCACGTACATACTTCGCTTCCCCTAAGCCCACTTTATCCCCCGACTTTGTCCCCCTCCCCCCACCCAAAGCCCCATTCCCATCCAGCTGGCAGCAATGCGGCCCTTGGGCACACCACAGACTATACTTTGGGGCCCTTGGGAAAATGTTTGCAAGTACCCATGTTTTACATGATAGTAGACTGTTTTTACTGGGTTTGTCTGGAGACCTGTGTAACAGTTTTCCAAATAAATAGGTAAATAAATATTTAATAAGATAGCACAGTAACTTGTTAACTTTCTCTTAGAAGCAAACCTGCTCAGGCTCCCTTCGGGACCTTTAAAACCTTTGCCTTCCAGCTGAGGCTAGAAACAGCTCACCCAACGTGCATGAGGCTTTTCTAAGTGCGCTCAGGGCTGTGTTGTGCACACAGACATCCTGGAGGGATTCTAAGTGGTACACATTTAATCTTTGGTGCATCCTGAGAATGCATAAAGCCAAAGCCTTTACCAAACTCCCCCCATAGCTGACCTTTTCCATCTACTGTAGCACCAGACCTGTGTGTGTCCCAAACTGAAGTGCCAGACTGGAATGCTGGCCAATGATGCATGTCTACTCTGAGTAATGAATCCAGTGCAACATGTTCTTTATAAATTCTTACTCTCCAAATCTGTCAGAATCTCCACGATGGCATGCCAAATATTGGTGTCAACCATACCTATCAGTTAGCTCTAGAGGTGGACAGAAAGCATTGGGTTATACTCCCCCCAATCACCTTGTACATCCACCTACCTGATCTGTAATCCATGCAGAAAAGCAGTGGCACTGTTTGAGACTGAGCCACCATACAAGTGTTGCCCTGAGAGTGAGGTAATACCAACACTGAAGAATCATCAATACATGGTGAGGAAAAAACGGATTCACGTTTATAAACTTGTACTGCCCTCCCAAAGGTGCTAAATTTTAAACTTGTATCTGCTCACCTTTTCCTATGAGTCACATGTTTCATATGTCCACTACAGGCTGGACTTGTCGATGTCTGGTAAGGTTGACAGAAAGATTCACATCTGCCATACAAATGTATATCATATTCAAAGTGCACAAACCTTGGAATGCTGAGGTACACAGACACAGGGGCTGCATGCTGAGGAGCACTCAAGGTTAACAACAGGCCACAATAATCGCAGGTTTCATTAGCCAACTGAGTACTGGACCACTGCAGATGGCACTCCAAGACACCAATGTGAAATGGACAAAAAAATACATAGTGCAGAGAGAGCTGTACTTGGGCAGATTCGCCATCATCTCACACGCACTTCGTAGCAGCTGACCTGTCAGGTAGTCCACCTTTTTCTCTGGTGAGAGATGTGAGGTGTCAGGGGATGCTCAACAACACTGGCAGTCGATGAGTTTGATTCTTTAGCAACAACCAATCTATGGTCTCACAATAATGGGCAGAGAGGGCTTCAAAGCTCTGCTGGGCCTCTAAGATCTCCATGGGGTGGCTGAGGGTTGCCTCTCAGGCCGAGTGCATCCCACAATGTCAAAGTGTTAGCCGCTAAAGCTTAGTCAGAGCTTCCCTCCTAAATAAGGCCTTAGAGATATCACCCTTCCCGCAATCCTCAAGGTAGCAGAAGAATGAAAGACCGGGAGAGTTGGGGTTGTCATTTAGCAAACTCCATTATTGCCCTAAAGTAAACTGTACACAAACAGTTACGTTGAACCCTAAAGGCTTTTATATTCAGCATTTGAAACTGGAATTCTTTTTATCACAATTGGGATCTACCAGTAATGATAATGAAGCACTTATCCTAATTATGTTTACCAATGGATGCAGTGATGTATATGACACATACATTAGTAACCATTGCCTTTATTTAGCCATGAACATTTGGACTTCATTTACAAAGGCACATTAGTAGACAGCTCCCTTGGGTGTTACTCAGCACCCCAAAAACTGTACATATGCTGCCACCAACCAGTGCTCAAGCTGAAGGGCTCAAGGAGGGAAACCAAACCAACCGCTGGACTTCAGTCTCATAGTGAACCAAGTGCGTGATCCTAATGAGTACCAATTGGCTGCTTGAAGGGTTTCTGGTTATGAGAGGCCCCAAACACTGTTGTAAAAAAGAACAATCAATTGCAATGCAATAGGTCTCTTTTTTTTTTTTTTTAAGTTAGAGCTATTGGCGTTGTAGTGGAAATGTTTGTTACTTATGAAGATGTTTGTTTTTAGCACCTTTCAAGTGCACTTAAGTAATGTCTTAGGGCTGCTGGATTGTCAGTGAACCATATGTTTGTTTATGCTTTGGTAGGAGTGAGCGTCCGGTACTTGAGGGTTAATAGATAGCGGGGTGGGGGAAGGTACGAGTCTTGTTTCAGTTTGGGAATGTGGCTTTAAAAGTACAGCCCCTTTGGGCCACCAGCACTAAGCAAGCACCGCATTCCTGCTGTCTGAATAAACCCACAGCACGCAGGGGTAGTAGAGATGAAAAGGGGGAGGGTGGTGTAGAGGCCTCAGAGCTGGAATGTACATGCTAAAAGAAAGGGAGGGTGAACACAGGGAGCGGGAAGGAGACATGCAAGGGGAGCCTGAAAGTTTTCAGTGATAATTAGAACACATAGACATTTAAAATCTGTGATCTTGGAGGGCTGGTGGCGGCGGGCAACCAGTGTTGTGGGAGGGGCGAGGGTGTGGTGGAATACAGCATAGGGAGATTAAGTGACCACACTGGAAACAAAGCTTAATTTAATTTTAATTAAACAAAATAAAACAGAGCTGCTACCTCGGAGGGGTGGTGGGTGCAAGATATCAACCCTGTTCTTCCAAAACAACTGTGGATTCCCGACCAGTCCCTTGCCACATGCCCCTCTACAAGCATCCAACATTGAGAGATACGGAGCCCTGCTGAAGCGTGCTAGAAAACTTGGGAAGCAACCAACAACAAGGGAGGCGTTGCACGGTGCCGTGCAGAAGTAAAGGCGCATGTGTTAAAGCACAATGCTCAACTCTGCAAGCGTCGCTGATTCTGAACAAATAATGGCAAGCTTGAAATGAAAGGGTGCCTTTAATAAATAAATAAAGGCACACAGCCATGCTGTGTGTTAAAGCACAGCGCTCACCTCTGCTACTCCTTAAATCAGAATTGAAAGCGGAGCAGTGGAGTTAAATTTTAAGTCAAAGCGGTGCCGCGCAAACTCGGGAAGCAACCAACAACAGGGGAGGAGTTGTAGGGCGCTGTGTACAATTAAAGGCACGTGTGTTGAAGCACAGTGCTCAGCTATGCAAGCAGTGCCGTTCATGAACAAATAAAGGCGCGCTTAAAGTAATAATAAACTAATAACATAAACAAAACAAAAAAGGAACAAGTGAAGCACTTGTAAGAAATGTTAACTCTCACCACACACAAAAAGAGAAAAACGAATACAATAAAAATTCTATATGTTCGGGGAAATGCGTCGTGGAAGTCTGTAGCTGTCCTGCCTGCAATGCCAGCTACGAAGAAGTGATTAACAGAAGAGTGCTCACAAATTGTAAATAAAACATACAGCTTAAGATTACGTGTAAAAGGGGAAGTCCTTATGGGAGGTTACAACAGTAGAAAAGGAGGGCGTAAGGAGGGACTACTAAGCAAATTCACCAAACAAAAAAAGCATTTTCAAAAGCAGTCAACTGAGCCAATTAAAATCATGGGCTGAACATGGGCGGAGCTTAATGCCCATATCCCGAATACAGCATATCTTGAAGAGACAGCGCAAGTGCTTCTTAGGTGAAACCTAATAAAACAGTGGAAGCAAAACAAAAGTGGTGGAGTGGCTCTGGTGAACCAGCATGTCTGGGACTTTCTGTCTTACAGTAAACATTTCCTCCACTATAAGTTTCTGTTTAATCTTGGACTGCTCAAAGTAGTCAATTATAGGAGCTCAAGTAGGCACTACATGAACCTTTCTCTATTCTTCTCTGCAAAATACTCTCTAAGGGAGCCCTAATCACTTGTTAAAGTATTCTGCAGCATCTTCTCGAATTGGCCACTGCACTGGCTGTACCTTTGTGTTTTTTTTTTTTTTTTAGTGTTATTGTTGTTACTATAAATACCACTTACCATTGTCTGGAGGATACCTTCCACAAAACTGCACACCTGGCATAATCACAACAGACAACTTAACAAGTCACGCCTCAGAGTCCCTTATTTATCAGTAATGACCGTTGCCCCTTTACGGGATGTTTCTATCCACAATTGCAGGATCATAGCTCATAGGGACCAGGATCTAAATGTCTAGCATGATTTAGAATTCGAAATCTTGGTGGGGGCTAAAAATTGTACACAGATATTTTCACTGGGTGCTCAGTCCCACCAAGTATTGTATACCAGATGAGAGGTGTTATGACTGATCAACGCTAGCAGAACGGATCAAAGAAAGAAAGCTTCTAGATTTAATTTGAAAATCTATAATTGAGGACATAATACGCACCACGTACGGGTGAGATGAAAGCTAATGACCAATATATATATATATGTTGTGTTAGATCTATCGGCGGCCTTCGATACAGTTAACCACGAAATATTAATTGGCAGACTAGCGGAGCTAGGGATTCAAGACACCACCCTTGTTCTACTATCATCCTATTTAACGGATAGAACTTTTTCAGTAGAACTGGGTGGCTCTGCGTCCAAATCTTTCAAACTGCCGTGTGGTGTGCCACAAGGCTCCTCTTTGAGCCCCACACTTTTAATATTTATGTGGCTCCTCTGGCCTCGATCATTAGGCAGTGTTGTTTCTCGGTGGTCTCCTATGCTGATGACACCCAGGTGGTGGTATCCGTCTCAAATAAAGTGGAAGAGACAGCCGATCGTTTTAACGACTGCATGTCTCAGGTAAATACCTGGATGCAGACCAACTGCTTGAAATTGAACAGTGAAAAAACTGAAGTCTTGCTGCTAGGATCCAACTCTTCCTTTTGGTCTCTGAGATGGTGGCCGGCCAATTTGGGCGAATGCCCAATTCCAGTCCCTAAGGTTAAGAACCTAGGTGTTGTCTTTGATGACAGATTGACATTTGACTGTCAGATTAACAAGCTTGCCTCCACCTTCTGGGGTATTTTAAAGATGATCAGGAAGATCCGTCCTTTCATTCCCACGGATGCATTAAAAACACTTGTCACAACCTTGGCCCTTTCCTGACTGGACTATGGCAATGCTCTATATGTGGGGATACAAGCCCAGTATTTACTAAAACTGCAGCGATTGCAGAATGCTGCAGCTAGATTAATACTGGACATCCCCAAATATGAACCAGTCTCCCATAGATTGAGAGCCCTCCACTGGCTTCCAGTGGATAAAAGAATTACATTCAAATCACAATGCCTAGCATATAAAGCCCTACAGGTTAAAGGACCACTGTATTTGAGGACGCACTTGAAATGATATATGCCAGCCAGAAATTTAAGATCATCTCATTCAAAACTGTTACTAATACCCAAGTTCAAGCAGGTTCGCTGGGGGGGCAGAAGCTTCCTATTGGGGACAGCGAAAACTTGGAACCTCCTGCCAATCTCGATAAAGAGCAGCACGTCGCTCATGTCTTTTAGAAGATTACTGAAAACATGGCTATTTTCCAACTGATTCTGCTCGCATTTCGTATCCGCATCATTAGGCCTGGCCAACTCCAACGTCCTTCCAATTCCAGTGCCAAGACTCCCTTGGGCATACGCGCGCTATACAAATTTATAAATCAAATCCATCAAATCAAATCAATTAAGGCAGGAAATGCCGAAATGCGTTACAGCGGAATGAATAAACGCAGTACGGATTGAAAATTCAGCCCCTGTGTTGGTGTCCATTTCTCATTGAGGAAATTGGAAGTGGAGTATATATATATATCTATATATACACATATATATATCAAACTCCCTGGGGGACCAACAATTTGAGTAGCACTCGAACTCGGCACGCTTTTTCCCCAATAAACGCAAAGATTTGGGTAAAAAGGAGGATGTGGCCCGGCATGCTCCTTCTGACCGCTGCAGCCTCTGAAGAAGTGAAGCCACGAAACGCGGAAGGCTGCGGTCGCATGCTTTGAAAGACTGAGAAGTAAAGCTGTGTATACCATTAAATGCTTTTATTGGGGGAAAAGCGTGCCGAGTTCGAGTGCTACTCAAATTGTTGGTCCCCCAGGGAGTTTGATATTTAAGCGGCCGTCCTGTCGCTGAGTTAGCACCACCCCGGACTTTGGGGGCCACGTAGTCCCAACATTGCGGGGCTTCTTGTGGTGCACGGCACATGGATTTAACACAGCTTTGTTCTTGGGGCTCATGAGAGCTTTTATCCAGCATTTATTCAAAGGAGCATCCATCTAAGGACTTTAATTAACGGATACATCTCTCAGAAGCCTGACGTATTGTCTCATATAGAGCAGCTGAATCACAGCATACGATTTGGGTAAAAAGGAGGATGTGGCCCAGCATGCTCCTTCCGACCGCTGCAGCCTCTGAAGAAGTGAAGCCACGAAACGCGTAAGGCTGCGGTCGCATGCTTTGAAAGACTGAGAAGTAAAGCTGTGTATACCATTAAATGCTTTTATTGGGGAAAAAGCATGCCGAGTTCGAGTGCTACTCAAATTGTTGGTCCCCCAGGGAGTTTGATATATATATATATATATATATATATATATATATAGAGGGATTTTGGCAATAAAATCTTTTTATTCCATCATTTCGCTGCGACGCGTTTCGGCAGAAACTGCCTTGATCACACAGTGATCACTCCATGTTTTGCGCGCATTAAATTGAAAACAGCAGGGTGACCCGATCACATGACCGGAAGTTTCACAATGGATTTGGAGGACAGACTTTCATGTCGGCACATCACAACAGTTAAAGCCACTTGTCAAATTTGTGCATTTACAATGGAGTGCTCAGTAAGTTTGGCAATACGTTGATAGTCAATTTCATTAAAAAAATGTGTGTGTGTATATAACAATTAAAATGTCATTGTTATCCATTTGCATGGTTGGGTTATGAAGTGCATATGCGTCAATACGTTGTCTTTCCTGATTACTGTATGATTGTTTATGTATGTATATAAAGCGATACCAAAGGGGATGATGGACGGAGCGTTAGAGCAAATCAAACACTCACCCCCAGTCAACTGATCTGGGTTTAATCCATCATCATTCTTTAGCTCACTCCACCACCCCAGTTCAGACATGGCCATATGCAAATCAGTCTGACCCTGTGCCTCATGGGAACAGTCCAGCCCGAACTGCCAAGCCATGTCTTCCCTGGACCGGAAACAAGCATCCTGGGACCGGTTTCGGGTTCAAAACCCTCATCAGCCAGGCTATCTTGAATCCAGTGGCAAAGTGAGCAAGGGATCCATGTCTGGGCATACCCTGCCAACTTAGGGCGAACAAAGCGATACCAAAGGGGATGATGGACGGAGCGTTAGAGCAAATCAAACACTCACCCCCAGTCAACTGATCTGGGTTTAATCCATCATCATTCTTTAGCTCACTCCACCACCCCAGTTCAGACATGGCCATATGCAAATCAGTCTGACCCTGTGCCTCATGGGAACAGTCCAGCCCGAACTGCCAAGCCATGTCTTCCCTGGACCGAAAACAAGCATCCTGGGACCGGTTTTGGGTTCAAAACCCTCATCAGCCAGGCTATCTTGAATCCAGTGGCAAAGTGAGCAAGGGAGCCATGTCTGGGCATACCCTGCCAACTTAGGGCGAACAAAGCGATACTCAAAGGGGATGATGGACGGAGCGTTAGAGCAAATCAAACACTCACCCCCAGTCAACTGATCTGGGTTTAATCCATCATCATTCTTTAGCTCACTCCACCACCCCAGTTCAGACATGGCCATATGCAAATCAGTCTGACCCTGTGCCTCATGGGAACAGTCCAGCCCGAACTGCCAAGCCATGTCTTCCCTGGACCGGAAACAAGCATCCTGGGACCGGTTTCGGGTTCAAACCCTCATCAGCCAGGCTATCTTGAATCCAGTGGCAAAGTGAGCAAGGGACCCACGTCTGGACATACCCTGCCAACTTAGGGCGAACAAAGCGATACCAAAGGGGATAATGGACGGAGCGTTAGAGCAAATCAAACACTCACCCCCAGTCAACTGATCTCGGTTTAATCCATCATCATTCTTTAGCTCACTCCACCACCCCAGTTCAGACATGGCCATATGCAAATCAGTCTGACCCTGTGCCTCATGGGAACAGTCCAGCCCGAACTGCCAAGCCATGTCTTCCCTGGACCGGAAACAAGCATCCTGGGACCGGTTTCGGGTTCAAAACCCTCATCAGCCAGGCTATCTTGAATCCAGTGGCAAAGTGAGCAAGGGACCCACGTCTGGGCATACCCCTGCCAACTTAGGGCGAACAAAGCGATACCAAAGGGGATGATGGACGGAGCGTTAGAGCAAATCAAACACTCACCCTCAGTCAACTGATCTGGGTTTAATCCATCATTCTTTAGCTCACTCCACCACCCCAGTTCAGACATGGCCATATGCAAATCAGTCTGACCCTGTGCCTCATGGGAACAGTCCAGCCCGAACTGCCAAGCCATGTCTTCCCTGGACCGGAAACAAGCATCCTGGGACCGGTTTCGGGTTCAAAACCCTCATCAGCCAGGCTATCTTGAATCCAGTGGCAAAGTGAGCAAGGGACCCACGTCTGGGCATACCCTGCCAACTTAGGGCCGAACAAAGCGATACCAAAGGGGATGATGGACGGAGCGTTAGAGCAAATCAAACACTCACCCCCAGTCAACTGATCTGGGTTTAATCCATCATCATTCTTTAGCTCACTCCACCACCCCAGTTCAGACATGGCCATATGCAAATCAGTCTGACCCTGTGCCTCATGGGAACAGTCCAGCCCGAACTGCCAAGCCATGTCTTCCATGGACCGGAAACAAGCATCCTGGGACCGGTTTCGGGATCAAAACCCTCATCAGCCAGGCTATCTTGAATCCAGTGGCAAAGTGAGCAAGGGACCCACGTCTGGGCATACCCTGCCAACTTAGGGCGAACAAAGCGATACCAAAGGGAATGATGGACGGAGCGTTAGAGCAAATCAAACACTCACCCCCAGTCAACTGATCTGGGTTTAATCCATCATCATTCTTTAGCTCACTCACCACCCCAGTTCAGACATGGCTATATGCAAATCAGTCTGACCCTGTGCCTCATGGGAACAGTCTAGCCCGAACTGCCAAGCCATGTCTTCCCTGGACCGGAAACAAGCATCCTGGGACCGGTTTCGGGTTCAAAACCCTCATCAGCCAGGCTATCTTGAATCCAGTGGCAAAGTGAGCAAGGGACCCACGTCTGGGCATACCCTGCCAACTTAGGGCGAACAAGCGATACCAAAGGGGATGATGGACGGAGCGTTAGAGCAAATCAAACACTCACCCCCAATCAACTGATCTGGGTTTAATCCATCATCATTCTTTAGCTCACTCCACCACCCCAGTTCAGACATGGCCATATGCAAATCAGTCTGACCCTGTGCCTCATGGGAACAGTCCAGCCCGAACTGCCAAGCCATGTCTTCCCTGGACCGGAAACAAGCATCCTGGGAACCGGTTTCGGGTTCAAAACCCTCATCAGCCAGGCTATCTTGAATCCAGTGGCAAAGTGAGCAAGGGACCCACGTCTGGGCATACCCTGCCAACTTAGGGCGAACAAAGCGATACCAAAGGGGATGATGGATGGAGCATTAGAGCAAATCAAACACTCACCCCCAGTCAACTGATCTGGGTTTAATCCATCATCATTTTTTAGCTCACTCCACCACCCCAGTTCAGACATGCCCATATGCAAATCAGTCTGACCCTGTGCCTCATGGGAACAGTCCAGCCCGAACTGCCAAGCCATGTCTTCCCTGGACCGGAAACAAGCATCCTGGGACCGGTCTGATTTGCATATGGCCATGTCTGAACTGGGGTGGCGGAGTGAGCTAAAGAATGATGATGGATTAAACCCAGATCAGTTGACTGGGGGTGAGTGCTTGCAATGTTCAACACTCCGTCCATCATCCCCTTTGGTTTTGCTATGTTCGCCCTAAGTTGGCAGGGTATGCCCAGATGTTGGTCCCTTGCTCACTTTGCCACTGAATTCAAGATAGCCTGGCTGATGATGGCTGTAAGCCAGAAACCGGTCCCAGGATGCTTGTTTCCGGTCCAGGGAAGACATGGCTTGGCAGTTCGGGCTGGACTGTTCCCATGAGGCACAGGGTCAGACTGATTTGCATATGGCCATGTCTGAACTGGGGTGGCGGAGTGAGCTAAAGAATGATGATGGATTAAACCCAGATCAGTTGACTGGGGGTGAGTGCTTGCAATGTTCAACACTCCGTCCATCATCCCCTTTGGTTTTGCTATGTTCGCCCTAAGTTGGCAGGGTATGCCCAGACGTAGGTCCCTTGCTCATTTTGCCACTGAATTCAAGATAGCCTGGCTGATGACGGCTGTAAGCCAGAAAC
This sequence comes from Calotriton arnoldi, assembly GCA_963921515.1. Lineage (NCBI taxonomy): Eukaryota > Metazoa > Chordata > Amphibia > Caudata > Salamandridae > Calotriton > Calotriton arnoldi. The sequence continues at coordinate 6,434 of CAWUFW010014278.1, read as the reverse complement.
CGGTCCCAGGATGCTTGTTTCCGGTCCAGGGAAGACATGGCTTGGCAGTTCGGGCTGGACTGTTCCCATGAGGCACAGGGTCAGCCTGATTTGCATATGGCCATGTCTGAACTGGGGTGGCGGAGTGAGCTAAAGAATGATGATGGATTAAACCCAGATCAGTTGACTGGGGTGAGTGCTTGCAATGTTCAACACTCCGTCCATCATCCCCTTTGGTTTTGCTATGTTCGCCCTAAGTTGGCAGGGTATGCCCAGACGTGGGTCCCTTGCTCACTTTGCCACTGAATTCAAGATAGCCTGGCTGATGACGGCTGTAAGCCAGAAACCGGTCCCAGGATGCTTGTTTCCGGTCCAGGGAAGACATGGCTTGGCAGTTCGGGCTGGACTGTTCCCATGAGGCACAGGGTCAGACTGATTTGCATATGGCCATGTCTGAACTGGGGTGGCGGAGTGAGCTAAAGAATGATGATGGATTAAACCCAGATCAGTTGACTGGGGTGAGTGCTTGCAATGTTCAACACTCCGTCCATCATCCCCTTTGGTTTTGCTATGTTCGCCCTAAGTTGGCAGGGTATGCCCAGACGTGGGTCCCTTGCTCACTTTGCCACTGAATTCAAGATAGCCTGGCTGATGATGGCTGTAAGCCAGAAACCGGTCCCAGGATACTTGTTTCCGGTCCAGGGAAGACATGGCTTGGCAGTTCGGGCTGGACTGTTCCCATGAGGCACAGGGTCAGACTGATTTGCATATGGCCATGTCTGAACTGGGGTGGCGGAGTGAGCTAAAGAATGATGATGGATTAAACCCAGATCAGTTGACTGGGGGTGAGTGCTTGCAATGTTCAACACTCCGTCCATCATCCCCTTTGGTTTTGCTATGTTCGCCCTAAGTTGGCAGGGTATGCCCAGACGTGGGTCCCTTGCTCACTTTGCCACTGAATTCAAGATAGCCTGGCTGATGACGGCTGTAAGCCAGAAACCGGTCCCAGGATGCTTGTTTCCGGTCCAGGGAAGACATGGCTTGGCAGTTCGGGCTGGACTGTTCCCATGAGGCACAGAGTCAGACTGATTTGCATATGGCTATGTCTGAACTGGGGTGGCGGAGTGAGCTAAAGAATGATGATGGATTAAACCCAGATCAGTTGACTGGGGGTGAGTGCTTGCAATGTTCAACACTCCGTCCATCATCCCCTTTGGTTTTGCTATGTATGTATATACACACACATGAAATAGTGGACTAGTGCCTGAAATCCAATGTTAAAAACCTCACATCAGAAACATTTCACGATAGAATTGTGCACATCATTCTATCTACAAATACAGCATGAAATGGTTACATCACATTTTCGTTAAAAATCATGTGGTGCTGTACATTCTACTACTCGATCTTACTACCAGTTTAGACAACAAAAGGGGAAGTACCCAATAACCCAACCAATTACTATCCAACACAGTGGGTGATGGGAAACATTCTCAAACTTATAAAGGTCCAAGTCTTTAACCCTCACGGTGCAGCGAGGTACAGATGTTGATCTTGTGAGAATGTGCAGCCTCCTTTTGCCTCCTAAGGGCAATTACGGTTTTCTCACACACTGAACATACCAGGATCTGGGGGGAAAGATTTAAAATTAAATAAATACTGATGCCTAAAATGTGGTTTAAAATTTGGTCCAAAGTTAATAACCAGTCTTATAGTGCAAAATTGCGCAATAGAGTGCTAGTGCATGACAGTACCAGGTAAACAATCACATGAACGCCAATATTCCAGTCTTTGGTGCAAGTGCATTCCCTATCCTGTGTTACCGATGTTCATGAACAGTGCAACTAACTTTCCATAATAAAGTATATATATATATATATATATACTGAAAAGCAGTCATTGGTCAGCTAGATGGGAGAATAAATGCTGGTATGACTTCTACCACATATATGTGGGACCTTAACACATATATTTGCAAATAGAACTAAGGCAAAGGTTTGCAATGATGTGTGTGGCTTCCTATTGGATAGCTTTACTGAGCTCAAGGCTTTATCGTGAAAGAGGCATGAGAATACAGGAAGCAACATATGCAATGCAAATCATTGTACAAGATAACTAACACAGTGCCAAGATAGCTGAAATTACAATAATAGTAAGCACATATTCAATAAAGGGCACTGCTAATAAAAAAATAAACAATAACAACCTAAAGAAGTAAAAATACTTAACCATGCCACATGAATTTTGCTCAGGTTGAAGTGCTAATAATAAATCTCACCCCTCTAAGGTCCAACACTTTCCATACTGTTGCTCAGGGAGGAATGGGAATAGTAAATCTGCGCACCTCCAAAGTTCAACACTTTCCCTACTGTTGCTCAGTTTGGAGTGAGGAAAAGAAAATATAACCCCTCCAAAGTTCAAAATGTGCCTACTATTGCTTAGTTTGCAGTGGAAATAGTGAAGCTGACTAGTTTAATTTTTTTTTTTTTTAAATGTTTATATCATACGTTTGTGATTTAATTTTCAAAGGTATTTATTTGTAATTGTATATTTTTTGATTGTAGATTTTCATTTTTGGGAGAATTGTATTAAATTACTATTTAGTTGTAATCATTTTATTGTATATGTTTCTTTTTTTATAACTTTTAACATTGAGGGGCCGATTCCGATCTCGGTCGGAGGCGCACCCAATACCATTCGGTCGGGAAAAAAGCCATGCGAATGCTTGTTTTCCGACCGATCCGTACAGCATACCGAACGAGTAAGTACGATGCGCACAACAGCACAGAATCCGGCCGAGTCGTACTCACCCAATCCAGGTCCTGTCCTCCGACCGAGGCGAATCCGGAAACACAGAATCGAGTCGCACGGAAGGGAAAATGCAGCTCCGTCCGGCCGAACAAGTACGATGCGCTTTCCGTACGCGCCGAACCCGTCGCTACGCACGGCACGTCAAAGCATCCGGGAGAGGTGCACATAAGCTCCGATGCGCGCCACAACACGATCCACGGCTACGAGGCGAACACGCCAGCGACGAGGACGACGCGAAGCGACGAGGACGACGCGAAGCAACGAGAAAGACGAACGACACGAACCAACCATGAATCCCTTCCTCCCGATCATACCAATATTCTACATTTACTACCGGAACAGGCACGGACGCGTACGGCGCAGAAGGTAAGTCAGACACCAACCACAAAACACATACAACACGTACACGACACATCACACACACACAGAGGGATGCAGAATTTACTTACACCAGCAACAGCAGCACCATAGGGCGGGATGCCCATCACCAATGCCACATATGCACACAGGGGCCTGAATGCGCACCACCACCCCTACCCAGGGGGCCGGATGCCAACCACCACTACCACCCTTAGCCAGGGGGTGCCAGATGCCTACCACTACTACCACCCTAAGCCAGGGGGCTGGATGCCTACCACTACTACCACCCTTAGCCATGGGGGTGCCAGATGCCTACCACTACTACCACCCTTAGCCAGGGGGGCTGGATGCCTACCACTACTACCACCCTTAGCCAGGGGGCTGGATGCCTACCACTACTACCACCCTTACCCAGGGGGTGCCAGATGCCTACCACTACTACCACCCTTACCCAGGGGGCTGGATGCCTACCACTACTACCACCCTTAGCCAGGGGGTGCCAGATGCCTACCACCACTACCACCCTTACCCAGGGGGCTGGATGCCTACCACTACTACCACCCTTACCCAGGGGTGCCAGATGCCTACCACCACTACCACCCTTACCCAGGGGGGCTGGATGCCTACCACTACTACCACCCTAAGCCAGGGGGCTGGATGCCTACCACTACTACCACCCTTAGCCAGGGGGTGCCAGATGCGTACCACTACTACCACCCTTAGCCAGGGGGTGCCAGATGCCTACCACTACTACCACCCTAAGCCAGGGGGCTGGATGCCTACC